>CM065641.1:16353273-16840949 GCA_033220585.1 Dipteronia sinensis
CAGATAGACTTCACCGAGCAGGAAAAGTGCCTGAAGAAGGATGAAAAGGAAGAGAAAGAGGAAACACCAACTCGGTTCGACCTGGACCCAAGGGAGACATCTCATGAAGATGGGAAAGACCGGGAAGGGGAGCCAACTAATGAGGTTGTAATAGATGACAAGAACCCCGAATAGACGGTGAAGTTAGGGGCACGGTTGACAGAACATGTACAAAATAAACTGGTAAATTTGTTAAAGGAGTATAAGGACGTGTTTTCTTGGAAGCATGAAGATATATCGGGGATAGATGCCAAAATAATTTCCCATGGTATGACAGTTGACCCCGAGCGCAAACCGGTTATCCAGAAGAGGCGACGATTCAACCCCGAGAGAAGCCAAGCAATCAAAAAGGAAGTCCATAAGCTATTGGCAGCAGGATCGATCAGGGAACTACAGTACCCTGAGTGGGTTGCCAATGTTGTACTCGTTAAGAAGAAAAATGGGCAATGGAGAATGTGTGTGGACTTCACAGACCTAAACAAAGCATGCCCAAAAGATAGTTTCCATCTGCCTCGAATAGACTAGTTGGTTGATGCGACTATAGGACACGAACTGCTGAGTTTCATGGATGCTTGTTCGGGCTATAACCAGATCAGGATGTTAGGCCTAGATGAAAAAATACCGCCTTTACAACAAATCAGGGGCTTTACTTTCACAAAGTAATGCATTTTGGCCTCAAAAATGTTGGGGCAACTTACCAAAGACTAGTAAACAAGATGTTTGCCCGACAGATCGGCAGGAACATGAAGGTATATATAGATGACATGCTGACAACAAGCATCACAATGAAAAAACATGCAACCGATCTAAAAGAAACATTTAGGGTGCTGAGAAGGTATGAGATGAAGCTCAACCCGAACAAGTGTGTTTTTAAGGTACTGTCAGAAAAGTTCCTTGGGTTTCAAGTACACCAGAGAGGGATCGAGGTGAATCCTGAGAAGATAAGGGCCTTAGAGAATATGTGGTCCCCTGTTACCCTAAAAGACATTCAAAGGTTAACGGGTTGTCTGGCCTCATTAAACCGATTCATTAGCAAATCAACAGACAGGTGCTTGCCTTTCTTCAAAGCAATAAGGAAGGGCAAATGAGTGGAATGGAATGAAGAATGTGAACAAGCCTTTTAAAATATTAAAGAGTATCTAGGTAAGGCCCCAATCTTGTCAAAGCCTCTAGATGGGGAAGTATTGTATTTGTACCTGTCAGTCACAACTGTGGTCAAAGAATTAGTACTGGTTAGGCTAGATGAAGGAGTATAAAAACTCATATATTATACTAGCAAGGCCTTGATGTCTGCCGAAACAAGGTACTCGGCAGCTGAGCAGATGGCATTAGCACTAGTCAAAGCCTCTGGATAGGGAAGTATTGTATTTGTACCTGTCAGTCACAGCTATGGTCACAGAGTTTGTACTGGTCAGGCTAGATGAATGAGTATAAAAACTCGTATATTATACTAGCAAGGCCTTGATGCCAACTGAAACAAGGTAATCGGCAGCCGAGCAGATGGCATTAGCACTAGTAACAGTCGTGAGAAAACTAAGACCATACTTTCAGGCTCAAAGGATAAATATTTATATGGACTGTCCATTAAAGTAGATCTTGTCTAAACCGGAGGTATCAGAAAGGTTGACAAAATGGGCGGTTGAGCTAAGTGAATTTGATATCATTTACTTACCGAGGGCTACGATAAAGGGTCAGGCAGTGGCAGATATGATCGCTGAGTTCACTGAACCAAACAGTGAAGTGATTAGAATACTCGAAAACAAAGAGAGGAAGATTTTTAGTTGGAAACTGCATGTCGATGGGTCTTCAAACACGCACGACAGTGGGGGAAGCATAGTGGTGTCCACCCTAGAAGGTGATCATGTGGAATGTGCCCTACGATTTGACTTCAAAGCTACCAACAATATTGCTGAGTATGAGGCCTTGTTGGCAAGACTCAGGGTTTGCGCGGCACTGGGAGCAGACGAAGTGGAAATATTCAGTGACTCATAGGTCGTGGTCAACCAGGTCTTAGATGAATACCAGGCGAAGGACAACAATATGGCGGCTTACCTAGAAATAGCAAAAGCACTCCTCAGGAGATTCAGAACTTGCAGAATCACCCAGATCCCGAGAGAGAAGAATGAGAAAGTTGCGCTCTATCAATATTGGCATCTGTAACCACTAGAATCTGGTCCAAAATAATCCCAGTGGTTCATCTCAATAAACCTAGTATCAAAGAGAAGGAAATGTTAATAGTCAAAGTTGTTGAGGAAGAGCAGATCACCTGGATGACCCGATTAAGGAGTACCTACAAGATGGAGCGCTTCCTCAAGATACGGTCGAAGCAAAGTGTATCAGGAATAGAGCGGCCCGGTATTCAATAGTAGGAGGAGAGCTCTACAGAAAGGGGTTTTCAAAGGTCTTACAGATATGTGTCAGTCAATCTGAATGAGATAAGATTCTGGCAAGTGTACACAGAGGTGTATGTGGGAACCATACGGGGGGAAAAATTTTGGCTCATAAAACCCTCAGACAGGGTTTCTGTTGGCCAACCCTGTTCAAGGATGCACAATCGGTAGCTGAGAAGTGCAGTACTTGTCAAAGAATTGCAAATGACATTAAGCAACCACCTGAGCACTTGAAGAATCTGACTTCGCCCTAGCCATTCGCAAGGGGATTGGATCTGATCGGCTCAATGCCAACAACGACTAAATGAGGTGCAAAGCATGCCATAGTAGCAGTAGACTATTTCACAAAGTGGGTAGATGTAGAAGCATTGATACACATAACCGAAGCCAATGCCATCAGTTTCGTGGAGAAAAATATCATCTACCGATTTAAGATCCCAGATACAATCGTCACTGACAATGGGACCCAATTCGATAGTAATAACTTCAGGGAAATATGCTAAAAGTACCACATCAAGAACTACTATGCCACGCCGGCCCATCCTCAGACCAATGGATAAACCAAAGCTGTCAACATGATCATCAAACACACCTTGAAGGCCAACCCTGACGACAGGAAAGGAAATTGGGCAGACAAGTTGCACGAGGTACTCTGGACATACTGGACAACTCAAAGAACGTCAACAAGAGAAACACCCTATTCATTGGCGTTCGATACTGAGGCTGTTATCCCGGTCGAGATAACTCACACTTCCCCCAGAGTCCAATTATACCAGTCTGATGCAAATGTAAGGACTCTAGAACAGAACCTAGATGAGTTGGAAGAAAAAAAAAGGACATGGCGAGAGTGAGAAATGCAGCCTATCAAAAAAGGGTTGCTAGATATTATAGCTCGCATGTCCGGATAAAAAAATTCCAGCTCAGAGATCTGGTCCTCAGAAGGGTATCCCCAAACACAAAAGGGATGGCAGCAGGATCTTTGGCTGATAAGTGGGAGGGACTTTATCAGGTGGTTGGATTAGTTAGGCATAGAGCATATCGCCTTACCTGACCAGAATGGGGAGAGTTTCCCCGGTCTTGCAACGCTCAATATTTTAATATATTCTACCCTTGAGGGGCTTCTTTTTCTGCTTTCTTTCAGTTTATTTAGATACTCTATTAAATTTAGAATTATTGCAGATTTGATTTATTCCTGATTAGTTGTTACTTTTTATAGTTTTTGATTGAAGTTATCAATAAAAGCCCTTCAAGGGAAGAATAGTTCAAGAAAAAGTGTTCTAATATTGCTTTCGTTTACAAAAGTAACTCGTAGCACCCAAAATCGTTAAACCACAAATGAGTGCTCGAGGGCCCAATGATGGGGCCAAAAGCATGTGTCATAAAGAAAATGCATTTTCACCAAAACTAACTGGGTGTGTATAAACACTATTAGAGCACCTTCAGGTCATAGATACTTAATGGGATGTTCAGAAAGTTGGATGGAGCAGTCCAGTCCTTATACTTGAACACCAGTTAGCCATATGCTCGGTTGAGATAAGTTAAGTTAATGAGATACGGATCATCCCCATTGCAACGAATCTTGAGCAACAGACTATTGGGAGACGTTCCAGTGACTTAGTTGACAGATAAAAGATAAGCGTCTATATATTAGATACCATGTGAATGGTCCATAAAAAGAACACCACTTGATAAAATTTTCAAAAAGCTACCGCAGGCGACCCAGGAAAACAAGATAATAAACTATTTATGCAATAAACCAAGTTTGGTTAATTGATTAGATAACTGATCAGGTCAACCAAAGGCTAGTTAATAATGAAACCAACTAGGCCAAGTTCAGTCAGTTAATAAGATAATTGATTGGGTCAATAACGAGCAGTTTATGAGAAAACTGAACGAATCAAAAACGGTCGGTCCAATGCAAAACTAGTTTGATCAAGTTCGATCAGTTAATAATATGATTGATCGGGTCAGTAACAATCAGTTAATGAGATAACTGATTAAACCGAAAATGACGATCATCGCAGATTATTGCCTAAAGTGAAGAAATCCATACAAGTAAATAAAAGATCTATATTATCAAAAATGAAACATTCTTTCATTCAATAGTATAGAAAAATTTACAAGATGTGAGATGATAAAGAAAAAACAATAAAAGTAATGCTACTAATAGCCAAAGCGGCCAAATCAGGCTCCAGATGTGCTCGAATGACCACCAGGCCCAGAAGTCCCATAGGGGGTTGTTTTCATTCTCATAGCCATTGCTCAGGTCACCAAAGTCTGGCCAGTGAATGTCATCCTCTGGATCGTCGATCATGAAGGATGAATAGTCAACCTCAGGTGAGGGTCCAACATCAATGTCCTTGGCTGACATACCACCCTCCCCCTCTGTATGGAAAGTTACCAGGGAGGACTTAGAGGGGAGCTCCAGATGCATGATGTGAGGGTCCTTCCCGATCAATCTGCAATTAGCCCTCCATCTTATTCATTGATTTTTTATTTCATCCAAAGACTCAGCCTTATGTTTCGGGATCGTCAGATCCCATTTCGGACAAGCTTTACCAAATGACCTTTCCTTGGCTCCAAAAAACATTCGAGCAGTAACAAGCCCTCTCTCAAGCTCTCTCAGCATGACTGCTTCGAATGCAGGGGACCTCTTGTATCGATCGACACTCTGGACTTCGAGAGCTAGCTTGGCTTTTTGAGAAAACACCTCCATACTGACCTTTTGCTGCTTTAGATCTTCAGCCAGCCTCTCATAACAAAGCTTAGCTTCCTTAGATCTCTGCTGGGCTACAAGCAAAGATTGTTGGAAAGCAGCTAGAGTCTCTTTGGCAACTTGAGATTCTGCTTCTTGACTGGTAGTAGCTTGTTCAGCCAGGATGAGTTTTTGCTCTGATTCGGCACACCGATGTTCGGCTTTAGACAAGTTTGCTTCAAGCTGGGTGCTCTTCCTGGCAAGTTCGGTGAGATTGTCGGTGGCCGTATCAGCTCGGATCTCAGTGGTAGCCATAACCTTCCTTAAAACAGCTTCAGTCACGTCTCTCTGCCTCAGCCTTTCTTCAAACAATTTCCTCAGTTTTGATCCACTGGCTGAGGCAGACTCAAGTGCCTTCTTCTCCCTTCAAGTTCATTCTTTTGTAAGGAGATTTCAATAGCCTGTCTCTCCTGAGCAATCATAGCCCTGGTCATCTCTTCCATGGCCTGAAAAAAGTTATGATAATAAACCTAAAGCAAAAGGGGTCGATCAGAAAGTAATAGACACTTACATATATGCCATTGTTGAAAACTGCACAGACTCGCTCCGAGTTGCTGGCATTCCAAAAATCCTTTCAATAACCTTCGCCAACATAGCTTTTTCCAACAGACATGACCCACAACATGTCAAGGGGGTCGACCGACATTTCCCTTGAATCAGAAGGGCATGCAATGGAAGGTGTTTCCACCGCCCCACGGATTTGAGGCTGTTAAGCAACCGGGAATGCACCAGGGGGGCTTAGGAGTAGCTTCCAAGGGAATAACAACAGTTTTCCCCTGATCAGTTACTCTTGATGAACCCGTTTCAATGACACCCGTAAGTGGGGCCATTTTAAAATTCGGTAAGACCCTAGGGGGACGGCCCAACCGTTGGGCAATTTTGTAGACATGATTTGCCCCATGGTTAGTCGATTATCTTCAATTTCAAGAGCAAGAGGGTTAGCTGGCACCCCTTCAGGTTTGGCCTGCCCCTCGTCTGAATCTGAGTCTGTAAATATTATCTGACTCATGATCGAAAATTGCATAGGGGCCTTGCCAGCACGTTGCACATAGAGTTCGACGGGGACCTGACCTGTTGGGCGGTCAATTTGGAAGGAAGCTGACTCGAATGAAGGTAGGGGTTGTGGGATAGTTTGCTCGCTGACTCCAACAAGAGCTTCATCATCCAATTTGGACTGATCAGACGGAGGAAAGGCAGACGTAACAGAAACGCGTTCAGATCTCCTCTTCGATCGCTGCTCCCTTAGAATCAGATCAGTTAACGTGTCCTGATCATCATCTTCCTCTTCAGGGTTAATGAACTTGTCTCTAGTCTGATGAGTCGTTAGACCCTTTGCTATTTCAACCTCCTTCTCTTTATGAGCTGCCTTAGAGGTAGAAGACCCTTCAACTATTTTGGCCACCTTACCTACTAGAGACCTTTCAGAATATTTGGCCACCTTTCGGGCAGCCGTTTCTTTGGCAAATCTCCTCTTAGAGCCCTTAAGAGAACTCATTTTCTCGTTATCTCGATCAGAGGATCTTCTCTCTCATTCCCGATCAGAAACACCTGAAGCGGTATTGGGATCGGGCTCATAGGTATGCTAAACCATTTTTTTATTGAGGGGGAGTAATCCCCTGAGCCAGTTGGGCAGCGATCCCCGCTCAGCTAGATCTATCAAGGTTTTTAACCTTTTCAGCTGTCTCGCCTGCTACGATGTCCATATTGTACACTGAACAATTAATTTAAAAAACATTAGAAAGGGAAAATATAATCCGGGTTAGTTAAAATTAGGGGAAAGTAACACTTATAGCGTTTGCATAGTTTGGAAATAGAAGGGAACAACCCCAGCTTCAGGAGGTACTTCTCAACTAACAACACCCGACGGTCTCTGGCTTCCCAAGTAGTTTGAGATTGCAAAAGTGCCTGGGAACACTGTTTTTAGCCAGTTCCTAGCGAGGGTCAGAGACTACAGTCTCACCCCATTCTCCTCGAAAGAAGAACCAGCTGTTCTTCCGGTATTTGTTGGACGAAGGAAAACCCCAGATGAAGCCCTTGTGGTCCTTGCTAGACGCAAGGGTGGGTCGCTAGCTATACCCCTAAGGAATCCAGGGGTTAACGAAACTGTATTAGAGATGAAAAGTACCCATATTGTCTGACCGACCCAAAGTATAGAAGTTATGAATCTCCTAGGGGTCAGGGGGAACTTGGCACCAATTTGCTTCCACATGTGCCATAAGCTGATCAAGACCCGATAAGAATTCAAGGTAAGTTGTACATAAGCAATCCCAACCTCAACCAGAAACCGAGCAATGAAATGTTGAAGGGGTAGCGTGACCCCAGATATGAGCACGGCCCCGTAAATAGCCATAGTGCCTTTAGGGGGATTCCAGATGGCACGTTCACCTCTCATGAAGAGCTCGACCGATTGAGGGAGATCAAACCTCTCACTGTACTTCATGATCTCCTGCTCACCTACCACGTTTACTTTAGAGTTATAAGCGCTCGGCTACTCAGTAGAAAACTACAATGAATGGGCTCGATCCCTCTTGGGAACATCTTCCATTTTTAGTAGCTGGGGGATCTTCAAATCAATTGCAGAAGAGTCCCTAAAGCTCGATCTGCTTCCCCGACCAAATCCTGATGTCTTCGACATATCTGGGCATGTAGTAAGAGAAGTAACGTTTAGGTTAACAACATTCGGATCAAAGTATGAAGGCTGAAACTCAGGATGAGCAACTGAGTAATCAACGTTGAGAGCTATAGGTTGAGTTGTAGGGGGTAATCTTGAGAACGTCCCCGTAAAATAAACTCAATCCTATCAGCGTTCTCTTTGTCACCAGTTTCAATAGCTCTCATTAACAGTTCAACAAAATGGTAACGGGTAATAGGATCCATACCTGAATGAGTAGAAGTGGACGAAATGTAAATGTTAATGACGATGAAATGGAAAGTTCGAAGGAGATGAAGAGCTTTGAAAAAATTTTGAAGCAAAGAAAGATTTGCAGGTTGAAGGAAAAAGAGACAAAAATCACGTGAGAGGGAAATGAAGAGTTTTGAAAATATATATAGGCGAGGCTGACGTCATGTGAGAGTGGGAGTTGGTGTTCGAATCCAGGAGATCACGCACCATTTGAAATTTGAATCGGATGCTGTCAGTTACATCATTCATATCAAATTTCCTAGGCAAATCAAACATTTGCAGTTAAGATTTAAAGATTAACTGTCAAGCATTAATAAGCATTGATGAGCTACAAGAAAAAAGGCTCCCGAGTTAAACATATCTCACTGAGTGAATCTTCTTCGTTGAGAAAAATACTCGGTTTAAATGTTTAAGGGGGTATTGTTATTGGTAAAATCTGAAAAGATGACATGTCATCATAAACACAGTGTTTCGTGGGGATTAGAGGATGACATGTCAATAACAGTCAACTAGATTGAGCCAACATAAGATGATTATAATGTGCCCCCCATAATACATGGTCAGGGTTACTTAGATGGTCAGATGGAAAGCATCTAACTAAAGTAATTGTATTGATAAAAATAAAGAAGATGGTCGGGGATACCCAATATGGTCGGGTTTACTTACCCGATCGATTTTAGATCCCTGGTTAGAGGTAAAGAAAATTTGGTCAGATTTGGCAGGCGGTCGGCTGAGCGACACATGGACAATTTTGAGATACGCTTGGAATGACGACACGTCAACAACGTAGGATTCAATGCAATCACGACTCAAATACTCAAAAGAATAGTCTTCCTCAAATAAGTTATCATGAAGTATACTTTGATAAGGAACAGATTCCCCTAAAGATATCAGAGTCCAGAATAGGCAAAAGACCCGACCTGTCTAAAACTTTAACAATGCAAAACAGGAAAGAAGATTAAAACAACTCCAATAAGTTAGAGTTTTATTGAGTTACTACCACATTTTCCTTTTCTTGTACTCCAAGAATTAGGGATATATGCATGAATAAATAGACCCTAAAACACCCAAAAGAGGGTTAACAAATCATTAGATATTCAAGAGGGCAAGAGAGGTTGAGTTTGTAACCATTTCTTTATAGTAGATTATTTCCTCGCAGTCACCAGCAACCGTGGTTTTTTCCTTTCTGGGTTTTCCAAGTAAAATCTTGTTTGCATGATCTCTTTTTATTCTTCTTGATTCATTATACAATTGCTAATTCAACATACCTTGTGTGATGCGTGATTGAATTTACATAAACCCAAAAATCACTGTCAACAATTGCTGAAATAGAAAAGGTGTTCTGACTGGGCTTCTAACTTGTGTATCAGCTTGGGCTTCTTACTTGGGCCAACTTAATATAATTGCAATATGGGCTAACCCAATCTTACAATTTCCACCTTAGGCCATCTTCTATCTATAGCAAAGAGAGCTTTCCTACAAAAACTGGCTTAAGACACAACCCACAAGCAGCCATAATCACATATCTTAAGCAGGTTTATGCAATGCTTAAACTTGCTATAAGATACAATTTTAGTTTCCATGTCAGCTGGATTATCATCAATGGAAATCTTTCCCACTTGAACTATACCATTAGAGAACACATGATTTGTGACTAAATGTAATGCACTTTGGTTATCAATATATATAACAGCCTTTCCACCAAAGATATTAATCTCTCCTAAGAGGCCTCGAAGCCAAATTACTTACTTAATTGCCTCAGTAACATCAATATATTCAGCCTCTGTTGTGGACAAGGCCACAACTGACCGAAGCTGACTTTTCCAGCTGACACAACATCTTGCAATGGTGAAGAAATATGAAGACGTTGACCTTCTCTTATCTCTATCACCAGCATAATCAGAGTCTATATATCCTACAGGGTCTATTTCAGAATTTGAGCAGTCATAAATCAGCCCTACAATCGTTGTAGAACTGATATATCTAAGAAGCCATTTCATGGCATTCCAATGCCATTTTCCTGGGTTAGCCATATACCTAGATAACACACTTATAGCTTAAGCTAAATCAGGTCTAGTGTTAATCATGGAATACATAACTGAACCTACAACACTAGAGTAAGGTACAGACTCTATAAATCTGCTTTCATCAATAGATCTAGGTGAAAGAGCTGCTGATAGACAAAACTAAAGGACAGAGAAACATTTACAGGTTTGAAATTTTTCATAGCAAATCTATCAACAAGTTTCAACAAATAGTTACTTTGTTTAAGACTTAGTCTAGACTTATATATGGTCCTCTATATCTCAATCCCTAAAATCCTTTATGCATTACTTAAATCTTTCATATCAAACTCAGATTTAAGTTTCTTCTTTAATCCCTAATTCTAGACATGTTTTTACTAGCAAGAAGCATATCATCCACATAAAAAGGTAAATAGACAGAATTATTAATATCATCACTATCAAAATAAAAATATGCATCATATTTACTTTTAATAAAGTCTATGCTAGTAACAAAGTTATCAAACCTTTTATACCATTGTCTAGGGGCTTGCTTCAACCCATATAAGGATTTCCTAAGAAGACAAACATAAGATGAATTACTTTTAGACTCAAAAGGATGTGATAGAAGCTACAGAGAGGACAGTACGCCGTCATCTGAGGATGAGCTAGGAAGAGGTTTTTTTGTTTCAAAACTCTGAGATGTGGAGAGATGAGAGTTCAAAACAAATAACCAATTTGGATGGGCCGAATCATAAATCACTAGGGGGGCCACAGATCCAAACACAAAAGTAGTTTTGTCAGGCCTAGTGTGCAATGGTCGAACTACATCAATTTTTTACCTATAAAGAAGGGTACCAATTGTGGGCTTAAGAGGCCCAGTGAGAGGGACATAAGTAATCTTCACTCTCCTACTGTGAACCTAGTTAGAAGCAAGGGTAGGGTGGAGAGGCCCAATCAGCAAGAGAAGAACCATCTCCATTTAGCTCTTGGGAGAGAACGACAATAATGGCATGGGATCTAAAGAAGGATGAAGCTTAGAAGTGGAGTTAGCAAGGCAACATAATAGGGTGTTTCTAGAGGTGACAATTTTGGAGAAAAGTAAAAATCTGATAGAGACGATGACCAATGGAACTTATAGATGGAAATCACAAAGGTGATTGAAACTGGTACATGCCTTGGGATTGATTTTGAAATGCAGAAAGAGGATATTGTAAAATAGATTTCAAGAAGAGAAAATGGGGACGAGGAAAGGTACAGACAATTGAAATGGATTAGTGATAGGTTAGTCCGTTTGGAGCGGGATTCTTTAGCGGGGATATGTTAGGTTTTTGAGTCATGTTTGAATAATTCCATATCAAAACAATATTTCCTTTGTATTTGATTAGTTGTCTTGGTCTATTATGGTTCAAGCTTCAAGGAAAAATTAGCAACTTTTCAAGCAAAGTGAAGTCTTCAAAGGAGCTAGCTTTATTGCACATCAAAGGTATATTAAGACCTTATTCCTCTTGTAAGGCTTTTCAATCACACATACACATTGCATCCATATGTGTCCCTCCATCGTTGTGCTCAATTGGTATAACACATACACACAAATATTATTGTATGCACATGCATTAGATTTAATTTGATAAATTTTGTAAAATTGCATGTTCTAGGATTATTTCTAGGAAATAACATACTTGTGTGTTTCTGTGTTTGTTTGTGTTTCATGATATCAGACTTGAATATTTTTTCATATTGTTCCTTATTGAGTTCCGAGCATTTTGGTTACTCATTCATAAGTTTTCAAGTTCCGGGTTGGAAGTTACAAAACTTTTTGTGTGTTTAACGTGCATGGTTTTCATCCTTGTTTATCGAGTCAATTTCTATATTTTTTGTGAAAGTTTTGTTGACGACCATGTCCGTGAGAGAGCCTCGGTTTGTAATCCGAAAAAAAAATTCCAAATCGAAATTTGGAGGCAGAAATATGGTCGAAGAAAGCGAGAGGTACGCGAGGGAAGATGAGATGGCAAAATTGCCATTTTCACCCCTTCCCTGTGGAGGCGCGTGGCCTCCACAGGAAGGTGGCTCCTCTGCCCCTCGTTGAGGCCACGCATCTTCACGGGGAGCTGATGTGGAGAGGTACAACTTGCCACCTGTGCTCCATATCACGCCACCTCACTTCCCTTCTTTCTTTCATTTAAAATCCATCTCTCTCTCATTTTGTTTCTAAGAAGAAAATTGTGCAGAAATTTTCTTTCAAATTCTCTCAACTTCCAAACACCATATCTCACTCATTTCTTATTCGATTTGAGTGATTCAAGTTGGAGGATCTTTGTATTGAAGTTATCTATCATCTCCAAGCAACTTTGAAGGCTTTTATTCAAGTTTTGTTGTGGTTCTACACCAAATATCGTGATTGCGCATTTTGCAAGGTAATTGATTTATCTTTTGAGTTTTGTGCTTTATGATCCTCAATTGCCTTGGGTTTTCTTATTCTTTATGTGCATGTTACTTTAAAAAATGCTATTAAGAGATAGAGCTTCAATTATAAGGTTTTTGTGCTTAATTAGAAACTTGTATGTGAGTTACGTTTTCTAAAATCTATGTTTTCACATGCTTGTGAGTTGTATTGTGACTAGCTTTTAATATAGGGCTATTTGTGCTTCAATTGATTGTATTTTGATGACTGATAGCCTATACATGTTCTAGGACTCTTTCGTTGAACATATTTAGGATTAGCACAATTAATTGAATATTTAGAGCCTATTAGGATTTAATTGATTATTTTGTGAATATGTAATCTGAATGATTGCTAGAAAATTTCAATGAACATATCCTTTGATTCTAACATTTTTGTTTTTAGTTCTAAAGTCTTGAATGTGTGCTTTAAGAATATGCTATGTTTTCAAGCTTTAGTGACATGAATAGAATCTAGGATTTGGCATGTTTTTGGTGTTTTACATGCTCTAGGTTTTTGTTCATGTTTAAGAACTAGGCAACATTACTTTGTGTACTTTAATGCTTAAGTCTAATTCTTCATGAAGTGTACTTAATCCATGTATTTCATATGTATATGCATCATTTGTATGATGACAATTTTATTTGGATTATAAACTAGAAAATTTTACATTGTGTGCTCGTTGAACATTTCTAGTTTCCATAGAATATATTGATCACATATTCTATGTTGCATGTGTTTGCATCATTTGCATTACACTTAGATCGTTTTTCTTGCAAAAGGTTGAAGTCTCTTGTTGGAGTGTAAAGCTTCAATTTGAGAAAGAAGTCTTGTAAGGACCTCAATTTTATGATTGACTTATTTCATGACAAACCACACCACATTGGGGATGATTGTGTAATGGGTAGCTTAGGTCCGTGTCGGCAAGCTTCCAAGCATCTCCATGACTTCAAGAGCAAAATGTATACTCACTTGACTTTGTCTGTTGAAGAGTTTAGGTGCACACACATACTTCATGCATGTTTTGTTCATCTTACATTTGTGTTATTTATTATGTATATGTGTGCATCCATTACATAACTCACACGAGCACGTCTTTGTTTGTCTTTACATGTGGTTATTTCTTTTTACGTTTTCCGTTCGTGTTCGGAAACGTCCTCACTCGCACGATGGTGTGCTTGTGTTGTGTCCATGCTTGGACATAAGTGTGCTTGAGTCTTAGCACGATTTGTGACTATAGAGAGGTTTCATTTATGCTCTCTTGGATTGGTATTTGGTTACATGGTTTTATACCATGATTGTGGGAATTTTGGTATTGACCAATTCTGACCTTTGGTCACTCTTTTGACCATACATCTTTCTATAGTTATCCAAATCTTGTTTTGTTAATTGGAGTAGAAATTAGACTTCCATACCTTTCTAACGGTATATTATTTGTAATATTTTATGACCCTTTGGTTTTGTTTAGAAGTCTCCAAAGAGACCACTAAAATAGAGCATCTCTGCTGTTATCCGTTTTTGATCTTTGGTCACTTAAATGACCATAACTATTTCTATAGACATCAAAACCTCATTCTGTAAATTGGAGTAGAAATTAGACTTCCATACCTTTCAAACGGTATATCATACAAAAGGTTTCGATGTCGTTTGGTCATGTTTTGGGTCACTTGTTTCTGGAGCTAGTGTGTTGTCCAGTGTTTTAGGAGACATGCAAGGCCACTTGTGCATGTTGCCTATTATGTCACCTCAGACATTGTTTTATTCTCCAGAACGTTAGGCGACATGGTAGGCGACTTCATGTAGCCTCTCATGTTGCTTGGAACAAAAAAAAACTGGGGTTTTTTGGTCTTTTCGCATTTGCTCATTTTTTTCCCACTATAAATACATCATTATCTCTTCTTCTTCATTAAGACCTCTATTTTTGCAGAAACCCTAGAGAGAGATAGAGAGAATCTAGAGAGAGATAGCTTCCTTTAAGTTTCATTAACTCTCCAAACCCAAAACCTTTCGTATTGTTCATTGTTTGAGCATTTGAGCATAGGTCTTCATTGTTTCATGACTAGGTAAGCAAGAACTTCTTTGAATATCATTTATTGTTCTTCTTACTCTAGATTAGGTATTTATTGCATGACTAAATACCTAGACTCTACTTTATTTCATATTTATGAGTCTTGATAATATGATTGGGTTTGTATTTTGATAGCTAAATTGATTAGGTCATTTTTACCTAAAAGCTAGGTCATAAATATTCATGTGTGATTTATTGATGACTAGGTTGAGAAATTGTGTTTTAATCAACTAGTTAATGTTCATGAATATTTGATCTGTTTTGTTTGTGATAGCTTGCATCATAGGTCATATATGCCTAAATAGCTAATCCATAAATGTTCATGTGTATTTAATTGATGATTAGGTTGGCTTTGTGCATCTAGTCAAGTTTATGAATGTTTATGTGAATTTATTTGACAATTAGGTTGTTAGAATTTCTCTACAACTAATTGAGACCTCATATGTGTACATGTAGGCATTGTTTGATAACTAGGTTGTTCAATTGCATTATAACATCTGGTTAAGCATTTTGTGTTTAGTCTTGCACATTATTGCATTGAGTATATTGTCATATACACACTTAGACTTTTATACTCTTCTTGAGTCAAAGTCTTGTGGCTTCGGGGTGAAGTTGTACAAGCATTGAAGTCTTGCAACCAAGTTGTGGTTGACAAGCATTGGTCAAGTGCCACTATAAAAGGCCTGCGGGGTAGAGTAGGAGGTGCTCACACCAAGAGTAGTTTATCAGGGGATATCACTAGGGATTGAACCAAGAGTGGCGAGTGGCCGTGTCTGTAGCCTGAGGTTATCTAGAGTGAGAGTCCGAGTATCACTTGAGGGTGTAATCTTTTATTCATATAGTGGATTTCTGTGATCGTCTGTGGCTAGAAGGATAGCCCGTGGTTTTTCCCTTGTCGAAGGGTTTCCACGTCAAAATCAAGTGTTCTTTATATTTATGCACTTTTACTTGATTTTGTATGTTTGATTTAATTGGGTTATATGTTTAAAATTGACTAATCGAAAAAGTTGGTAATAATCGATTAACAACCCATTCACCCCCCTCTAGGTTGTAAACACACGCTTAGAGTAGTATTTTCAAGTTTTAATTAGGATTGTGAAGATCCGGATAGTCGAGCAAGAGAAATCTTTCTAGAGACCTATGAAGTGTCTTGGATAGAAAGCTACTTTCTAGAGACATGTGAAGTGTTTTTGTAGAAAGTAGGCAAGTCTTTAATTAGTAAAAGCCCGAGGGTAGGATATGAGGGATATCCAATATAGGGTGTATCATGTGAAGTGATCACTTTTGAGGGTGTACTTTTATCCAACTAGTGAAAGATGGTATTACCGGTGGTTGTGGAATCAATCCGTGGATGTATTCTCTTCGAAAGGTTTACCACGTAAAAAAATAATGTATCTAATGTCTCTATCCCTATCTCTTTCATATTTGTATATGTGTTTGATTAAATCTTTTTGAATCTTATTAATCAATATCTTTGTAAAACAAGATTTTTAGTATAAATGTGAGATGCAAACTTCTACTTGATCAAAGTAGTATATATCTTTTTATTCTTATAATTTGATTTATTTGTATATAGTGAATCTTTGTTTAGTACTTGTTTATATTAGACATATATAATTGAATACAAGTGCTTGATGATTTAAGTTTTAGTATGATCTCATCACATGCAAATTGTAGACTATATTTGACTATACTAATTGAATATACTTTTCTATAGTCTATGTGTGCTTGCATATGCTTAATATTTAGTGATACAAGCTATCTAAAGGGACAATCATTTGTTTGTTTCAAGGGATATAAAAGAGGTGTAAAAACCTATCCACCCCCCCCCCCCCCCCCCACATAGGTTAGCTTTAGGCAACTTAACCATGTTTGTATTCTCACGATATTAGAGCTATCTTAGAATGCTAGAGGTTTGGGTAGGGGAGAGAAGAAAAGGGTGGTAATGCCAATGGTGGAGAGTCTCTGTTTGTTGATGCTGTTTTATTTTGGTTGCTGCCTTAAGGTTTGATGTTGGTAGGCTGATTAGGTTTGGGCTTTTAGGGCCTTTGTGTGCTTTTGTGCAGTTTGGTTTTATTGTTGGCTTCTCTACTTTTTGTTGTTAAGTGAGCTTGTTATTGGGTCTGTTTTTTCTTTTCTTGGAACCGGCTTTAGCTTGTTGTGCGGGCTTGGCATGTCTTGCTTAATTTTCTTTGTTTTGTTGGGTCTGTGTTGGGCCTGGACTGTTTTGGCTGTTGTTGTTTCGCCTTGCTTCATGGTTTGTTTGCCCTTTGTGCCTTCCGCTAAGCCTTCTCTTTTATGTATTGTCGTTCAAAAAGAAATTGTGTTTTTTCTCTATTCTGTGGGATTACAAAAATGTATGTATTAATGCATTGTGCTTGTTCTCTTTTAGTAGGAAGTCTGTGGCAACGATGTATATTTGATAGACTTATCTTATTTTAGTGAATTTATTTATTTATTCTCATTATTAAATTCATACCACATTCGGGTCATGCTTTTTACGTGTGTGCCGACCCAACGTGCCACAAAACTCAGCCCAACACACTACGTTGTTAGGTCGTGCCAAAACACGACCCAACAATTATCGTGTCGTGTTGTGCAGTGCTGGGCTTGTACAAAATCAGACTGTGCCTAGACCAGTCTTACCCAATTTACATGTCTAGAAACAGATGATGAGAGTTAGGAGATGTTTTGATGAATTGATCAAACGTATTGTTATCATACATTTATAATTCATAGATTTTTTTTTTCATTAAACGAATATACGGACAATGTGGTAGGTGGTTTTTGCAACTTTAATTAGTATGCATATGTAATACTATATAACATCATATAATAATAATAATAATATCACTACAACAAATTTTACCTTTTATTTTATTGCATTGCTTTATAAGATTCTGAAAAGAATGCTATGAATGTACACTTTTTATATCACTTTATTATTGAATGCTATGATAAATACTTTAAATTGTAATGTTTTATATTACATTACATTTACTTATATTTATATTGCATTTTATGAATGCTAAAAGATTATCTCTTGTTGGATCATAAAATTAATATTTCTTATTTATAATACCATATTAAGAATGATATAATACAACAATAATTTTTTTTAATAAATTATATTTTATTTGTATAATTTTATTACTTATTTTCAAACTAGTTTTTTTCTTTTCAATAAAAAATCTAATTTTACTTACAAATCAAATGGAAATATTCTAAAAAAAGACACGGGTTCAAGCTGGATCAAAAAATCCTATGCCGCCCAAAACATTTTGTTTCTAGTAAATTAAAAAAAAAACCCTTTTTATTCTCCTACCCATCTATATCCCCCAAAACCCACATTTTTTGAGATCTTTTTTTTTTTCTTTTTACTTCTCATCCAATACCTTCTTCAGATAAAAGACATCACCATTTGCAAATACTTTTGTTACATAAACTCTCTTGAAGTGAAATTGTTTATATTTTGGTATTTGGGTTTTTTTTTTGTTTTTTTTGTCAGGTAAATATAATTATATTTAGATTTTATTGATGACTTGTATATTTTCACTCTAATATTGATTTTAAAAAAATAATTTGTATTCACAAAAAAATTATGTATATATTTTTTTTAATTTTAGGTTTATGCAACTGGATATTATGATGCCTTTGTTCAATTGATCCTTGCTAATCAGAGTTGGGAGGTACGAATTCTATATATGATTCTTCTTATTTTGTTTATAAATGTCTCATTTTGCTATTTTAGTTCGTAGGGCTTTCGAAAATTTTAAAAATGCTTTGAGAATGTTTATGAAAAAAAAATGAAAATTGGTAAATAAGACTTCGTCTTTCTTTATCAAATTTGTTATTATTAACCCTTGTTTTAATGAAACGTTAAGATGCATATTATGTGTTTGATGAAATGTGTTAGAGACATTTTACTATTGTTAGTAGTATCTTAGGTTTATAGTTTTTTAGCCATATACTTATATTTGTAATTTGTTGTATCTATTTAACTATTGATGTTGTTTGGAAAGTCTTCTTCATAAGAAACTTCAATCCCTTACATCAAAAGACTAGAAATAAGCTCAATCTAGTTTTAAAATCTTAAGCAAATATTAATACAAACACTTAGAGCAACTACAAACCTAAACCTAGAATTAGAATAAATGCAAACCATGGGATATATGTCTGTTTGCTCAAAGCTTGTTACATTAGTGTTGAGAAGTTGTTTGAAAAAATGCATGAATAAAAGGCTACTCGTTATTTTGTTCTATTTTTTCTTTACAAATAAATGATAACTTTTTTGAGTGCTGCTATTGGCACACCGTCCTACCAATCTAAATCTTAATTCTTAAACCTTAAATCCCTTCTTACATACATACAAAATATATATTATGGAAAAGTCTGACAAGGATATAAACCGAATGGAAGAATTGTTTGACAATTACATAAAGCATCTGCAAGAATTGTCTAATAATCATCTTAAGCATTTGCTAGAATTGTCTTAGAAGTAAGTTTGAAGTTTACTTTTTTTCTTTAGAATGATATCAAGTTGTCGTTGTATTGAAGTAACCCTGTTATTTTTTTCGTTTTTCTTTTCCACTATGAAATAAGAAGAAGAAGAAGAAAAAACTTGAAAAATAAAGAAATAAAAAGAAAATATAAATCGTTCAATGGAGGTGTGAGAGAGATGTATACATGAATCAGAGATTCATTAAGTTTGAAAAGTAAATCAAAAGTGTATTTTTGGAAATAAATCAAAAAATTTATAAAAACATTTAATTTTATTTAATTAAATCAAAATTTTAAAAAGTGAGGTATAAATAGACCTGTAAGGGGTGTGTCAATAGCACCACTCCTTTTTTTCAACTTTGTGCATGTAATTGTCAACAAGAAACTGCAATATCATTTCAAAAATATTTGATTAAAGTCTGTATTATTATTTATGTCCAATATTTAAATTATTTGTATAAAGACATATATGTAGTTTAATTTTTGTATAAGTTGTATGTGGAAGTTTCAGTTTATATAGTTATTCTGATGTGTTGGACTGTGTAATTATTTTGTTCTTAATGAAATGATTAGATTTAATTATATTTTTGTACAACTATTTTTATGAATTTGAATAAAAGTCACATATATGGTCTTAAATTAAAAAAATTATATATATATATATATTTCATTTTGATACATTTTTAATAGCATTCATGAAATCTTATAATATATTGTATTATAGCATGTCAAAGTAATGTCTTAGCATTATTTGAATGCTATTAAATAAGACTGAACAATATGAGGTTGTGACAATGGTAAAGCCCTTTACACCCACACCACGAGGTTGTGGGATCGAGTCTTATCCATCCCTTATAAAATCCCTAATTATTGTAATATTTCAAATATATATATATATATATATATATATATTAAATGAGACTCAATAGCATGTGAGAAGAAGATTTATAGCATGTGAAAAATACTATGAAAAGGATAAGACTTTTAATCACACAGACTGTTATGATGTTTTTAAAAATGTTATTGATACCCTTTAATAGCATTTATTGTTGTAATGTATTTTGCATTTTTATGCCTATCTTATTTGTTAGAAATTAAAATTATAAAGTTCATTGCTCTAATACTATTTTTCTTTATAAACTATGTGTTCTCTTGTTTATGTATAAACTAGTTGTTGAATGTTTTTTTTTTGCTCAAATGCTAGTTTTGTATAAACTAATTGTTATTAGTAACTAGTTGTATTTTTGCTTTCATGCTAATTATGTATAAACTAGATGTTATAAGATTAAAAAAAATTGTTGTCATAGAAGAGATTAAGTTGGCAACTCAATTGGTGCAACAATATACTATTAGAATTTCTTTTATGTTAAGAAATCTTAAGTAACTCAATTTTTTTTTTCATCAACAATCTATATGCAATTGCATCTTAATTTCTTATTCTGTTTAAACCAATCAAACCATTTGCATTATTTATAATTAAATTGCATTCTTTCAAAAAATGCAATTGCCAAAATCATATAAAAAACACCATAGTAATAACCCATATGTTTCATTTCAATTAACACACATTAAGGTTGTGTTTGGTACGTAGGATAAGATAGCATTATTTTTATGGGATAAAACATGATAGGATTGAATTGTATATGATTGGATTAACTTTAATGTTAACTTTATTTGGTGCAACATATGATATGATTAAAAATAGAATAATACTGTGTTTGGTACAACATAGATAGTTTTAAAAATAAAAGCAAGAATTTTTTTATTAAAAAAATCTGTCTAAATAAAAATTTTAGTTCACATCCAACAAAAAATTAAATACAAAATCTCAAAACAATCCAAAATATTCACCAACACACAAACTCTTCTTTTAATAAAAAAAATACACACATAACAATCTCTTTCTAATTTGTTCGATCAAGAGATATTGAGCCAGATTTCTTTTCAAATTGGAGATATGCAATTTTCTATAAGAATTTTTTAATTAAAAAAAAAACTGTCGCAGTCCAACACAAAAAATTCAAATCACAATATCTTAGCACCCAACAAAAAATTAAATAAAAAATCTCAAAACAATCCAAAATATTCACCAACACACAAACTTTTCTTTTAATAAAAAAAAATACACACACAAAAACAATCTCTTCCTACTTTGTTTAATCTTATCCAAGAGAGATTGAGCCATATTTCGTCACAAAATAGAGATATGCGTTTTTTTTCCAAAAAAAATTAAGATGCTTTCCTTCTAATATTTTCTTTACTAAAAAGAATACTTTTTATGTGGTCTATGGAGGAGACCCAACCGAGATCAGAGCTCGCAATGGTGGGGAAAAAACGGTGGCTGCGAGTGGAGTGGAGAGAAGCAGCAACTATGGTTCAAAAGTTCAAAAGAGATCAAAGATGTTGATGAAAGATGGAAGAAGATGGGATTCAAATGAATCCCATAATTTTGGATGGGATTATTTTATCTCTGTTGACGGTGATTTTTGGTAAGTCAACCGGTCAACGTGCTGGTGTAACAATCTCTGAGTAAGGAGAGCGAGAGTAACAAGAACAAGAGATTTTATGTGGTAAAACTCCGATAACGGAGAAACATCCACGGCTGCTACTTAGCGACGAGAAGAAGAATTCACTATGAGAATAATGGTTACAATGTTTTTCGTATCTTTTGCAACAATATCTCGGTAATATTTATACTGATCTACCTTAATTAGAATCATATTCAAATACTAGTATAATGGACCGATCAAGATTCGTTCTTTGTTTGATGTTTATCTCGGTAATATTTCGTTAATATTTCGTTCTTTCTTTGATGTTCCATTCTTTCTTGAATAGGAATCTGATGTACATGTTTCCTCGTTTGGGTACGATACTTTGAATTTGTCTATAAGCTAAACTCTGCTTAATATTACCTTTCCTGTTTAGGCCGAGTAGAGGTCTTTGGCGAGTAGAACTCAATGACACATCATCCTTTAATCTCTGTGTGAGACGTCACTTGGGATTTTTACACACAACAATCTCGCATCAATGAGATCAAAAATTTAGATGAGATTGATTAAACATATTCTACAACCAAGCCAAATATGGGAAATGGATTAAAAATAAGCCGAATCTCATGCTATCCCATCTGCCAAACGGACCCTATGATTACCACATCTGTAATTTGTAAACACAAATCATTCACTACCGACTCATTCCCAACCAACACAAACCAAATCCGTAATTTACAAACACAAACGATTCGGTATGAATTTATTCTCAACCAATAGAAATCACTTAATCTACAGTTTAGAAACACAAACCACTCATTACCAATCAATTTTCAACTAACACAAGCCACCAAATCCGTAGTTTACAAACACAAACAATTCACTACCAATCCATTCTCAATAAATATGGTAATTGGGCGAATTTAGGGCAGGACTGGGCGAGGTATGCTTTCCCCATTTATTCACAATTATTGAAAGCCAAAAATGTCTTTTAACGTGAAAATTAACTTTTTGGATGGAAAAAGCTAACAGTGTAGGGGAAAATGATGAATAGTTTTATTTTCAAGAGGAAAAACGATCATTACTGAAACTAGAGGGGACAATGTGTCTAATATGACAAATCTAAGGGTGGAAAATGATTATATCTTTAACAATAATAATAATAACCATTATCAGCATTTAAATATTTGCATTTTAACAAAAACAACTTTTTCCAACAAATATTTGTAATACTTTAATTTAATATCTAAAAAATAAGTTTAACAATTAAAATAAATTTAAGAACTTAAAAATATATAATTTAAATATAATATCGTATAATATTTTAAATAAAATTTTAAAATAAAGAGATATGTTATTTCTGGCCCATATGTTGGCCGCTCGACACAACCTAAATACGCATTGGGTAGTGTTGGCACATGGGTTGTGCCCGACTCTGTCAATAATTATTGTGTTGTGTTTGGCAAAACCCATAGCCTACTTGGGCCTTTAAAATGTGAGCCAAATTGGTCTAGATCGACTTATTTTATACGTCTATGGTGGTGCCTTTAAAAAAATTTCGCACTTTTTCTGCATTTTTTTGGGTTTTATATTTTGAATTCTTCTTTTCTTCTATATTTTTTTTTGTGGTTTATGGTTTAACTAAATTCTTCTCTTCTTCTTCTACAATTTTTTTCATGTTTTTTATTTTTTGTGAATTTGAATTCTTTTTTATTGTTCTGATTTAAAAAAAATCATTTTTTTTTCTAATTTTTGATTGATTAATGTATTGAATATAATTATTTCTAGGGCAAAAATGTATTTTTTTCCCTCAGTCACCATTAACTAACGGTTATCAACCATTAGTCATCGGTTCAGAGGGTTAGTTAGTGTAATAAATGCATTTTTGTCTTCCGAGTGCAATTTCACCATTTATACGAAGTGTGTCTAATACAACCTAGATGAGGGGTGAATGAGTTGTTAATCGATTAATTACCTACTTTTTCGATTAGTCAATATTTATCACAATTAACTCAAACAAACAAACAGCAAAAATCAAATGTAAAGTGCAGAAATATAAAGACACTCGATTTTTGAGTGGGAAACCCCCAATAGGGAAAAACCCACGGGACTAGTCTCGCTAGCCATTTCAGTCATCAAACCCACTATTTGAATGATTGTTGACAACCTAAGTTGACACTCTATTCACACTATTCTCGGTTCGTAACACAAACCACTCTATCTGCAGGCCTTTGATAGTGAACCTATACCAATTGCTTGCCAACCAACTCCTTTGGTTGCAATACTTTCACTTGCTTGTACAATTACAACATGTAGTCACAAGACTTTGACTCTATGCTGAGAATTAAGATCTAAGTGAATATGTATGAATATTCAAATGCAATAATGTGCTAGACAAAACACAAAATGCTTCACTAGGAATTTAAAGATACAAGCAATAAATCCTAATTATCAATGTCAAAATGTAAAACATAAAGACCTAGCTAGATGACATGAATGACATACAATTCTAGTTATGAAACAATGCTTACATGCCTATACATGAGGTCTGAATTAGATGTATAGAGAATTCTAACACTATATTGTCAATTAAACACATAAATATTTAAGAAAGCTTGACTAGATAAATAATCATAAATCTATCAACCTAGTCCTCAAACAATCTCACAAGAATATTCAAGGCTTAGCTATATAGGAAAAATCAACCTAATCATACAAGCTATCACAAACAGACCCAAACATGTCATAACTTCACTATATATGCAATAAATGTGAAGATTTGCTAACCTAAGCAATAAAAACATGTCTTGATGAAATAGAACAATAAATGAGATGAGATGTTTGTTCTACTTACCAAGTGAAGACATTAATAAAGACTCATGCTAAAATGATGCTAGGTGATGCAAGATGAAGATGGGTTTTAGGGTTATGAGAGTTAAAGAATGGTTTCTTGAACCTACTCTCACAAGGGGACCTCTTCCTCTCACTAAAATGTGAATTTTTTGAGCTCACAAACGAAAGGAAGAGAAGATGGGGTTAATATAGAAGCCCTAGATGAAACTATGTCGTCATGAAGAAGTTTTAAAAATCTAGGCAAAAAGTCACGGTACATGTCGCTGTACACTTAGACGACACAAACCGCGTCAACTTACTAGAGTAAATGTCACTGTTCATGTCGCGGTACACTTAGTGACGCGAACCGCCCAAAGGCGTGACAGTGCAACAGCTCGAGATTAGAGAGCCCTAAAATATGATCAAACGACATCGAAACCTATCATATAATATACTGTTGGAAAGGTATAGATGTCTACTTTCTACTCATTTCTACAAAACAAGATTTGAATATATGTAGAAAGAGATATGGTCATTTGAGTGACTAAATGTCAGATTTGGACAACAACATGATTGTCTAAACTCATGGTATAAGACCATGTGACTTAAGACCTATCCAAGAGAACAATGAGACCTTCCCAAGTGGTCAACCACCGTGCTAAGACAAGCACACCATCATGCATGCACAGACGTTTCCGATCAATCATCGGAAAATGAATTACACCACACAAAACCATACTTAAGTCTAAGAATGAAGTGCAAGTGTGATTGTGAAAAGAATGAACACATAAGCAATAACGTGCAAATGCATGTAAGTGTATATGTGCACCTAATCTCTTCAAGAATTAAAGTCATGTAAACTACCTCTTAAAGCTCATGAGATGTAAACTACCTCTTAAAGTCATGTAAGTGTATATGATTGTCTAAACTCATGGTATAAGACCATGTGACTTAAGACTTATCTAAGAGAAGAATGAGACATTCCCAAGTGGTCAACCACAGTGCTAAGACAAGCACACCATCATGCATGCACAGACGTTTCCGATCACTCATCGGAAAATGAATTACACCACACAAAACCATACTTAAGTCTAAGAATGAAGTGCAAGTGTGATTGTAAAAAGAATGAACACATAAGCAATAACGTGCAAATGCATGTAAGTGTATATGTGCACCTAATCTCTTCAAGAATTAAAGTCATGTAAACTACCTCTTGAAGCTCATGAGATGTTCGGAAGCTTGTCTTCGAGAATCGACACTTAGAGAAACTATGCTACTCGTTACAAAAACATCCATAATGTAATTTTTCATGAAATAAGCCAATCATAAAATGGAGGTCCTTACAATTATAGCTATTTGTAAAATTTATCCAAAATGTTTATTACTTGAAGGCATTGTTTGGTTCACAATACTAGACAAGATTAATGGACCGAACAATACTAATTTAGTAATGTCCAATTTTTAGTAAAAATATTTGATAGGATTAAATAACATGTCCCACATAGTACTATTTAATCCACCCCATATAGGTATGACTAGGTTGGACTTAAGTGGTGCCTTTTTTTAAGAAATAATTGCATTGCAAACGAATGGAAAACAAAAGGTTAAAAAGTTATCGGTTGGTGGCCTCACAAACTTTTATCTCTTTTTTTTCTCAATTTAAATTTTATAAGATAAAGAAATTTTTCAATAATAAATAAAAGAATAATGCTAGACAGCTCAAAATATTAGTCTAAAATCATGTCTAAATGATGTGATATGTGATTTGTCAAGATCTCATGTGCAACATCATTTTAGTATGATTTTGAACAAATATTTGCAACAGCACATTATTAAAATTATTGTAAAATAGAAAACACGTTATTAAAATTTAAAAAAATCAATTTACAATATATTTTTTCAACTTAAATTTTATAAGATAAAAAAATTATTTTAATAATAAATAAAAGAATAATGTTAGGCTGCTCAAAATATTTGCCTAAAATCATACCAAAATGATGTGGCACATCATTTGAGCATGATTTTGGGCAAATATTTTGGGTAGCCTAAGAGCATCTCCAATGTAAAAATGACTTGCATATCAATAATCGTTGAAATAACAATAATATCAAGAGACTTACTTCCTATGTGACATAAAAATAGACTTCAAAGACAATCAACTCAAAACTTGGTTTCTAATGCTTTTGTCTAAAACACAAATTTTTTTAACGACGCGTCCATTTTTTTTTCCTATTTTTTTTATTTTATTGCCTTATCAGAAATAGATGAAAAAATAATATCAGTTTTAAATAATAGCAGTTTTAAATACTTACTGAATCAACCGAAAAAATAGATGCGCAACCATCTGAAAGTAGACGGTCATGTTGACAATGTTTAATTTTTTTTTACCACGTCTGCTTGAGGTTGAATATACACGGCTGTATTAGAGAAAGATTTATTAACAAAATGTCTATTAATCCTACGTGGCATCTTTTTTTTCATAAGCCACTCTTGCATTGGAGAAGCTCTTAGAGCATCTCTAATGCAAAAGTGACTTGCATATCAAAAACCGTTGACATGGCAACAATGTCAAAATACTTGCTTCATATGTGCCATAAATATAGACTTTATAGACAATCAACTCAAAATTTAGTTTCCAATGCTTCTGTTACATATTTATTTTTAATGACGTGTCCAATTTTTTTTTCATTTTTTTTATTTCCTTACCAAAAATAGATGGGAAATTAATGTCAATTTTAAATACTTGATGAGTCAACCTAAAAAATAGTTGTACAACAGACCGTCTATAAGTAGACAATCATGTTGACAAAGTCTAATATTTTTTTTGTCATATCAGTGTGAGATTTAAATATGCACAGCTGCATTGGAGGTACATCTTTTAATAGGCTGTCTATTTATCTCATGTAGCATCCCTTTTTTTTTCACAAATCACTCTTACGTTGGAGATACTCTAACATTACACCTAATAAAATGAGTATCTAAAAAAGATAACGTCATAATTATTAAATTAAATAATTTGAAGATAAAATAGACACGGTGACAATAGAGAACAATTTATAAATATGGGAAAAGTGAGCGGTGTTATTGTAAGATATGTTTTTGCTTTTAATTTTTTTCATGAATTTTTAATTAGTATATCTATTATAAGATTTAATAGATATATATATATATATATATATATATATATATCAATTTATTATGTCTGCCACAATCCAAAAAGAAAACTCTTCACATGCTTGTAAAATGTGCATAGTGGGATATGAACTTATCACCACTTACATGGAAGAGAGGAGCATTGTCAGCTCTGCTAAGAAGTGATATATATCAAAAATATTATTAAATTAAATAATTTGAAGATAAAATAGACCTGGTGACAGTAGTGAATAATTTATAAATAGGGGGAAAGTGAATGGTGTTATTGTAGGATATGTTTTTGTTTTTAATTTTTTTCATGTATTTTTAATTATTATATCTAGTTTGATAGATATATATATATATATATATATATATATATATATATCAATTTATTATGCCTGAAATATAATGGATTTTAAATTATAATTTTTTTTCTTTTTTTAATAGCTATCGAATATATTATATTTAGATGTAATTATTTGCTAAGAACATTTATTTAACAAAATATTTTTAATTTTTTTATATGAATATTATCTTTTATTAATACAATAATTTACAATAATAATATTAATTTTTAATTAAAAATAATACAATACAATATGATGTAGTGCAACAGGAACATGAAACAATACTAAATATAATCTAGTCTAGTACAATATAATACCGTCTTGTTTGGTACACAGTACTGGACATGATTAATGGACTTGACAATAAAAATTTAGTACTGTCCGATATTTGGTAAAAATATTTGATCGGATTAAATAATCCAGTGTATAGTTTAATCCTACCCACATAATATAATTTAATCCACCCACACAGAGGCATGACTGAACCGGATTTAAGGGTGCGTTTGGTAGGCAGGACAGGACAGGACAACGTGGGGCAGTTTCTTTTTGTCCCAGGTTTGACACGACTTTGGCATGGGACATGGTGGGAAAAAATTCAGAAAAAAACTGTCTCACCTTAGACCATGAGACTACTTGTCCCGTGACATTGGACAAGTGTCAAAAAAACGCATTTGCCCTTCAAATCTTCAAACAATTACAATCATATCCAATATTATATATATATATTATAATTACACATATAATATTATATATGTAATTATATATATTATATATTATATATTATATTATATATATTATATATAATATATTATTCTTTATTATATTATATATTATTATATATAATAATATACATAATATATATATATGATATGATATTTTCATACATCATAATATATATATTAATATATATTATATGATATTTTCATACATCATAATATATATATTAATATATATTATAATAATATATATTATAATAATATATATTATATATTATTATATATAATAATATATATATATATAATATATACTGTATTTTAATACATCATATATATGATATATATTAATATATATTATAATAATATGTATATATAATATATATTATATAAAATATATTTAATATAAATATAAAAGTTATATTATATATATAATATATATATATAATATATATTATTAATATATATACATTATATAATGTATATATATTTATATTATATTGTTTTTTATATGTACTAATATTTAATATTATATATCTATATATAGAATTATATATAATAATATAATATATCATATTATTATTATATATAATTACATATTAATACATAATAATATTACATCATTATAATATATTTCAATTACAATATTATTATTTGTGTTAAATATAATAATATTATAATTAAAAACAAGAGGTCATTTTAACTTTTTGTTTTTGTTAAATATTATAATATATTTCAATTACAATATTTATTTTAAATTTATTGAATATTGTTAAATATGATATATAAAAATATTTATTTAATAAAATTAAATAAATACTGACTTGTCATATCTCAAATGTCAATATTATGTGGTAACAAATATTAAACAGAACAAGGAGGGTACTCTGGTCATTTGAACCTCTTGTCTCGTCCTACCCTAGCTATACCAAATATATAACAGTACAGTCCACAGTTCTGTCTCAGACATTCCAAATACAATATGAAACAACTGTCCAGTCTCATTCCTGTACCAAACACACCTTAAGTGGTGCTTTTTTATTTTTTTAAAGAAATAATTGCATTGAAAACCAATGGAAAACAAAATGCCAAAAAGTTATCTGCTGGTGGCCATACAAACTTTCTCTCTCTTTTTTTTTCTTCTATACTTTATATAACTGTTTCAATTTAATTTAATTTTTATATATAATATCAAATGTAATGTCAAAAAAAATGACATATTCAACACGACCAACACATTATTAAAATTACTGTAAAAAAGAGAAACTTTATTAAAAATTTCTTAAAAAATCAATTTACAATATGTTTTTCAATTTTAATTTTTTACAAAAAATATTTCAATAATAAATAAAAGAATAATGTTAGGCTGTCCGAAATATTTTTCGAAAATCATGATGTAGCACATCATTTGAGTATGATTTTGGTCAAATATTTTGAACATCCTAACATTACTCTCTATAAAATGAGTATCTAAAGAAGAACATTGTATCTCAAAAATAATTATAAATTAAATAATTTGAAGATAAAATAGATACGGTGACTATAGAGAATAATTTATAAATAGGGGAAAGTGAATGGTGTTATTGTAAGATATGTTTTTGTTTTAATTTTTTTTTCATATAATTTTAATTATTATATCTATTATAAGATTATATATATACATAAATTTTCAAATCAGTACGCACTGATATAGCTTCATCAGTGCGTTGGATGTAAGCCAATAGATTTACATACTTTGACTCAAAGTGTATGCACTTATCAAAAATTTTCCATAATGAGGTCCACATGCTACACACTAATATAAGTTATATCAGTGTGCACTGAGGAGAAAATGACTGTATATATATATATATCAATTTATTATGCCTAAAAATATTATGGATTTGAAATTATGATTTTGTTTTCTTTTTTTTTTTAATAGCTATCAGATATATTATAGTTTGATTGAATTATTTACTAAAAACATTTATTTACCAAAATATTTTTTAATTTTTTTATACGAATATTATCTTTTAATAGTAACATAATTTACAATAATAATATTAATTTTTAATTTAAAATAATATAATGCAATACAGTCCCGTACGATGTAGTGCGGCGAAGCATCAAACATGAGACAGTATTAAACACAATCCAGTCCAATAATGTCAAACCATACAAATATACACTAAGGGGTCGTTTATTTTTTCCACTTAAAATTTAATGGGTCTGAATCATAATTATTAAGTTGTTTTGTTTGTTTTTTTAAGTGGTCAAACAACTTAAAAATACCAAAAAAAAACAACGTAAAATAAAAAGTAAAAAATCCTGACTTTTTCACTTAATTGTGAATCACTGAATTGCATTAAATGCAATCAAAAATATTTTCTTCCTATACTATCCCCCATATATAACATATTTTCAATTTTATCATAATTATATATGGTACAGAAATCTTTATTTTAATATATTGCTTATTTTAAATAGCTTTAAAAAAAACATTAATCACTTCACATATTGGTGTTTAATATCAATACTTTATTATGATATTATGGTGATGTATTTATATATTATTTTTATAATGTTTTGTGTGAATTTTCCTGCTGCCCATTTTATTTTTTTGAAAAAAAAACTTTTCTTTTCTTAGTAAAAGTGAAGTTTATTTGTAATCAAAGAAGAAAATCATGATCATATGTGTTCATATATAATTATTATTTTTGGATTGTTTTTATTCCATATTATATTTATAACTGTTTAACATGGGTATAAATATAAAATTATTTAGTTTCAGAAAATTTTAGTTTTAAAAAACAGATGTGTTGACAATACATTCAGATGTTAGAAAAAAAACAAACAAACATGTCATTCAGGTTCAGATTTCAGTCCCTATTCAGTCTTCAGAAAAATTCAGGACTATTCAGTTTTCAGACAAAAAAACAAACGACCCCTAAGTCATTTTGCTTAACATCTATGAGTGGTCTGATCAACAATAATCACTAATTCAGTGTTTGTAACATCCCAAAACTCAAAGAGTAATTAAACTCTTTGATATGAGATGTTATGTCATAAATCAATAATTACTTCACCCAAAAGAAACCACTAATCATTGAATAACTCCAAATAAATCATTCTCTACTGAAAAATATATCTTCAAATATATCCAACAATAAGGTGCAATACACTCTAAAGGGAAATAAAACAATACCAGGCACCTAAACTCAAATTCTAAGTAACTTAAAAAAAGAAGAGGAAAACATTACATAAAATCTCAATCACTTCCACTTCTGAAAGTCTAATGCTCTAGCGATCAGCTTCTAAAAACTCAGTCTGTAAAAATGTTAATGACAAGGGGTGAGCTGTTAACTCAATAAGTATTGCATAATACGTAATCGAAAACATTTATGAAATTTATAATGACATTTAAAGAGTATATAAATTTTCAAATATTTAAATATAATTAAACTTGCAAAGGTAATATTTTCAAATACAAGTAAAACTTGCAAAAGTAACATATTAATATACAAATAAGCTTGTAAAAGTAACATTTTCAAATACAAGTAAAACTTGCAAAAGTAGCATTTTCATTGTACGATAACGATTAATAACATTTCATAAAAATAAACTCAAGTCAAGTAGTGTCACCAATACCCCCGGTGACCCGGCCATTTACATTTCAGAAATTGGTACGAGACCAAAATCATAACATTTTAGAAATTGGTACAAGACCAAAATCATAACATTTCATTTGTCGCGCGCGTTGCATTTATATTATCACCGGTGATCAACATTTCATTTCACATTTCATTTACTACTGACGTTGAGCTAAAACATTACTTTCAATATATATATATATATATATATATATATATATATAACAATACATTTGCATTACTAAATCATAAAAGGACCAAACATTTAAGTATTTAAGCAAAAAGGTCTAGTAAAGGTAAAACTTATTTAAAAAGAATTAAGTAACAAATATGTAAGTAAAGACTAAATAGTAAAATGAGTTTATAAACATATATAAACGTATATAATAAAATATTTTAGAACATTATAATATAATAAATAAATTTGGTTTCTAAGAAAACATTTGTGCAATTACATACTATGCAAAAAAAATAAATCTACTTACCTCCGATGATAGCAAGTTTAAGGTTTCACTAACGATATTGGGAAATCACGAGAGGAACCTAAACATATAGAATATAATCCCTCAATTAAACCAGCTAAATAAAAGAAATCTAACTCAACTTTGTAAGTACATTTTTTTTATTCATTTTGATGAAGAGATTTCAGAAAAACAGTTTTCAGTGCTCAAACGTTAGTGATTCGAAAATCTTAAGGGCCTCAAAAAATTGCAAAATTTAGTCAATAAATCTAAAAATCGGATTACTAATTCCTCTCAAAATATCATAATTTTATCAAACACCGATAATTTCCTATCATATTCTAAACACACAAGGGTCAATCCTGATAGCATATATTTTGATCCTCCAATCAGACTTCGTATAACATTTTAACAATCCTATAGAGAAAAAAAAATTCCAAAACTTTATTTATAAACTAATATATTAGTACTCTATCTCTATACCGAAAATCAGAATTTTACCTATCTCCCTTTGAGAATTAAAATTCCTACAACACCAAGAGCTCATGACTGTCAGCCTAAATATCATGGCTTAAACATCAAATATACTCAAAGAATTAAAATACTTATATGACACCAAAATTCACGATAATTTATATCCTGATTCAATTATGCCTCTACAACCATAATACCATAAATCAAACTTAAATACATCCCCAATTGTAATTTAAAATTACTCCAATACAATAATCATTTATTTCATAATCTATTATCCAAAAGGTGTTTGGTAAATCATTTAAAAGCTGATTATTTTTTAAATTGCTTGTCATATAAGCTAATTTTTAAAAGCTGGGAAGGGGTTGTTTTTCTAATCTGCTTATTTCCCATGTAAATTTATATTTTTGGAAATACCTAAAATAACCTTATAATTTTATTAAAAGACAAAATTGTCCTTTACATTATTTTGCTTTTAACATTCGATTTTCAATTGGGGATTTTGAGACCTGAAATTTCACGATCATGGAGGAGAGAAAAAACCCTAGCCTCTTCAAAATCGATAGTGATTTTCGTTGAATCCTACGAAATTCGTCGTCGTCGTCTCTTTCGTAATTCTTCCTCTTCAGTTTCTTCTATTCGATCAGGTAATCCAGAGATTGTTTTGTCTAGATTTTGGTTAACTATGGCTCAAGCTTCTTTAACTGACCACACTCCAAAATTTGTGCTTCCTTGTGTCTCTGACTAGAAATCTCAGGTTTTTGGAGAGTGTTTTTGACTGTGAGATCCACGAAATCAACCCAACTGCAATCTCATATAAGAAATCTCAAGTAATTACTTGTTATTTTTAGATTATTTTCAATACTCTTCTATTTTAGAGACCTATTTTGAATCTCTTTGTTGGTATTATACTATTATTGTTGGGATTTGATGTGGACAAACAAAGCTGGGTTGCTTTACTGTTGTTTTTCTAGGCTTGTGTTGCCTCTTTCTTGTTTGGGTGTTGCCCTGTTTTTTGCCTTCCTAGACGTTGTTTTTTGGCTGTTGTTGGCCTATTTGTTTTTTTATATAATTTTCATATCCTAGACATTGCAATAGCTTTTATATACATGATATATCTCTCTACTCTTGCGTGTGATTGATTGATTGAATGAATATATTAACAGGTTGATTGTGAGGTTTTATTTTAAGAATATTATTCAGAATTTGGGGTGGGTTTGTTGCGTTTTGAATGGAGATACAAAGTATATGATAAACAAGGGAGAGTCCAAAATTTTCAAATAAAAATGTTAATGATGCAAAAGACAAGTGTTGCTCTCTATATTTTTCTCAATAGCAAGTGCACACTACACACTAGGGTGGGGTGTTTTAATTTAAAGGCTCTCTAGTCAAATCTGACACTATATTCGGTTACTTGTACAAAAAATGCATCTTGATAGATATATAGAAGAGGAGGCCCCGCATTGTTTTTGTTTTTGTTTCAACTGTCAACTAATATAATCTTTATCATATTCCACTTATGCAATTGATTTTTTTTTTGGTTTATAAATTAATAATACAATATTTTGTAGACCCAAAAATTGAGTACAAGTAGTGAATGGTGTATACAAAAATTGATGAGTACAAAATTGAGTACAAAAATTGTATACAATATTTTATAATATTAATAAACATAATAATGAATGGTGCTTGATGAGTACAAGTAGTGAGCCAATGAAGAGCTTGCGTTCACGCACAAGTTGGGTTGATGTGAGACCTTCCATTTGCTGACATATATTAATAAACATGGTAAATGCATTACATGTTCTAGTTAGGAAGCAGAACTCTTCATTTCTTTCTCTATGATAATGCAAAAACAATGAAGTATGACAGAAAATAAGGAGTGGTATCAATTTTTCTCTTATACAATATTTTGCATTGCACAGCATATTGTAGTCTTGATTTCACAGAATGTTAAATTATGTATTATATAGTTCCTTGCTTATTTTGATTCTCATCAATTTCTGTATCATTATATGATGTGTTAATTTTAATTTTATATTTATTTATATTGCTTTAGATGGAAAAAAGTATGAACAAATTCACATCAAGTGAAAGTGTTAGTAGTGGTTCTCAGGGTATTAGTGCTATATGGAATAGTCATAGTGTAGAAATTTTTTGTGATTTGTGTATCAAAGAGGTGGAGCAAGGTCATCGTCCAAGGACTCATTTTACCAAAGTAGGTTGGGATAATTTGGTTAAAATTTTCAACAAAGCAACAGGAAAAGAATACAACAAAGTACAATTGAAAAATAGGTGGGATACACTTAAAGGTGATTGGAAGTTATGGAGAGATCTTGTTGGAAAGGAAACCGGCTTAGGTTGGAATGCTAAATTGAAGACCATTGATGCATCTGAAGAGTGGTGGCATAGGAAGTTGCAGGTGTGTATGGTAGTTATTACTAGTTAGTAATTTGTATTTGTTTTTCTCATGCAAATAAAAATAATTTAATATAATGTCATCGTATGTAGGTGCATCATAATGCAACAAAATTTCGTAAAGAGGGTATTGACCCAACAATGATGGAGAAATTAGATAGGATGTTCATGAACACCACAGCCACTGGGGATCATGCTTGGGCTCCCTCATCGGGTGTGCTTCCATCAGATAGTTCTCATACCGACACTATTCAAGTAAAAAGCACAGCCGATTCAGATGAGTCCATACCAATTGATGTCACCCAAGATGTAAAAAGTGTTGAAAAGGGAGGGAACAAGAGAATAGTTAACAATTATAACACATTGGGTGTAAGGGATAGGAAGGGTAAAAACATTGTTGCAAGAGGAGGGGGAAAGGTGAAAACCTCGGCAAAATTGTTAGAACATATTGATGTGATGCTTGAGGCAATTAGTACTAAAAGTATAGCAGCACCATCACAAGTGCAAAATGATATGGTTAGTAGTATCACAGAAACGATGCAAAAACTTGTATCAAAAACGGGGTTAAAGCCTTCAAATGAGTTATGGTTGTTTGCAAGTAGATTATTTTCGATGAAAGACAAGAGAGAAGTATTTTCCTTGTTAGAAGATCCGGAAGACATGTTGACATGGCTTCGATATGAGAAAGAACATAGTTTAGCATAGTTTATCATATTTTAATTTGTTATGTTTTTATTAGTAGTTGAGATGTAGTTATGGTTATTTGATGGTAATTGTAAGATGTACGGTTGACCTTTATTAGTTATATATATATATAAGTTAATTGAACTTTTATGATTATTGTTTATTGACCTTTAAGTAGTTGTAATTATGTTTATTGTTTCAATTCTGTTTAGTTGTTATTTTTATGTATATATATACATATTTTATGTTGTTCATGCTGTATATATATATTTTTTATGTTGTTCAGGTTTTAGTTTTTATTTTTATGTGTATATATATTTTTTATGTTGTTCAGGTTGTTTTAAATATGGATATGGCAGTTGATGATGACGATGAGTTTAAACTTCTGTGTACTTGTGCTTGTACCATAATATATTATTATTATTGGAGATATATCCACAAGGAACCTTGTATGAATTCAATCCAATCAGGTAATATGTGGTTGATGGAATTATTATGAGGAAATGAAAGTCGATGTTACATGATGTTTAGAATGGATAAAGATGTCTTCTTTAGATTATGCAATGATTTGGAAACTAACTATGGATTAAGGGGTTCAAGGAGGATGAATGCTATTGAGATTTTAGGGATTTGTTTACATATTTTGGGACATAGTGTTGGAAACCGATAGAACGGTTCTAGCATTCTGGTGAGACAGTGAGTAGGTATTTTGGTCAAGTATTGGATGTTGTATGTCACATGGCTATGGACATAATAAAACCGCGAGATTCTGACTTTAGAGACATCCCAGAAGAAATATTGACAGATTCTAGATATATGCCTCACTTTAAGGTAATTTATTATGTATCTAATTTTATTTTTAAAAAATAAATATAAATTTATAGTTGCATTACTCATTTGCTTTTTTTATTTTCAGGATTGTATTGGTGCCATAGATGGTACACACATCCCTATTTCAATATCCCCTGAAGATCAAATATCATACATCGGTAGGAAAGGGATACCAACTCAAAATGTAATGGCGGCGTGTGATTTTAATATGCAATTTATATTTGCAGTCGCAGGTTGGGAAGGCACCGCTCATGATTCTAGAATATTCCAAAAAACTATACGAGATCCTGCTTTGAATTTCCCTAAACCTCCTAAAGGTGTAATATTTCATAACTTTATTAACTTTTTGCAATAAATTATTATTATTATTATTATTATTATATTAGCATAAGCGCATAACTAAAAGTTTTTTATTGAACAGGAAAATATTATTTAGTAGACGCAGGTTATCCACAAATAAGTGGGTACTTGAGACTATATAAAGGTGAAAGATATCACATTCCAGATTTTCGTCGAGGAAGGCAACCAACAGGTCCTCGAGAAGTGTTCAATCAAGCACACTCTTCTCTCTGAAGCGTTATTGAACGCACGTTTGGGGTATGGAAGAAAAAGTGGAAAATTTTAAAGACCATGCCTAATTTTCCATTTAACAAGCAAGTGAAAATAGTCATTGCAACCATGACACTACATAATTACATAAAAAGTCATGCTCAACGTGATCGTCATTTTGAGAAGAGAAAGAATTATCAAGATGAGGAGACATAAGAGGAAATGGATACCAGCGAAGAAAGTCATGAGACCAATGGTCCTAGAGCCTAAGAAATTGAAGTATTAAGAAATCAGATAACTGCTAGTTTAATGGGAAATTGATGTTTATCATTTCAAATTTTTACTCTATGTATTTGTAATACAATATTTTGTTATGTTTTCATTTTACTTTATATATATTGAGTTGGAAAAATTAAAACCGTGTAAAAAAATTAAAAGGGAATATGTGAAGAAAGAAAAAAGAAAAAAAACTGGAGAAAAAAAGAAAGAAAAAGGAGAAAAGAAAACAAAATAGTTGGAAAAAAAATAAAGAAAAAGGAAAAAAAGCTGGCAAAGAGAGTGAAAAAAAAGAAGAAAAAATAATAAAAAAGCTGGAAAAAAAAAGAGAACGAAAAAAAAAACTAGAAAAAAGAGAAAAATAAATAAATAAATAAAAAAGCTGGAAAAAAAGCCAAAAAAAGAGTTAGAAAAGGTATACTTGAATAATATATTACATTTTCATAATCATGTCCATTTTAGTCATTTTCCATTATCAATTAAAGTTTATCAAACACTTTTTCCTTACTTTTCTATTAAGTTGATTATTTATAAAGCTAATTTACCAAATACCTACTAACTTATCTTTAAAGCGGATTGTTTTTCAAGTTAAGCTAAAAGCGGATTGTTTTTAAAGCAAAGCAATCTCAAACATAGCCTAAGGTCAGTTTGATGATTCAGAAAGTCTGCATATGTAATCGATTTAGAATTAAAGTCACCCTAATATGAACACCACCCAAAATTCTGAAAATTATAACACAAGTAGATATATATTTCTATTATTCTCATACCAAAATTCAGCATCAATTGCAACCTACAAATATAACTAAAATAAACAACACAGTAAGTTGCTTCACCAATATTAAAACAGATCACAATTTCAACATACACTAACACTCAAACTTGAACTCTTTAATGAACTCTAAAAATTCCAGCAATTAATTATAGAGCTTCATGTATAATTCTATTTTATTCACTCCAAAATCCATTCATTAAAACATCTCCATAAAAAACAGTTGAGCAATTGTTAGAGGCATAAATTTTGTTGATGAGATGTTTTGTGTTAAAAGAAAACAAAGAGTATAAAAATGAATACATCTTTAATCAAAATTAAAAATGAAACAAAGTTCAAGAACTTGTACCTTCAAAGAGTTTCAGAGTAAATATATAATGAAATTGATACTTTTTATTGATATTATTTTGCTATGATCTTTTGGTATGGAAACAAGTATAGAAAAGTGAGAGTTTTTGTATGAAAGCATTTAGTTGATATTACTGTGTAAATATATATACACACATGAATAATTTTAAAAATAATGAAGATATACAATTCGACTGATTTTGCTAAAATATTCAAATTTCTTTAAATGTGGAATTGACTTATTTTAAATCACTCTAAATGTGGAAATTGACTTATTTCAAATCACTATAAATATAGAAATTGATTTATTTCAAATCACTCTAAATGTGGAAATTAACTTATTTCAAATTATTTTAAATATGGAAATTAACTTATAATAATACTGGAGAATCAATCACTGATCTGATTTATTGCCAAAAATTATGTTTCTATTTTTATTATTATTATTACTACTAATAAAGAAGGAAACAAAAATCAGGGTCTTACAGTGTTAATATAAAATCATGATGGTCTGATAAAAAAAAACAAAACAAAACAAAATAAAACAAAATGGATGAGAAAATAAAAGTTAACAAAGAAACACAATACTCACACAATTTTTATTTTCTAAAGTCATATAATTTTTTTTAAGTCATTTAATAAATTTGTAAATTTTACATCAATCTGGATGTCAAATATGACTTTCAGGGTAAATATGGATAATTTAACTACTGATGAAATTTTTTGACCACGATAATATTAAGTTAATTGATATGTTAAAATTCAGTGTAAAAAACCAAAGTGAAAGTGGGAACTGGGAACTGGAAAGGGTCCCCATGAAGCTACTATGTGTTTTCTTAATCGTTGACTGACTTGGCTTTACAGTTTACACCACGACCACAACACTTGTGTCTGCTCTTGAGCTTCTCCAGGAGGAGAGAGACTCAGAGAACCAAGCAATCTATCAGGTAGGTTTGCTATAAACTTGTTTTGAGGTTTATATGATTTGTTGCAACTTGCAAATGCAATGCATATATTATATTTGTAATTTGTTCAATTGTCAGAATGAATTTTATAAGAAATGTATGAGTTGACTCCTTTAAATGCTTTGGCAGAACCTTGTTCTTGATAGTTTAGAAATTGCTTTTACGAAAAGCAGCTGATTTTGGTGATCTCATCATCAATTGTAAGTTGACTCAGCTAAAAGCTAAGGCTAACCATATATAAAGTGCTTTCTCAAATTAGTTTCCCCCTTTTTTTTTTTTTTTTTTTTTTTTTTTTTTTTTTGCTTTTGTTGAACATAATTTTCCTTTCAAAATTTGTGTTTACATGAAATAAAGAATGGGACTACAGAGTGAATATTGATTATTGCAGAGATCAAGATATGAGATTGGATGCAATCTTGTCAAAATCTCAGTTTCTAAATTTGGGAATTAACTAGTTAAATGAACAAGACATTATTTTGAGATTTATGATTTTATGATGATGTACTATAATATGTGCCTCTTTTTTTTTCCTGTAAAAGGACTAGAGAGACTTATATATATATATATATATATATATATATATATATATTCTTGGCTTCATAATTTTTTGTATTCAACGGTCCGTAGAATGTTGATGTTTGCATCATTGATTGTCATTGTAAACCCAGAAATTTCTGGCTATATTTCAGAAGAGGTATTTATCTGTATGATATAACTCTTCTGAAATGGAAAATTAAGAAAAGAAGAAGATTACAGTTCATTCGGCCAAATTCATTATACCGATATTATTTCTTCAAACAATATTTGCAGGATGGAGGCAGTAGTAGCGCAAGCAACTGCACAAGCAGCTGGTTCATTGGTTGTGCCGGCAGTAGATAGCAGCAAAGGGATATTCAGTTATTTGAAGCGCAAATATGGTTATGTAAGAAATATGGGCAAGAACTTTGCTGACCTTCAAAGGGAAGAAAAATATTTGTGTGATGAGGAAGAGGATGTAAAAACAAGACTGGACAGGAATAGACTGAAAATGGAAAAGACTCGCAGATGTGAAACCTGGCTCAATGAGGTGGTAAAAATGAAAGAAGAGATAAAAGATCTGAATGCAGAATACCGCAATGTCCGCAAATTCTTATGTGGCTTATGCCCGTTTCCCAGTCTGGTGAAGCTTGGTAAACGAATTGTGGAAAAGACTGCAGAGGTAGTTTCTCTTAAGAATCAAATTGGCCAAATAACTGTAATGGTTGAGAAGGCACCGGCTCCAGTTGTGAAGAAGTATGCCAAGAAAATAGAGGAGGTCCCATCACTTAATAAGCATGTAGAAATGCTACAAGAGTGTCTAAGGAATGCAGCATTGAAGAGAATTTGCATATGGGGACCGCCAGGAGTTGGAAAAACTACAATCATGGAAAACCTGCATGATACAGTAGGTGACTCTCATCATTTTGACATTATCTTTTGGGTGACTTTAAATACAAATGGAAATGTAAGAGATATACAAGAAGTACTCGTAGAGCGATTAGATTTAAAAGCAGAAGAACATAGCAATGATCAAAGAGCAGACATGATATCTGAAGAGCTGAAGAACAAAAGCTATGTATTGTTTCTTGATGGCGTTTCTTCAGAGATTAATTTGAGAGAAGTTGGCATTCATGAGGAGCATAAACATGGAAAGGTGGTGTTTGCATGTAGGTATAGAAACATCTGTGGCCAGACTGATGAGGACATCAATGTTCGGAGGTTGTCTAATGAGGATGCTCAGAAGTTGTTTTGGGAAATAGTCGGTCTACATGTGAAGGATAATCAAGATATCAAACCAGTGGCAAAACTAATTGTCAAGGAGTGTGGGGGTATGCCATACATGATTAAGTTAATAGGAAATAGCTTGGAAAATGAGGAGAATCCAGCAATATGGCGCGATACATTGTCTCAATTACGGTCACCAAGTATGGAACCAAAACAAGAATTAGAAGAAGTTTACAACTCCTTTAAACTTGTTTGTGATAAGTTGGACTCATATAAGCTGGCATGTTTACTATATTGGGCGATATTCCCTTCTGGCTATGAACTTCATCAAGATTACATTATTGAGTGCTGGAGAGCAGAACAATTTTTCCCATTGTTAAGAAAGCTTGGGGAGGCACGCGATAGGGGTCACTATATATTGAATGAATTTGTTGGGAAATCTCTACTGGAAAAAGGAAGAAAGGCGGCACACTATAAAATGTTTGAGCATTTTCAACGAGTGGCATTAAGAATTGCCAATCAAGATGAGAACAGTTGCAGAATTTTGGTAAAAGAGGGAGAGAAGATTAGAGAAGAAGAATGGGAAATTGCAAATAGAATCTCATTGATTGGTTTGAGCTTATCTACTCTACCAAAAAGGCCAAAATGTTGTAGAATCTTAACGTTGTTACTTCAAGAAAGTAGCTTAGATGAGTTCCCAAGATCATTTTTTGGATACATGTGCAGCCTTCAACTTCTTGATTTACATGATACAAAAATCAGATTGCTTCCATCTTCTATCTCCAGCTTGATAAATCTCAAAGTGCTATTTCTAAATAATTGTAATCAATTAATGCAGCTTCCTGCTGAGGTTGGAGATCTTCGCAGTCTTGAAATTCTTGATATACGTCATACTGGAATTCATAGTTTGCCCATTGAAATTGGACGATTGACTGATCTTAAATGTCTGAGAGTTTCATTTGTAGAGAATGTTGTGAGTCACAACCATGTAGGAGGACCAAGGGACATAATTGCTTCTAACACAATTGCAAAACTAGTGTCACTAGAAGAATTGACCGTTGATGTGAACCCCAACAATGGAAGATGGAATCAAACTGCAAGTAGTATTGCTATTGAAGTTGCTTCATTGGAAGACTTGAGCACTCTTTGTTTCTACTTTCCTGATGTGGACTGCTTTCAGAATTTCATCAATACAAGTAAATCGTGGAACGGAAACAACACGCTGTGGGGAGGAAACAACTTCCGAGCATTCAGCATCGTCGTTGGTTATCACCAAAGAAGCAGTCCTCTTACTGAATTTGATGTCTCAGGATGCTCAGCTGAGAAACAATTAAGATTTTCTGCAGGTGAAGGATTTCCTGATGCAATTTTAAAGGTATTAGAGCAGGCATATGCTTTCGAGCTGATTGGTCACCGTACTGCTACCAACTTATCAGACTTTGGTGCTGATAAATTAGGAGGGCTTGAAGCTTGTATGGTTGAAGAATGCAATGAAATGACAAGCATCGTTGATGGTAACCATACCGGAGGTGTTGCATTTCAACGCTTGAAAAAACTACACATAAACAATCTTCCGAAATTGGTGCATATTTGGAAAGGTTCTATACAATCTGAAAGCTTTATCTTGCTCACAACTTTGACCCTGAAAGGTTGCCATAGTGTGAAAACGCTCTTCTCGGAGGAGATGGTCTTACTATTTAACCAGCTTCAGTACCTGCAAGTTGAAGACTGTAACGAGATTGAAGAAATTATCAAGGATGGAAGTGTAGTTGAATCCAGAGCCTTTCCTAAATTGAAGGATTTGCAGCTCTGTTATCTTCCAAAGTTGTCTAATATTTACCATGTGTCATTGGAATGGCCATCTTTAGAGATGGCAATAATTAAGACCTGTGAAGAGCTTAAAAATTTCCCATCTACATTCCAAAACGCAACAAGATTAAGTGTTATCAGGTGCTCTCAAGCGTGGTGGAACCGATTGATTTGGCCAGATGACATGGTTCGAGACCGTTTTAAGGACTATCATCAACTAATATGAGGAAACTGGAATCACAAATATGTTAAATATGTTCACCTGTAATATTGAATAAGCTGTTAGCTGTATTGAGTACTCCCTATCAAGTTGCAGTAGACTGTTCCATACCTCTAATAAACTCGTGCGGAATCCTTAACTTGATAATTCCTAATCTATTAGAATGGTTCTGAATTCGAATTTCATATCTTGTTTTGAAATATAATTTGAATTTACAATTCTGCACAAAATCTGGTAACCTACAAAATTGTAACACTATTTCAAAAAAAAAAATTGTAACACATCTTACAATGAGTCTCAGAGCACTATTTCTCTCTCTATAAATCATCTTCATGAATTATGAAGAGCCGGTTTTGAAGATGCAATTGCAACGCAGTGTCTTCCCACTCTAATTCATCCCACCAACTCTTCTCTGCTTTAATCTCTCTAATGGTTTGTTTTGACCTGGAATCCATACCAATGTTCTTCAACTTTGGGCAATTGTAGAAGCTGATATGTTCTAATGCGGGCCAAGCACTTTTCCAAATATTGACTAATCCAGGCAGATAATGAAGTGTTAACTTCTTCAGACTGGGGAGCATAATGCCACCGGAATCAGTTATCTCACCTTCGAGTAAGATTTCTTCTATTGCCGGACAATCTTCAATAGCCAACTCCTCTAATTTAGGGACAAATTGAATCATTGAGCTTCTGAAGACATATTTCAACTTCGGGCACGCGCATACTGACAAAAGTTTTAGCCCAGCAAAGCTTCCTTTTGGTACAATTCCCTCCCAAATACACTTCAAATTCCATAGATGATGAATACTTAAATACTCCAAGCATGGAAATACGGTCGTAGTAAGTTCCTTGCTATCCACCACTTTTTCTATCTTGGGACATTCAGATATTATACACAGTTTCAACTCATTGATATTATTGACCCCAAAGTTGGACAGACTGCAGATATCAAGGTGATGATCTAAGAAGAAAGCAGAACTATGAGACAATATTTTAAGAACCGCATCAGGCATCTTCTCACCATTTACATATCTCAAGCACTGACCCTGTTGACTATAATCAAATTCCACATAGTTTGGGACTCGAGAGGTAATGCTCTTGACTTCCTGACCAACTACAAATTTGAACTCAGTTAGGCGTTGGGCATTCCATACTATGCTTTTCTGAAGGAACAGTTCGAGAATCTCTACTTGAGGGAAATGGAAACTGAGAGAACTCAACTCCATCAAGTTGCTGATCTCTGTTATGACAGATTTCACATTCTCATACCACCTTTGATCTCCTGGATGCACAACAATACTTAAAGTTTCCAACGCGTGCAGCCTAGATATAATCCCAGTTGAAATCAATTCACGTGGCAATTTAATATACTCACTGTAGTCGATGGATCCATAGAAGGATACTTCCAAATGTCTCAAGGATGCCAATTTGCCAATTTCATCTGGCAATTTGCTAATCTCAGTTCCTTGGAGATCAAGTACCTCAAGACATTCAAGACATCCAACTTCAGAGGGGAGCATAAATAGACGTTCACAATGACGTAGGATGAGAATTTGGAGCTCTTTAAGCTGAAAAAGGGCCTTTGGCAAGGACTTGACTCTAGTCTTGGATAGGTTTAACACTTTGAGAGAGGTCATGAAGTCAAAAAAGGACGAGGGTATTACTCTCAGCTGATAATTTCTTTGTAGGAACAATGTCAAAAGATCAGGGCAATTTGGTCTCTCCGGCAGAGTGCACAGATTATTATCCATCAAAAATATCATCTTGGCCCGTTTCCACTCCTCTAAAGGTGGTTCTGTTAGACCCGCACCAGCTCTTAGTAAGAATTGATCAGGACCTTCAGGAATTAACAAGCTGATATTGTTAGGGCTTTCCAATGACCTGAGTGACAAACTACTTCCTGATATCAATGGCTCCCTTAATCTTGAATAAGCTCCCAACAGATACTGTCTACCTTCTGCAGCCGATGATAAGATTCCCAATGCTAGATCTCTGATTAAATCATGCATTTTGATTGTATCACCGCCTTCAGTAATTTCCACTAGAAAAGCGCGGACTAGAAGATTAACTATAGCAAGTCCCCTTTTATGTGCACCAGCCCGTCTCTCATCAATTAAACCTTCCTGGATACAATGTTCTATAAATTCAAAAATTTTAACCTCTGAGAACAAACAACAATAAAGGAAACAACTCTTCATGTCATAATCAATCAATTGATCAAAACTAAATTTCAGTAGCTGGATTATATCTTCAGTATTATATGTTGTAGCAGTACCAGTCAGTTGAAATTTCCTCGATGCATGCTCCCACACGGTAACATTATTTTCTTCAGTCAGGGCCCTTCCGGTTACAATAGTCAGAAGTGGCACACCCCCGCATCCCTTAACTATAGCATGCACAAAGGGCTGGATATCTGGAGAGTCACTTACTTTACCCACTTGTTCAGAAAACAGTTCGCAAGCTTCCTCCTTAGACATAATTTCCACTTCAATCACTCTAATTACATCCATGTCATAGCAAACATTCAATTCTCTAGACGTCATAACTATCTTGCAGCCATTTCCTGAAATGGGATCAGGAATACCCACTGCCTCTATGTCAATACGCTCCCAAACATCATCCAGAAGCAATAAAAACTTCTTCCCACTCAAAACTTGGAATAACTTTTCTGCTACCTGAGAATCAGTCTCAGAATCTTCACGAGACAATGATAACTGTCTTAACAGTTCATTTTGGATGTTTTTTATGCTCCAATATCTTGAGACGGACACCAAAATGATGGAGTCAAATATGCCTTTTGTTTTGGGATAATTGATCAAGGCTTTTAACACGCTAGTCTTGCCAATTCCGCCAATTCCATGAACACCAATTTTTCTGGCATTAACATCATTCATGCATCTGAAGATCTTCAGCACAGTTCTATTAATTGAACTTTTGACATCTAAATTAGAGCCAAGCAGCCATTCATCTCCTTTACTTTTAAAAAGATTCTCAGTCTCAGCTTTAGTCATAGCTAGAATTTTATCTTTTTTCCTGAAAGGAGAAGCTGTCACCGGTTCCGCTACAGTTGTATCACTTGGGCCTTCTTTAGAGGTTGCTACTGGGTAAGCAGGCTCAACTGATTGCTTGACATCAATCTTCCTTTCTCCTTCAGCTAGAGATGGTACAGTCTTAAATTCCCTCTCATGAATGGGCAGCATCCTTTTATTTCCATCAGTACTAGTCTCCACAATTCCTGCCACTTGCAAAGGTAATTTCCCTTCTGTTTCAGATGTATGCTGAGTTTCATATTCCTTCATGGGCCGAGTATCTGTTTGCGACAGAAATATCATCTTATCTTCTGCCACAGTTTCTGTGGTTGATACAGAGACCTGATCAGCATCCGGTTGAGATGTTGTAAATGGAGTATGTATGAATTCATCTAGGACCTCTGAGTCATCTGATAAAGCATAAGTCATCTTATCTTTACGTCCAAATGTTGCACTACTTTGTGCTACAGACATCACATCAAAATTAAATGCTTCAAGTCTCTGGTTTTTCTCATGTGCAAGTACTGAACTGCGTGCATCCTGTGGTGTTGCTAGTTTATCCTTTTGTTTTTCTCTCTGATCTTTCTTCCACAGTGAACGTGCTTCCTCAACTTTTGTATCAACTTTCATTCTCTGCTTCGCAATCATAGTCTTTTCAATCTGTCCGTAAGTCTTGCTCCCAATTCTTGGACTTGTTACTTTCTCTGTTCCCCTATCCGGTGATTGAGCCATTGAAGAATACTGCACTGACTTGAGCACCACAGCCTCTGGTTCCATATATCCCGGACTCATTTCATGTGCAAGTACTGAAGTACCCTCATCTAGTGATGGTACAGATTTCCCATGTGGGATTTCTTTTCTTCGTGCTGCTTCCTTCCCCTGTGTATGTACCAGATTTGATTCATTCTTTGTCTCAGTTTTTCTTTTCTGGTTCACATAGTTGTTCTTGTCAACTAGCTCAGAAGTCCTGGCTCCAATTCTAAGACTAGCTAATGTTTTTGTTGCCCTATGTGGTGCACAAGCCATTGAACCGTCCCCCATCGGGGAATTCTCTAAGTGGTAAGTAACCTCATCCAGTGCTGTCATGAGATCCTCATGTGGCACTTTCATGCATGAATATTTAACACCACCACCTGAACTCTCCTTGTTAAATCTTAATAGGTCATCCAGGCGACCTTCAATTTCTCTCTCCTTGTTAAGCCATTTCTTACATTCCCTAGTTTGAACTGTCCCAAGCATTAGTTCTTTAACTTTTTCTTCCCTAACAGAATCTCTCACATCATACAAATATTCCATTTTCCGTTGAAGCAATTCAAAGTCCCTTTCATGCCTTTTTGCACCACCAAGTTTCAGCCCAAACCACGTAAAATCCATGTCAGCTGAAATTTTCAAAACCAAGGATAAGAAACAATGAAAAAGAAAAAGCATAAAATTGTCATATATCATTTGAAATTATTCCATCAAGGATATAATAGAATCTATACAAAATTTGCATTTTCAAAGATCAAAATCGCAGATAAAAGAATAATAGAATCTATACAAAATTTACAGTTTCAAATAATACAAGGAATAATACAAGGAATAATACAAGGACAAGTTGAGCATACTCATCAAGTTTCAACTTCATTGGAGATTTGGAACAAATTATTAGAATCAAACTGGAAAAGTGATACAACTTGAGTGGAAAAATGTCATATATCATTTGAAATTACTCCATCAAGGGTACATAATCTATACAAAATTTACATTTTCAAATATCAAAATCGCTGAGAAAGGATAAATATATTCTCGAAATATTTAGACTTACCAGAAAATATCGGCATCGCGGTTGATTGACAAAGACGAAATTGATACCTTTTACATATTCAAAGCTCCGGTGACCTGATCTGCCTAACCAAACTTTGATTTTTTCAAAGAATTGCCAAAAACCCTATCCAAACTTTCAAAATGGCAGACCCATATACAATAACATGACCATTTTACCCTCATCCAATTTGTGAAATTACCCTATTCAATACTCTCGAAATTAATTTAAGGGATATTAAGATTTTAGTCCCTCTAGTTAGCGTTAATCTGGTTTTGGTCCACTAGTTTTTAGAATTACTAACTTTAGTCAACTTATACTCTGATAATACCTATTACAGTCCCTACCGTCCAATTCTGTTAGATTTGCGTTGACTTCCGTTAGGTCAAAGTTAGATTGTCGTTTATTTTAGTCCACTAGTTTTTGGAAATTACTAACTTTAGTCCACTGGTTCTCTGACTTTCGTTGACTTCCGTTAGATTTAACGAAGACCGTTATCAGTGGACTAAAGTTAGTAATTCCAAAAACTAATGGACCAAACCAAAATTAACGCTAACTAGAGGGACTAAAATCTTAATATCCCTTAATTTAATGGCTTACACGTTTAAACTAGGATCTATAATTTTAACCCTACGATGAGGTTATGAATACAGTGGCAGACTTTGATCCAACGGCTAAGGATTAAAGCCCATATAAAACCTTTTGAAGATTAGCAGGGTCTCCACTCTCTACTCTCCGGTCTTCATTTTGGCGGGCAACAACACTCTCTTTAGCTCTCTGCAAAAACTTATCTCAGTCGAGGTTCTCTGCACTTCATGTTTTTTTTTTTTTGAAGTTGTTCATTTCATATTCTTATTTTGATTGTTTCTTGCTCTTATTTTGATTGTAATAAAACAAAAATGAACTTTATGGTTTTTTTATCTGGTTATGGTTTTTTTTTTATCCGGTAGAACAAGAAATGGTTCAGTAATTTAAAGCCCAATACCAATAGAAAAAACTTATACCTTATGCGGCATTGATATTTGAGCAGCATTTCAATTTGTTGCCATGATATCTTTATTTTTTATTTGATTGTTTGATTGTGTATATGTAATTTTAAGCTACATTCGTCATTTACGTAGAGCATGTTTGATTTTTCTACTAAATAAGCTGTTTCATTTGATTTTTTAAATTATAAAACCATTGAATGAGCTCCTAAAAGCACTTTTTATAAAAAGTGAAAAATTTTCACTTTTCACTTAATGAAAAATGACTGAAATAAATATCAATTTATCACTTCCAAATATATGTTTACAAATCTTATTTATTTTCAATTTACTCTTCTCTTAAACCCCTTAACTATATTAATATATTTTTTTATTCTTACTATTTAAAAAACTTTAGTAGCCACTTTCACACACACAAAAAAAATTTGATAGAGATACAGATTTCATTATAAATTTATTATTATATTATTATTCCAAATATATAGTATAAATATTGTACGGATTATTAATGGCCGACTTTAATCTACTGTTATTTCTTAAAATAAACTTCAATTAATTTGTTCAATTTTTATACTCTAAGGGTTATATTTTATATGGTAGTTTTTTTTTTATAAATTTGTTATTATATTATTAAATTAATTTTATAGTTTTCTTTAATATATTAAATTATAAATATATAACAAATAATAGTTGAAAGGGCATAGATGTAAAAGTATTTATTTTAAGATATTTGTAACTTAAAAAACAAACAACTTATCACTTATATTCAGTTTTCAGTGAAAAAAAAAAAAACAAACATGTTTTCAGTTTCAGTTTTCAGTCACTATTAGTATTCAGTATAATTCAGCACTGTTCAGAGTTCAAATGAAAAATCAAACGCAACCTTACATTTAAAGTTTCACTTAGGGTCCGTTTGGAATAATTTTTACTTTTGGCTTTTGTCAGTAGAAACAGAGAAGTAAAAGCCTGAGCTTTTCGGTTACTGTTTAGATGGTAGATTTCAAAAGAGCTTTTGTATTAGGAAGAACTTTTAAGACTATTTAATTTTAACATTTTAAAATATCTTCCAATTATGATATGACCATTTTACCCTTGAAGAAGAGCTTTTGAGTTTGTTTGGTTGTAATTAATTAAAATCACTTCTAACTATAACATAACATTTTTACCTTAATTTGAATAAATAATATATGTACATTTTTTAAAATAAAAGTTTATTTCATATGGGATAACATTATTTTGAATCATATTACCATCTCTAGGAATTTAGTTATCTAATCATACCCTTAAAATGAATGTGGGACTTGCAAGGACAATTTTGCCATTAACTTGTTCTCAAAAGATCTCTATAATATTTTTTTATTACCATTTTTTAAATAAATTGGTAAAAAAAAAAGGGCAAATTGCACTGAACCCCTTGAGGTTTGGACAAGTTGCACTTAGATGGATAAGTTTCTTTATTATACACTAACACCCCCAAGACTTAAATTTGACTTTAAAAATACCTAAAATGCTCATAGTTATATTATTTTACACTTTATTTTTTTTACATTTTAAACAAACACTTTATAAACTTTAATAAAATAAAAAATTAAATAAAAGATATGATTCATTAAATAAATAAATAGTTTTTAAAAAAAATAAATAGTTTTAAAAAAATTAAATAAATAAATAATTTTAAAAATAAATAAATAAATAATTTTAAAAATAAATAAATAAAGAGTTTTAAAAATAAATAAATAAATAGTTTTAAAAATAAAATAAATAAATATTTAAAAAATAAATAAATAAAATGTTTTAAAATATAAATAAACAAATGAAAAAAATTAAAAAAATTAAATTTTTTTAAGGATATCCATTAATTTGGGCAAGAAAAACTCTAAATATCCAAACTTTTACTGTACAGATGATGGTGATAGAAAATTCAAGGTTCCCAACATTCCTTAGATATTTAGAGCTTATCTTGTCTCTATTAATGGATATTCTTAAAAAAATTTATGTTTTTAATTTTTCATTTATTTTTTAAACTATTTATTTATTAAAAACTATTTATTTATTTGATTTTTTAAAACTTTTTTTATTAACTTTTTTAAATTATTTATTTACTTAATTTTTTTAAACTATTTATTTACTTAATTTTTTTAAACTATTTATTTATTTAATTTTTTAAAACTGTTTATTTATTTAATTTTTAAACTATTTATTTATTTATTTATTTTAATTTATTAAAGTTTATAAAGTGTTTGTTTAAAAGGTAAATAAAAAATAAAGTATAAAATAATATAATTAGGGGCATTTCAAGTATTTTCAAAGTCAAATTTAAGTCTTGGGGGTGTTAGTGTATAATAAAGAAATTTATCCATCTACGTGCAACTTGCCCATACCTCAAGGGGTTCAATGTAATTTGCCCAAAAAAAAAGTGGTGCTATTGACACACCCCCTACTGATCTATTCATACCCCACTTTTTAAAATTTTGATTTAATTAAATAAAATTAAATGTTTTTATTAAATTTTTTGGTTTATTTCCAAAACTACCCATTTTATTTATTTTTCAAATTTAATACATACCATATATGATCTATCTATCTCTTATCTCTATATATGTATACATCTCTCTCATCCTCATTGATTGATTTATTTATTTATTTATTTTTTTTAGTTTTTATCTTCTTCTTATTTCATGATGGAAATGAAAAAATAAAAAATAACAGGTACTTCAACACAACGACAGCTTGATATCATTCTAAAGAAAAAATAAATTTCAAACTTATTTCCAGAGAATGAATTGTTTCCAGATACTTACTATCATTGTCAGACAATTCTTGTTTTATGACAATTCTTCAAGATTTTTGATATCGTTCTTAAACAATTCTTTCACTCTTTCATAATATTTTAGATGTATGTAAGAAGCAGATTTTAGGGTTTAAGAATTAAATTTTTTTTTTTGAAGAAAAAACAGATTACGGGTTTAAGAATTAATTTTTTTTTTAAGAAGAAACAGATTATTAGGTTTTTTTCTGGAAAAGGAATATGAAATTTTAATAGATTTACTTTGTAGAAGATTTCTTTCCTAAATTGTATATTTTTTTAAGTAATTTTGATAAAGGAAAAAAAAAAGAATATTCTATAATTTAAAAAGTGCGACATGAATAGATTAGTAGGGGGTGTGCCAATAACACCATTCAAAAAAAAACCTATTAGATTATTCAACCAAATCCATTTTTTTTTATTAAAAAAGGATATCTGGAGAGCACCAGCAATACAAACAGGACAGAAAAGAAAGCAACAAACAAATTTTGCCAGAATTGTGTCATTTTTCTTTTGTTCCCTTGCTGTGTTTTTTGGCCACCTGGGTTGTGCCGTTGTGGTAGTGTGTGTTCTTGCTCATTGCTGCGCCTCTGCAGCGGTCAAAAAAAAAGAAACAAGCAGAAACTAAAGAACAGACCAGAGAAGACCAATACCTCAGTTGGGCATATCAGCCCCCACTGCGTTTCTCACACAACTTGGAAAACCAAATCCATTTAATGTTTACTCTTCACACAGCAATCTGTAACACCAACTCTCTCTCGCTCTCTTCAATTAGAATTTACAGAGTAAATCTAACACCTCTCTCCATTCCTTTTTTTTACCATACAAATTCATCCAATCTGGATCCTTCTCAGGACCCTCCCACCTGGTCCCTCTCCACCACGACCACCACCAATGGCTAGATCCATTACTGACCCCCCTCCTCCGCCGAGCTTCTAGAGACCGGTCATGTAGCACCCTCCTCATCGTCTCCATTCCTCTCCTACTCATCGTCTTCGTCCTCTTCCTCATGCCGAGTCGGAGCTCATCGGATCCTGTCAATCCCCCTCCTCCTGGATTTGTGGGGTTTTGTGGCGGTGAGGGTCTGGGGATGATGGAGTTTCAAAGATAAATGTTTATTTTCTGGGTTTAATTTTGTTGAATGAGTGAGAGAGATGAGATCGAACGAAAGAGATGAGAGATAGATGTGTTAGAGCTGTGAGATAGGATACAATTGGAAATATTGGTTTGTTATTTATACCAATAAGGGTAAAATTGGCAATATCAAAGTTTCATCTAACTGTTTATATGGCTTTGCGTGTTTTGCAGAAGCTCTTTCACAAGAAGCACCTATGATGGTTCTTCTTGTAAAAGAGCTTTCAAAGTCAAGAAGCTCTTCTCCTAGTTTACCCAAACAGCTGTAAAAGTTACTTTTGGTCTCAAAAAAGCTTACGAGCCTCTCAAAAGCTTTCCCAAAAAAACCCTTAAGCTATATATATATTTCTTGCTGATCACTATAATTTTCATGTCATTTTTATCTTGTAGGTAGGTAACTAAATAGTCATGGCTCAGCAGTCTTTGCATCTTCGTGTCAATACTTTATGGAAAAGTTTTAAATGTCGGAAATTGTTGTATTGTTGAATTATAAAATGTGGTTAAGTGTTGTGACTTTTCATAACAATTGTATCATTTCATAAGATTCGTATCTTTTTATAAAAGTGGTATCATTTCTTAAAAGATATATATTTTCAAATAATTTAAGTATATGTCCATTTGAAAAGATATGTGTCATTTCGAATGGATATGAAGATGTCTATAAATATGGATGCATTCTAAAAATAAATAGTGTCAAAAGTTTCGAGTACAAAAAACCGATTTGAGCTCGACGGTTCTTTAAGTTTAAAGTGATGCTACTTGAAAAACGAAAAATGTTCTATCCTGAGAGATAATTGTTTATAACACAATTCGTGAAGGGAGCAAAATTGTCTTGAGAAAATTGTAAGTATCACAAGGCTTGGATTATTTTAATCTTTACATCTCTACAAACCGTAAGTTTTCTGTATTCAAACATACAATATATATTTATATAGCAGACATAACATAGGTAATAACAATCTTAAAACAATTTTTTTTTACTTTTCTTGTGTTTTCTTATATATTGAGTAATCAAAGTTGTTTTGGTTTGTTAAACATACAATTTACAGTGTTTTTGTTAAATTAGTTTCTTTTCGTTTGTTACTAATTTATTAATGTGTTTTTTAAAACTCAAATTTTCTTTTAAAACTTAACAGTGGCTTCAGTTTTTATATTTGATATTTATATATCGTTTTTGTATGTTATATCATTATAAATTGGGTGAAATTCATTTTTGTCCCTCAAGTGTTACCTAATAGCTAAACTAGTCCCTCGATTTTGAGAATTGTGTTGATAGGTCCCTCTAATTATCAAAAATCTGTATTTTGATCCCTACCTTCCAATTCTGTTAGGGTTTTTAAAGATTCTATCAAAATTAAGAGGGTAAAATGTAAACTTACACTAGTTGCTTCTAGAAACACTTTGACGAAGGGCAAGACCGTGAATTGACATATTAAAAAATAAAACTTATTAAATTTAAAATTAGAATATATACAAAACTAATTAAAAATAATAATAAATAAATAGTAAATTAATAATAAGTAATATTAAATTAAATAATAAATATTTTTTAATCAATTAAATATTAAAAATAAATTAATTAAAAAAGAAACAAAACAAAATCCTTAGCCATCTCTCTCTCCTTTCCTCTCTCTCTTTATCATGATCTCTATCTTTTTCTCTTATTTCTCTCACTCATTTCCTCATCTCTTCATCTTCAACATCAAACACCATTACCAAACCCTAAGGGTATCTCCAATGGGAGCGCCAAATTCCATTTTGTTGCAGCTTTGGACTCCAACCGTGCGCTAGTCTTCATGCCAGAGTGCAGCTTCCATTTCTCCAGCGCCAGATCAAGCGCCAACTCTCCATTTGCGCTACTTTTCTGTTTTGTTTTTCTTTTTTTTAAGTCTCTCAATTTTACTTATTCACATATTGACCATTATTTAATAAAGACTTTGTCAAAGGTGATTTTTGGATCGTTGAAAAGTCAACCGCCAAACATTAACACATAGGCAGATCAAAGCTTTAACCAATCTAGGGTTTGAATAATCAAAGTCTCTTTCTCCACGTGGATGCGATACGATTTATTCGTATTTGTGATTGATAATGTATAAAAGTAGAAAATAAAGGATAAGTAAAGCATAATGCATATTTTACGTGGTAAACCCCAAGACGGGGAAACATCTATGGTTGCCAGTGGCAGTGAGAAGAAATCCACTATGAATAAAATGATTACACATACAATCTCTCCTTCTCTCGGGTAGTTGTTATGCTTTTTTACACATAGATCGATAGATCCCCTTAAACTCAGATTGTTCGATCCCCCTACATAATGGGATTAAGGGTCTATTTATATGTGCATAGAACCCTAATCCTTCTTGTACAAGTAAGGAAAGGTAGTAGTGTTTAATTAGAACTTGTTACATGATGAAGTTGTATTTAACTTCTTTCCTGTTTTGGAGATCTTGTGCATTGAATCGAAATCTTCGTAGGACTTCTAGTTGAGTAGTCTGTTTATGACTTATTTCTTGATTGGTGTGCAATCTTCTAGAAGAGCAGAGTTATTGCTTGATTTGAACTCTTTGATATGTAGGGGAAATAATAATATTTCCTTATCGGAATGTGATTCTAGATTCCTTGCTTGAGTAAGATTATTCCTCTTCATAATTAAGTCGTAGTTGAACTTATGTTACTGTCTTGACTAAGCATCTCTTGGCCGACCGTTTCCCAACCTGACCGGGTCCTCTTTCCCGGATCGGTTTTGCTACCCGATCGGGTTTAGACCTATCTTGGCCGATCGGCTCAGTTTGACCGCCTCGTCCAGTAACATCAATTGTGACTTGGCGAATGTTGACCGGTTAACTTTCCCGACCGTGCTTATTTTACCTAATCGGTTCATCAGATCGCTTGCCAATCACTAGCGACTAGTTTTTCTTCTCTGATGATGTGGTCTGCCATATATTCCGGATTATCAGCTATCTTTGCTGACATGTCATGTTACCGAAAAATCCTTATAACAATACCCCATCAAATCCACGAGATGAGTTCTTGGCAATTTGATGAAGGGGATTTGAATAGTTTCCCTTTGATTTTTTGACACTCTGACCACATCATTTATTCTCATGCAGAGTGATAATCTTCAAGATAGATTATGTAGCTGAGATACATCTTTGGACATGTATCTGTAAGTGTCTTTGGGACACATATCAAGTCGTTGAGATGCCTTTGGATACTTTATTGTACGATGAACTTGCTCTTGGTCTGGTCTGACCATGGCTAATAGCCAAATGATCATAGTCATCTTTTAAGTAATCAGCTTCTGATTTTTTTTTTTGCTGACGCTTAGATCCTCTCGCTCATTTAGGCGAATCTGAGACCCATTTTTAGTTTTATTCAGCTTTACTTGAATCCATCTTTGAGCGGATCTTACTGGCGCTCAGATCCTCTTTCATCCTAGTTCGGCTTTGCTTGGATCCATCTTTGAGCAGATCTGACTAGCGCTCAAATCCTTTTCCGCCTTTTCTTGGATCCATTTTTAAACGGATCTTACTAACGCTAGGATCCTTTCTAGGCGGGGTGCCTTAGCCTGATCTTGTCTTCTTTGCATTGTTTCTACCTGAAACATCTTTTCTTTTCGTTGTACAATACTCTACCACTTAACACTTTAATCGCCGCATAAAGGATACCCTTTAAAGGCAAGTTCTGACGGTCTTTTGTAGTTCTAGTGCTCAAGACAACTTAAAAATTTCAAAGTTGAAGACCACAAGAGAAAATGATCAAGGTGTCCCTAAGTAACGTCTCTCCTCACAAGTTGAGAAAAATGTAGTAGATGTTGTTGCTCTCAGGAAAGTAAAATGGCATTCCATCGAGATTGTGCTTCTTAGCATCCACCCCTAAGGCCACTACCATATATATACATGTTCATGGCGAGTTGTGGGCTTTTGCTCTTCGGATGTTCATATTGCTTGGAATTTACCCTCTAGCATTGTTTATCATTTAGGAATTGATGTCGATGTGCAGGGTAGGAACCATACTTTAAGCACATTAGCTCGCCATTTTTTTTATCCAGGTAGACTTTCTATCTTGTTTGTTGGCCAGAGTAAAGTTTTTTTTTTTTTTTTTTACAAATCAGATTATGTCTTTAGCTAACCAGAAACTCTAACCAACCAGATTCTATCTTTGACTGACCATAATTTTGACCGACCAGAATATTTGGTCGAACAAGCTCTATCTTTTGGTCGAACACGTTCTATCTTTCGCAAACCAGATTTTTCCTTTTGGCAGATCTTGCTTGTAGATTGGTCTTCATGTTGACGGATCTTTCTTGTGGATCGGTTCTTTATTTTGGTTTTTGCACTTCTCACAAATTATTCCAGAGGATTGCTCGGCGTGCCTAAGTTTCCACCCACCTTCAGGGTTTCTACTTGAATTTTAGCAAGTCAAGCCAACCTCAATGCGTTCAGATCAAGTGGCCCAGATCTTGCGTTTGAAAGCTTCCTGACTAGTTTTATGTGCACTTGCCCATTGAAGCTTTGTACCTGCACATTTTAAACTTAACAGAAATGCAATTAAGTAGAAAATTATTTATCCCCTTTTCTTTTTTCAAAGGCCAGCTGATCGGTCTATTTCTAGGTCCCCATTTCCTATTATTTGTACTTTGTTTTTGGGTGAAATTAGGTATTTTATGTGTTTGTTGAGCATGTGTAGGTCACATTCCTTAGATGAAGTGTTTGAAGGTATTTTCAAGGAAAAGAGCTTAAATGTGAAGAAAAAGAGCAAAGCCATCCACCGCTGTGTAGGTCGCTCTTCATGCACGACCTCCACCGCGGCACGTCCAGCGGTACATTTCAGTAGGCTTTCTGTTCTTTTCCGCGGTCCATACCGCTTCCCAGACATCAACCTCAACCGCGGTCTATGCCGCACATCATTCCGGGAAAGACTGATTCGGCCAGTGCAGAACAGCCAGATTACGGGGGCCATATCTCTCAGCTCCAATTGAATTGTGTGTCCTACCACCTATGGATGGAATGGCCCCGGAAGTCTAGTTTCCGGAGCACTTTTTGGATCGCAATTCCGATATTCCTAGAAGAGGTTATGTTCGTTTTAGTATCCGATGGTCAGATCCATCATAATTCCGTAAATAGTGACGGGATTTATTTTGCAAGTTGTCGGATCAGAAAATATTACCTTCTTGGACATGAGTGTGAGTCTTGGAAAGCAATTTGACACCTAATCCTTATCATCCTTCAATACGTAATCAATTAGAGTGGATTAGGAAATAATTAAATCCTAAAAAGGTAGAGTTCCAAAAGGGAACCAATTTCCTTGTTGTTTAAGGACTTGGCTTATCATCTAAAACCTATTTAAACCCCTGTGAACACTAATTTCGGGAGACAGAAGCCAATGGAGGTCCCAAGCAACCAAGGGAGCCGTCCCCCATCACTCTATCACTACACATCACCTCAAGACCCATCCATCCATTGTAGAAGAAGACGCAGAAGAATTGGATGAGCTGTTTGATAATCATCTCGGGTTTTCTCTATTAAATCTATTTTCTTTTCTTTTTCCATGATGTGTAACTAATCCCATAACTAGGGAATCAATGTGAACCTTTTGTGAATGCTCATGTGTGGTTAGTTATTAATTTATCAATTTAATTCTTGATTTATTCATTGTATTTAACTGTTTAATCCTCATAGTTTTAATATTTGTTCACACCTTGACCAAAGGGTGGATGATTATTTGGCATGATTTTAGGGTTAAGACTATTTGAGAATTAGGGTTAGTGTTGACCAAACATAATATTAATTAATGATCTTTTGAATGAATGAATTTTATCTTTAGTCTGACCAAAACAAAGTAGTAGAATTTGGTTCTTATTTCTTGCACTTAATGGGTTTCCGATTATTATTCACACCTTGACCATAGGGTGAATAACGGTTGGAAGCACATGACTTAGCCCGCGACCGAACGGTAATAGTCACATTAAAGACAAAAAATGAACCCTAGAATTGATTGAATCTTGTTTACAAATTAATTCCATACATTTAGTGTTCATAATTGGGGATAATTGATGACCTATTGTTTTCTTTCTATTGATCACAAATACCATTCTTTTTAATTGCTTTCTTAATTTAGTTTATTTTAATTCAAATCTCAAACAAATCTTTTGTTACTTTTAGTTTAACTTTAATTAGAATTAATTTTAATTATTAAATCTCTTTTCCTCGTGGGAACGAACCTTACTTGCCGTTGTGCTTATCTTCACGATTCGTGCACTTGCGAGTATAGTTTTTAATGACACGATTTACACCATCACCAACTCGTTGACAATACTTTATTCTCACCCAGTCAATTTTTAAGCTGACAGTGCTTTATTTGCACCCAGTCAATTTTTCTTTTTTGACTGGTCTTCTTATAGATCAATCTATTTATATATATATATATATATATATATTCTTGACCGGTTTTTCACTAAGTATCTGATTACCTCGATCTGATCGAGTTTCTCATTAGACTCGATCATCTGAAGAGATATCTCATTAAATCCGATCATATGAGACTGATACGTTATCTCACTAAACTGATCAGTTTTGCTTCGATAGATGATCAATCTTTGAGTTTGTCCATTCGGGCTTGCACACGATGAAGGATTGGTCGAGTATTAGCTGGTCGTTTGGTAGACTTTTAGTGACGTGGCATACTTAGTTACCGATATTTCAGTAACGATGCTGGCTTGTCAGTCAACCAATCTTTACCAATAACAATACTCTCTTAAACACTTGAGCTGAGCATCTTGATCTACTTTCTCAAAGAATCTGCTCAGTGAGCTATTGGGCATACTATCGACTTTTGTTTCAAGCTGAACATCTCACTTAACTTAATTGAACCAAGTGTTTAACCGGTCTTAAGTCCGTGTAGCCCATTTAGCTTAGTCAATTTGTACGTTTTATTGGACCAGATCGATTTGCCCAATTAGTTCCTTACCGAGTATCTGATTGTCTCAGTCTGACCAAGTATCTTTATCAAACTGATCACTTTTAGATCTGATCAGTTATCTTTATTAAACTGATTGCCTTGTAGCTGATCAGTTATCCCATTACACTGATCACTCTACGACTGATCAGTTATCTTTAAACTGGTTAGTTATCTCCGCTCTGGTCGATGGTTCCTGTTGGCTTTTGCATTGATTCGCTCTGGTCGCTCTCGATCAGTCTAGTCATTTGCCAAGTAGTGTTTTTTATTTTTATACTGAGTATCTAATTACCTTAGTCTGATCAAGTATTTTATTACACTGATCAATTTTATGGCTAGTCAGTCATCTTATTAAACCGATCGCTAAATGATCAATCATCTTATTAGCTGATATTTTTTTTTATCTGATCAACTATCTTATTGGCTGATCGTTTTTGACCTGGTCAGCTATCTTATTAGCTGACCATCTTTGATCTAGATCAATTATCTTATTAGCTGATTTTTCTTTGACCCCGATCAGTTATCTTATTAACTGTCGAGCTTGGTCTGACCAGTTATCTTATTAATTGACCATCTTTGATTTGACCAGTTATCTTATTAAATGAACATTTTTGACCCGATCAGTTATCTCATTAACTGACCGAACTTGGTCTGACCGGATCGGTTATCTTGTTAACCGATCATCTCCGATTGGTTGCGTGAACAATCTTTGACCTTGCTTGTTTGGACTGCTCACGATCAATCTTGATATTTACCAAGTAGTGTTCTTCTGAACCATTTTCATGGTATCTAATTTATAGACACTTGTCTTTTATCTGGCAACTAAGTCACTGGGACGTCTCCCAGTAGTCTGTTACTCAAGATTCATTGCGATAGGATGATCTGCATCTCATTAGCTTAACTTATCTTAGCCAAGTATCTGGTTAACTTGGCATTCAAGTATGAGATTTTGATTACTCCATCAGGTATCTAATCACTTGAAGGCGCTCTAACAGTGCTTTTAATGCACACAATGTAAGACCATAATTTTTGTTTCCTTCTTTATTAGTAGTAATAATAATAATAGAAATAGAAACGTATTTTTGGCAATAAACCAGATCAGTGATTGATTCTCCAGTATTATTACAAGTCAATTTCCACATTTAAAGTGATTTGACATAAGTTAATTTCCACATTTAAAGTAATTTGAAATAAGTTAATTTCCACATTTAGAGTGATTTGAAATAAATCAATTTCTATATTTATAGTGATTTGAAATAAGTTAATTTCCATATTTAGAGTGATTTGAAATAAATCAATTTCTATATTTATAGTGATTTGAAATAAGTCAATTTCCACATTTAGAGTGATTTGAAATAAGTCAATTCCACATTTAAAGAAATTTGAATATTTTAGCAAAATCAGTGGAATTGTATATCTTCATTATTTTTATAATTATTCATATGTGTGTGTATATATTTACACGGTAATATCAACTAAATGCTTTCATACAAAAACTCTCACTTTTCTATACTTGTTTCCCTACCAAAAGATCATAGTAAAATAATATCAATAAAAAGTATCAATTTCATTATACCTTTACTCTGAAACTCTTTGAAGGTAACAGTTCTTGAACTTTGTTTCATTTTTAATTTTGATTAAAGATGTATTCCTTTTTATACTCTTTGTTTTCTTTTAACACAAAACATCTCATCAACAAAATTTAGGCCTCTAACAATTTCTCAACTTTATTTTATGGAGATGTTTTAATGAATGGATTATGGAGTGAATAAAATAGAATCATACATGAAGCTCTATAATTAATTGCTGGAATTTTTGGAGTTCATTAAAGAGTTCAAGTTTGAGTGTTAGTGTAGGTTGAAATTGTGATCTGTTTTAATATTAGTGAAAACAATTACTGTGTTGTTTATTTTAGTTATATTTGTAGGTTGCAATTGATGCTGAATTTTGGTATGAGAATAGTAGACATATATATCTACTTGTTTTATAAGTTTCGGAATTTTTGGTGGTGTTCATATTAGGGAGACTTTAATTCTAAATCGATTACATATGCAGATTTTCTGAATCATCAAACTGACCTTATTGTATTGGAGTAATTTTCAATTATAATTGGGGATGTATTTAAGTTTGATTTTCGGTATTGTGGTTGTAGAGATATAATTAAATCAGGATATAAATTATCGTGAATTTTGGTGCCATATAACTATTTTAATTCTTTGAGTATATTTGATGTTTAAGCCATGATATTTAGGCTGATAGTCATGAACTCTTAGTGTTGTAGGAATTTTAATTCTCAAAGGAAGATATATAAAATTCTGATTTTCGGTATAGAGATATAATACTGATATATTAGTCTATAAATAAAGTTTTGGAATTTTTGTGGTCTTTAAGATTGTTAAAATGTTATACGAAGTCTGATTGAAGGATCAAAATATATGCTGTCAGGATTGATCCTTGTGTGTTTAGAATATGATAGGAAATTATCGGTGTTTGATAAAATTATGATATCTTGAGAGGAATTAGTAATTTGATTTTTGGATTTATTGACTAAGTTTTGCAATTTTTTGAGGCCCTTAAGATTTTCGAATCACTAACGTTTGAGCACTAAAAACTGTTTTTCTGAAATCTCTTCATGAAAATGAATAAAAAAATGTACTTACAAAGTTGAGTTAGATTTCTTTTATTTGGCTGGTTTAATTGAGGGATTCTATTCTATATGTTTAGGTTACTCTCGTGATTTCCTAATATCGTTAGTGAAACCTTAAACTTGCTATCATCGGAGGTAAGTAGATTTCTTTTTTTGCATAGTATGTAATTGCACAAATGTTTTCTTAGAAACCAAATTTATTTATCATATTGTAATGTTCTGAAATATTTTATTATTCACATTTATATATGTTTATAAACTCATTTTACTACTTAGTCTTTACTTACATATTTGTTACTTAATTCTTTTTAAATAAGTTTTACCTTTACTAGACCTTTTTACTTAAATGCTTAAATGTTTGGTCCTTTTATGATTTAGTAATGCAAATGTATTGTTATATATATATATATATATATATATATATTTGAAAGTAATATTTTAGCTCAACGTCAGTAGTAAATGAAATGTGAAATGAAATGTTGATCACCTGTGATAATGTAAATGCAACGCGCGCGACAAATGAAATGTTATGATTTTGGTCTTGTACCAATTTCTGAAATGTTATGTTTTGGTCTTGTACCAATTTCTGAAATGTAAATGGCGGGGTCACCGGGGGTATTGGTGACACTACTTGACTTGAGCTTATTTTTATGAAATGTTATTAATCGTTATCGTACAATGAAAATTCTACTTTTGCAAGTTTTACTTGTATTTGAAAATGTTACTTTTACAAGCTTATTTCTATATTAATATGTTACTTTTGCAAGTTTTATTTGTATTTGAAAATATTACCTTTGCAAATTTAATTGTATTTGAATATTTGAACATTTATGTACTCTTTAAATGTCATTATAAATTTCATAAATGTTTTCGATTACGTATTATGCAATACTTATTGAGTTGACAGTTCACCCATTGTCATTAACATTTTTGCAGACTGAGTTTTTAGAAGTTGGTAGCTAGGGCATTAGACTTTCAGAAGTAGAAGTGATTGAGATTTTATGTAATGTTTTCCTCTTTTTTTGTTACTTAGAATTTGAGTTTAGGTGCCTGGTATTGTTTTATTTCCCTTTAGAGTGTTTTGCACCTTATTGTTGGATATATTTAGAGATATATTTTTCAGTAGAGAATGGTTTATTTGGAGTTATTCAATGATTATTTTTTTGTTTTTGTGAAGTAATTAATGATTTATGACATAACATCTCATATCAAAGGGTTTAATTACTCTTTGAGTTTTTGGGTGTTACACACAGTTAGTTTTGGTGAATATGCATCGCCCTTTTTTTTGGACTTTGCTTTCGGCCCCCTCACTTGGCCCTCGAGCACCCTTTGCCTAAGCAAACTCTGGTGTTTTGGCATGTCTCTGTGTGGCAGAGACAGATTTCGAACACTTTTACTTGGATTTTATCTAGAGAATTTTTCCTTTAATGGTCTTTTGAGTTTTTGGACGTTTAGCCGGACTTGGTCCTATCTTTAACGCTTCTTTGTGCTGAGCATGTTAGTAACATTTGCACAAATAATAAACATATATAAATGTTGATCATGAATAGTTAAATCCAGACCTCGTACCGCCTACAATTGTTGTTCATGATATAGTACCCATGAATTCTTCATGAATGGTGGATTTGTATGAAAAACATACGGTATGCATTTTGTAAAATATGTGTGTTTGTAATATCTATCATGTAATTGATAATTAGACTATGGCATCATATGTATGCATGTCTAATGTTAGGAGAAATATGCAAAAACTACATGCGTTGCATACCATATTAGAAACATAGTATAGATGAATAAGGGTGAAAAAAGTGTTTCACAATCTTTTACCTCATCATTATCATTATTCGGTCGTGTAGTCTAGGGATTTTTGACTCATCCGCCGAACATCAAATAATTAGTTAAAAAGCTAGATTTTACCTTTAACATCACTTGATAGGAGATCCGAAATTGCTAACATATTTTTTTGTTGCTTCTAGTCGGTGAATCACGGATGTTCCCTCCTTATATCTTTGTATAATATTTCGTCTCAAGCCTTCCTAGATCACCTCAAGGAAGCAAATAAGATAATTTAATAATCAATACTAACCTGTGTAGTGGGCCTTTCTATCTCCAGTGTAGAGTTGTGATGTCCCGAATATCGTCAAATATTTCTTAGGTTGAACGATCTTTAGGACCTTCCGCGAATTGCAACGATCCATCTAATTCCTTTTTTTTATTGGCAAGGACTGACTGGATTTTTCGCCGCGAGCAATTGATCACACTGCCGAGATTGATCCACTGGCTTTTGTCTTATACTCCCACTTCCGTTCTAGTCCATTTTTTTATACATATATCAGTTATCTTATTAAACCAATTACTTTGCGACTGATCAGTTATCTTATTAAACTGATTAACTTTGGACCGATCATTTATCTTATTACACTGATCAACTTTGGACTGATAAGTTATCTTATTACACTGATCAACTTTGGACCGATCAGTTATCTTATTACACTGATCAACTTTGGATCGATCAGTTATCTTATTATATTGATCAACTTTGGACCGATCAGTTATCTTTTTTTATTTATTCATCAACCGAATCACCGGGTCGGAGAAGTGACTTTGCTAAAAATTGTTTTGCAACTGTGAATTTTTTTTACGTCGCATACTCCTTTGTTGTGATGTGCTACCCTATAGCCCCCCAGCAGTTGTTAAAGTAGGTTTTATTCTGACGAAGTGCTTTTAACATCGCATCCTTTTTTCTTCCTTTTTTTTAATTCTTTGCTGAGTAGCCAGTCGGGGTATCTAATAGAACGGTGAGCTGAAATATCGGCAATGGCTGAATATCTCTGGTGAATCGAGCTGTTGTGATGAGCTAAGTAGTTCCACCAAACTGAATAGTTACGGCAAACCAAATAGGCTAACACTCAAGTTTTGCTGCTTCATTCGCCGGTTATATATGGCAAAGTTATTTCTAAATAATCGTGTTGAGGCAATGGAAGTGAAATACAATCAACTTTTAAATGCCACACAAGTGTCCTTGATCGACTGACTATATTGCCACCTATTTGAGCGACCTAGAGCCAGTGTGAGGTTTCTGTGAAGCCATTTTAAGCTTCCGACAATCAATGGCTCACCGTTTAGTTGACGAATCCTTTGATGTGGTCATAGTTTGGATTCTTCATTAATATGTTAAACACAGAAAGCCTTTAGGAAGCTATCTTTTTCGAGTTAAATCCGATGAATCTATCACAACTCCGAAGTCTAGTTGCCAATCTTGTAAATTATTCGACTGTTGTCGGGTTAGCTGATAATAGATAGCTTAGCTGACTCAGCTGATGATTGACTCGTGATGTTTTTCTACCATCATGGGTCCGATTTTCAACGCTCATCGAGGTGAACTTTTCTTCAAGTGCATATTGTCCTTTTTTTGTCTTTACCAAACTCTGTTTACGAATTCGCTCACTTGCGTATCTCTTGACGTTGATACAACAGATAATCCACCCCCTAGCACCCCTATTTTTTTTTAGTTCAGGCTTACTAGAGTGTCTCAAGTGTTTCGTCTATTTATGTTGTAGTCGGCGGGATGCTCTTGATTTATGTGGATGTGACCCCTTGTAATGACTCCATTAAGACTGACGTCTCGTCTCAGTTGATCTTTTTCATAGTCCATGCCTCTTTTTTTTTTGATCGGAATCTTTGACAGACTTGATTTTGTCTTTCGCTGACTAGAAGCTTAATCGACCAGATTTTATCTTTCACCGACCAAATTCTATCTTTAGCCGACCGAAACTCAAACCTACCGGATTCTATCTTTGGCTAACCAGAATCTTTAGCTTAACAGGTTCCATCTTTGGCCAACCAGAATCTTTCTTCGGTCCGAACTTTGGTCGAATAGATTCTATCTTTGACAGCTGATAGTGTGGTGCCATTCGGCAATTGACAAATGCAATCACGGTTTGGAGGTCTGTTGACATGTCTGATCAAGAAAATTTCGAAAGGTTAATTCATCTAAGTCAAACTTGATAAACCTTTCACTATAAAAATTCTCAGCAAATTGTTCGTCAAAAGACGATATTTAATGATCTTTTTAAGGAGTGACCCTTACTCGGATTTTTTTAAATGCATCTATCGGGCTCCATTTACGGTTCTAGAGTATAAATAATAAGATATGATTGCTCATGTAATAAAAGATAATAATTAGTCATAAACGAGTTTTATTCGTATAAGACACAGCATATTTGGTAGAGTAGAATATTTATATTAACATAAGAGATCAAACATGGATTGATGAAGGTAGTGTTAGCAATATGAAGCCAATGCTACACTTCCATCTCTGATTGGGTCAATAAGGTCATATGGTCTCCTGTTTGTTGAAACCTTTAAGCGAGTCGAGATGAAATTTGATTCCCTCGTGCCGAGACTCAATACTTGAGCTAGCATTTTCAACTTGTTTTCTCGGCTGCTTACCGGACTTGAAGTTTAATCATTTTAATCTTGGATCTTTTGTAGTTGATTTGACGAAGAGGCGAGTGGGTTCAGTTGAGAATTGACATTGGATGTTCTATACCAAGATGGGCTCGGTTTCTGACACGTGTCAAGGTAAACTTGTCCTCGGACCCCTATTTACGTTGAACCACAACGTTCTGAAGATCGTCAAATATTCCTCAGGATGAATTGATTATGAATCATACATCCATGGAAAGCTCTATGTGTCTAGTTTACAGCAAAATTTACGGCTCGTGATTTCGTGCTTTCTAGAGAGAGTTATCTCTATTTTAGCGTCTGGTGGTCGGATCAGAAAATTCTCCGCGAACCACTTTCTTCGCTGTTTTAGGGGCCATAAAAACTTCCATGGGTTGAACCAGATTGCGAACCATATATTTCCGGAAAGGACCAGATGTCTAGTTTCCAATGGTTCTTACGGCTCACGATTTTGACTTCGGTAGAGGGAGATATGCCTATTTCAGCGTTCAATGGTCATATCAGAAATCTATCCGCAGTTTGTTTTCTTCAATGTTGTGGGAGCCACCAAATATTTCTCAGATTGAACTAGGCCACGAACCATATATGTTTGGAAAGCCTTGGATGTCTAGTTTCCAGCGGTTTTTACAGCTTGTGATTTCGAGTTCCGTTGAGGGAGATATGCTCACTGTAGTGTCCATTGGTCAAAAATTCCGCGATTCACGACAACTTTTTTTTTTTAACTGTCAGAATGGGAAACTAATTCCTCAGACCGATTTTTGACACTTAGAAGCTTTGAGTATTGTTTTCTCAATATTCCTCCTCTGAATTTGGTCACGACCGTGGCTTCTGCTACAAGTCTTGCAGTTGATCAACATCGGAATTTCTTCTGTGGTCTGTTCATGAGGGTTCCTCGAAGTTGAGTTCTACCCCCCCTCCTTCTAGCGCCAATTGTTGACGGTGATTTTTGGATCGTTGAAAAGTTAACCGCCAAACATTAACACGTAGGCAGATCAAAGCTTTAACCAATCCAGGGTTTGAATAATCAAAGTCTCTTTCTCCACATGGATGCGATACGATTTATTCGTATTTATGATTGATAATGTATAAAAGTAGAAAATAACGGATAAGTAAAGCATAACTCATATTTTACGTGGTAAAATCCCAAGACGGGGAAACATTCAAGGTTGCCGGAGGCGGGGAGAAGAAATCCACTATGAATAAAATGATTACACACACAATCTCTCCTTCTCTCGAGTAGTTGTTATGCTTTTTTACACATAGATCGATAGATCCCATTATACTCAGATTGTTCGATCCCCCTACATAATGGGATTATATATCTATTGATATGTGCATAGAACCTTAATCCTTCTTATACAAGTAAGGAAAGGTGGTGGTGTTTAATTAGAACTTGTTACATGATGAAGTTGTATTTAACTTCTTTCCTGTTTCAGAGATCTTGTGCATTTAATCAAAATCTTCGTAGGACTTCTAGTTGAGTAATCCGTTTAGGACTTATTTCTTGATTGGTGTGCAATCTTCTAGAAGAGCAGAGTTATTGCTTGATCTGGTCTCTTTGATATGTGGGGGAAATAATAATATTTCCTTATCGAAATGTGGTTCTAGATTCATTGCTTGAGTAAGATTATTCTTCTTCGTAATTAAGTCGTAGTTGAACTTGTGTTACTGTCTTGACTAAGCATCTCTTGACCGACTGTTTCCCAACCTGACCGGGTCCTTTTTCCCCGATCGCTTTTGCTACCCGATCGGGTTTAGACCTATCTTGGCCGATCGGCTCAGTTTCACCGCCTCGTCCAGTAACATCAACTGTGACTTGGTCGAATGTTGACCGGTTAACTTTACCCGACCTTGCTTATTTTACCCGATCGGTTCATCCAACCGCTCGCCAATCACTAGTGACTGTTTTTCTTCTCTGATGGCGTGGTCTGCCATATATTCCGGATTATTCGCTATCTTTGCTAACATGTCATGTTACTGAAAAATCTCTATAACAGACTTAATGGTACAGATGCCCCCTGAATTATTCGCATGTTGCTGATTTACCCCTGAATTCTTAAAATGGTCACTAAACCCCCTGAACTGTTTGAAATTGGTAGCAAGTGACAGAAGGGGTGACAGACGTCTATGACAAATTACACTTACATGCCATGATTATACGCATAATTGCATTAAAACTGGAAAAATATAATCATAACACCATACACCCTTTGACCAGTTGGCTAATGTCCAAAAAAATAAAAAAATTAATAATAATAATAATAGTAAATATAGCAATAATAGTAATAAATAATAATAATAATAATAATAATAATAATAATAACAACAACAACAACACTTACAATAATAATAAAGTAATAATAAATAATAAATAATTTTAAGGGTACGGATATTGACACCCATAAAACTTATTAGTACACCCATTTTTATAAGTATACTCATGTCTAAAATTTAAAAAATAAATATTACTATAAGTACACATCTCAATGTCAATAGTACCCTCATTGAAATAAATATATTTATTTTAATATATATTATTTATAAACACTCTTAAATTATTATCAAATCCAATATATATAAAAAAAATCATATTATTTTTAGAATCAAATCTTTTTTTAATGATGGTCCAATTTACTTTTGGAAATATCTCAAATGTAGGAGCCTTATTAAAGGGAATATGTGGAATCGTATAGGGGGTCAAGAGATTTTCAATATGAAATTTTCTTATTTATATAGATATCTTAAACAAAAGAAAATTACTGATATATAAGACTATCTTAAAAAAGAAAAAATAGTTGATATCTATGGATATCATTAAAAAAATATATTTTTTGTTTATTGACAGAGTTCATAACTATGCATAAAAGAAAGACAAAAACAATATGATAATCATGTGATGATAAGAAAGTTGAAAATTTAAAATAAAATTAGAGTTTAATTAGGGTTTATCATAAGTGTTTTTTAATAAAGAAATATAGTTGAAGATATGAGTATAATTAATGAGAGTATATAGTATTTGATTTATTTTTAATTAAAGTAATTTGTCCTTATTGGTAAATTTCTATTGAGATATTTTTGTAATTAAATTTTTTAATAAAATATGGGTGTACTAACCATTTTTATGGGTGCCAATATCGGCACCCTAATTTTAATTATAATGGATGGTGGAGATTCAATCTGAAAATTTAGAATTTTAATTTTAATTTTTTTTTTGTTTCTGTTTTAATTTCCAGATTTCTTCGAATCTAAAACTTTCCATATTTAAAGAAATTGGTTATTAATTTATGTCATGAACCCCGCCTTATATGTTACGTTATAAACTACAACCCCAAAATACACGTACTGATTAATATGATGGAATTAGAATAGTTATGACTAAATAACTATGACTTTTCAAATATTTATTATTATTATTATTATGTACTATTATTATTATTATTATTATTATTATTATTATTATTGTTATTGTTGTTGTTGTTGTTGTTGTTGGTGTTGTTGGTATTATTAATAATTTTTATTATTTTTATTTTTATTTTTATTTATTATTATTATTATTATTACTATTACTATATTTATTATTATTATTAGTTTATTTTTTATTTTTTTGGACATTAGTCAGTTGGTCAAAGGGTGTGTGGTGTTATTATTATTTTTTTTTTCAATTTTAATGCAATTATGCGTATAATCAGGGTATGTAAGTGTAATTTGCCATAGACATTCGTCACCCTTTCTGTCACTTGCTGCCAATTTCAAACAGTTTAGGAGGTTTAGTGATCATTTTAAGAATTTCGGGGGAGGAATCAGCAACACACGAATAATTCAGAGGGCATCTGTACCATTAAGTCTTTAATAAAAGAGTGTTGCTATTGGCACACCTCCTACTGATCTATTCATGCCCCACTTTTTAAAATTTTGATTTAAATAAATAAACTTAAATGTTTGAGTGATGATTTTGGCACACCCCTTACTGATCTATTCATGCCCCACTTTTTTAATTATATAATATTCTTTTTTTCCTTTATCAAAATTAATTAAAGAGACATACAATTTATGAAAGAAATCTTCTACAAAGTAAATCTATTAAAATCTCACATTCTTTTTCCAAAAAAAAACCCCAGTAATCTGTTTCTTAAAAAAAATTAACTCTTAAACCCTAAAATCTGCTTTTTACATACATATAAAATATTATGGAAGAGTTTGAGAACAATATCAAGGATATGGAAGAATTGTCTGAGAACGATATCAAACATCTTGAAGAATTGTCTGAGAATGACATAAAACAAGAATTGTCTGACAATGATAGTAAGCATCTGGAAACAATTCATTCTCTGGAAATAAGTTTGAAGTTTATTTTTTCTTTAGAATGATATCAAACTGTAGTTGTATTGAAGTACCGTTTTATTTTTTATTTTTTATTTTACATCATGAAATAAGTAGCAAAAAAAAAACTAAGAAAAAGAAATAAGTAGAAAAAAATAAATCAATCAATGGAGGTGAGAGAGATGTATACAGATACAGATACAAAGATCAGAGATAGAGAGATCATATATGGTATGTATTAAGTTAGAAAAATAATTAAAATGGGTAGTTTTGGAAATAAACCAAAAAATTTAATAAAAACATTTAAGTTTATTTAATTAAATCAAAATTTTAAAAATTGGGGTATGAATAGATTAGTAGGGGTTAAAATGGGGCATGAATAGATCAGTAGAGGGGGTGCCAATAGTAACACTCTTAATAAAATCTATTATGATTGTATTTATTATTTAAAAGTTTTGTTTAATCACTGTTTTACCCCTATTAAATCAAATGTATTCCAATTGTATCCTTTAATTATCTAAAGCTTTTGGTTAATTAAATTTAATTTCTTAATTTACTAATTTGTTAATTTCTTAAATTATCGTAAAATTATGTTAATTAAAGGGTGAAATGTTAATTGTTGAGAAATAATAAAAAGTGAATATTTAGGGAATATTCTTTTTAAAGTAAGATTTGGTACAATGGGTTGGAGGTGGTGGAGTGGAAGTTGCTGCATTTTGCTGTAAAGTTGAACAAATTGGTGCAATGGGTTGGAAATGGTCTAACCACCGCCACAAACCAAACCCACTGCCACTGCCACCACCATTAACCGCCAATTAGGGCAACCAATCAATCACAATTATTTGTTTTTACACTTTTGTGACCATCGACGAACTGCTAAAAAAGTGATGGAATCGACGATTGGTTTTTTTGTCGATTTGAAAGTCGCGATTGAAGGTTTTATTTCAAGAAAAAAAAATGTGTGTATTATCTAGAAAAATGTATTAGGGTTTTGTTATTTTAAAAGTTAATTTGGTTGATTTTTATTTGAATTTCATTTTGGTTGATATTGAGATTTTGTTTTAAGTTTTTTTTCTTCGTGAATTTGATGCGAATTGGCTATGGGTGAATTTGTTGTTTATTTATTGTGTTATTTGAATCTGAATGTGGTTTGAATCTGGAATTAGTTTTGTGTTTGTGGGTTTGGCTGTGTGAAGAAGATGAACAGTAACATTAATTTTTTTTGAATATTTTTTAACATTTCGAGACTTATTGTATCCAGTATGAGACTTATTAATGCCTATTCGAGACTTATTGTGAAGAAGATGAACTGGTTTTGTATTTGTGGGTTTGGCTATGTGAAGAAGATGAATTTGTTTCAATTAATTTTTTTTTGTTTTAACAAAAATAAAATTGTTTTGTTTTTTTTTAAATTAAAAAAGAGAGATGGAGGGTAAAAATGTCATTTAAGCAATCTGACTCACTTTAAGGGGCAACAGGGTCAATTGACCCTTTGGACCTGTTAGATTTCACTTTTTCACCAGAAATTGTAACAAAATGACTAAACGAAATAATTCTGAAAACCGGAGGACCAGTTTGGCCATTAGGTCAAACTAGAGGGACGAAAATGAATTTCACCCTTATAAATTTGATTGCCACTTGTCATGCATACATATAGAATTTGACACTACCTTTGATAATTACTATATTTGACTACTTTGTTTGTATCAAATATAGATTGTTCAAATTTCGTAGTTGCTGTTAAAACAAAAAAAATTGCTGGTATTTGGTGTTATTTGTTTTACTGCATTACATTCTAAAGATTTCGTATATGTACATATTAAAGTAATACTTTGTGTATTAACTTGATTATGTAAATTTGATTTTAATTGAATTATGACATCTAGTAACTTTTCTCTTGCATTTAATGTGAGTGATGGGGAAAAGCTCGAGAAGTTCAATGGTAGTGATTTTAAACGTTGGCAACAAAAAATGATATTTTATCCTACTAGCTTGAACCTTGTGAAATTCCTTATGGAAAATGTTAGGATTATGCTCAATAGCAAGAGTGTAATAATGTATTTAACAATCGTTTCATATTAATAAAGTGATTTCTAGTTTAACAAATCTTATAGCATTTATAGTTTAATTATTATAATTGTCAAAGTAAATAATCATAAGGTCAAAAGACTATGAGAAATGAAGAATTGTTCGTACATCTGGATATGTGTAAGTTCCTCATATTTTGATTGGCTTATTTCGTTGACAAACCATATTGGGGATTAATTTTGTAAGGGTAAATTAGGTCTCATTGGGTGTGATCAAGCTTTAAGGACATCATCTCTCTCAAGAGCACTTCAAAGCTATATCACATGCTTAATTCTCTTTGAAGAGGTTTTAGTTGCACACACTCACATCAAATGCATTTGTATTGACATGCATGTATGGTTGCACACACGCACACACACACACTTCTTGCATTTTGGAGTTGATAGGTTGCACAGTGGGTTAGGCAACATGCAAGGCCACCTTGTGCATGTCGCCTGACAAGTCGCCTTAGACTTGAATTTTTCCCACAGTGTGTTAGGCGACAAGCAAGGCCACTTGTGCATGTCGCCTTAGTTTTGATATTTTCTCACAGTGTGTTAGGCGACTTGGGCATGTCGCCTAACATGTCGCCTCTGACATCTTGTTTTTCCTCCAGTGTGTTAGGCGACTTGGGCATGTCGTCTTACATTTCTCCTCAGGCAACATGTTTTCTTTCTAGTGTGTTAGGCGACTTACAAGGCGACTTGGTCATGTCGCCTTGCATGTTGCCTCTATCACCCGAACTGGACATTTCAGGAATTTCACACTAGCTCATTTTTGGTCTCTATAAATACATCATCTTCTCCACCATTTAAACCTAGAGCTCTGAATATTAAACCCTTAAGAGAGAAAAAGTAAATCCAAGAGAGAAAGAGCTCTAAGAACCAATCTTTTTACTCAATCAAACTCATACCCATGTGCATTTAGCTCCATTCTTGCATCTATTCTTCATGGGTCTTCATGCTTCTCTTGACTAGGTAATTATCTATGAACTATAACTTCTTGTTTCATCTCTATGTTCTTAGTATACCTAGGGTTAGCAATTATTAGTTGATTAATTGCATTTTTAATTTGTGTAGCATGATTTGAGTATGTTTGTGACTTTGTTTGTTGGTTGAGATTGCATGTTCATTGATAGCTATCGTTTAGGACCATTTTGCCCTTTAGCTAAATCTTCATGCATTTGCATTTAGATATTGATATCTAGGATTTGCACTTATTGACATCTTTAAATCCCTATATAAGCATTTAGTGTTGCCTAGCATTAATTGCATGATAGGATATTTTTACATATTCACATAGGTTGTTTAACCTCTTCATTGATGGTTAAGCCTTGTGACTAAGTGGATCAGTGCACAAGCTTGTTGGTCTAGGATCACTATTAAAGGCCCGTTGGGTAGAGTGAAAGGGTTAGTGACCAAGTATGGTGTGACTTGAGGTCAACCTAGGTTGTAAACTTTCATTCAAATAGTGGATTTGAGGACCGTGTGTGGCTATAAAGATAACCCGTGAGTTTTGTCCAGTTGGAGGGTTTCTCACGTAAATCAATCCTTGTGTTTTTATTGTTTTCTGCATGTTTATTTTTGGATTGGTTGATTGCTAATATGGGGTAGCATTATTAAAATTGAATAAGTCGAAAAGTTGGTAATAAATCAACAAAAACCTATTCACCCCCCCCCCCCCCCCTCTAGGTTAGTAGACACACGCTTTATAGTATTTTCAATTGGTATCAGAGCGAGTTCCTAAACATACCTAGGAGATCCTTGCTCTTTTTGTCTTGCATCTTGCATTTTGGTTTTTGTTTGTTTCATACATTAACATTCATCTCATTCATACCCAAACACTATGAGTGGGAACGAAAGTGGAAACGAGGGATCTTCTAGCACAAGACCCCCTTTGCTCACCGGAGTAAACTATGCATCTTGGAAAGGCAAGGTGGAGTCTTACATTTGCCAAATAAATGACCGAGCATGGATGGCAATTGAAGATGGCTACATTCCTCCAGAAAAGACTCTTGCAGACGAAAGTGTAGTTCCCAAGCCAAAGTCGAAATGGTCAACTCAAGAGTTCGAAGCATCCAAGTGGAACAACAAGGCTATGCATGCCATTCTTTGTGCAATGGATGACAATCAGTACAAATTGATCCAAACAACAAGAATTGCAAAAGAGGCATGAGAGATTCTAGAGACGGCCCATGAGGGAATCGAGGTGGTCAAGGACTCCAAGCTTCAAGTCCTCCAAACACAATTCGAGCAAATTAGAATGGAGGAGGATGAGTGCTTCAATGACTTTCAAGTGAAGTTGATGGACATAGTCAATCAAAGCCATCAACTTGGCGACCCTTATTCCAATAGGAGAATCAAGCAAAAAATTATAAGGTCATTTTCGGCAAGATTTGAGTCAAAAGTGACGGCTCTTGAGGAGAATAATGATTACAAGAACATGAAGCCAAGTGAAGTTATAGGAAGACTTCTAGCATATGAGTCTAGGTGGACTCCTACACCTACACCTTCCAAGAAGCAAAAAAGTATTGTTTTGAAGACCTCCAAGGTTGAGAAGGAGGAGGAAGACTAGGATGAGGAAATAGCCCTCATGGTGAAAAGATTCAAGAAGTTTATCAAGTTTGAGAAGAATGGATTTGGATCCAAAGGAAAGGAAATGAAGAAGAAGACTCATTTCAAGAAGTTTGAGTATAGTGAAGACAAGCCCACAAGAAAATGGATTCAATGTTTTGAATGTGAAGCCCACAAGAAAAGGGATTTAATACTTCTAGTGTGGAGGCCTCGGACACATCTCCACGGATTGTGGCAATTTAAAGAACAATAAGAAATGAAAGGTTATGGCCGCCACATGGAGCGATTGTGATGACTTGGAAGAAGAAGGAGAATCCTCGGATGATGAGGACCATGTGGCAAGCTTTATTTCCTTCTCATCTTCTCTCAATAGTAAGGAAGAAATAGATGATGAAGAGGAAGAGAAACAAAGTGAAGATGACTCAAGTAATGGTGACTCTTCATCCTATTCAACAAATATGGATGTAGGAAGAATGGATCTTGAAGGGTTCATTGAGCATTTTCAAAGCTTAAGATTGAAGATGAAGAAAGAGATTCAAAGGCTAAAGGGAGAGAATCTCAAGCTATCTACCGAAGTTACTCACTTAAATAAAGAAGTGAAGATAGCCAAAAGAAATGAGGAATTGATGGGAAATGAGCTTGAAGAAGCAAGAGAGATAATTGCTAAGATGACTTCAAGCACGAAGAAACTTGACCACATGTTGGGAGTTGGCACGAGGCTAAATGATAAGAAAGGTCTTGGCTATGAAGATGACAAGGAGACCTCATCCTCAAACAAGACTGTGTTTGTCAAGAGCTTGGATATCAAAAAGTCTTCACCTCCACAACATCCTAGGAAGAAGATTGAACTAGGAGAGTGCTCTAAGGATTCCCAAGTCAAGGTGGCACAAGGGAAACAAACTCAAACTCAACCAACAAGGGTTCATCAAGTAAGCTTTCCTCAACCCAAATACCACCAAGCCAAGAAGAATTTCATGCAAGCTCAACCAAGGAAGCAATCTACTCCAACTCAACAACAAAGAAGGAGATAGCCAATCCAACACCAAAGGCAAGCTCAAATGAGTGGGAAAGCCCCTTTGTATTCACAAGGGCATGGTATGACTTCTTATTTCATTCCCACTTGTCATTTTTGTGGTGTTGATTGTCACATTAGACCTAATTGCTTCAAATACATTGAAATGTGTAGAATCAAGAGCATGATTGAAAGAAATAGAGCTAGAGCCAAAATGCATGTTCCTAGGAAATCTAGAGCCAATTTGCATGATCCTAGGAAATCTAGAGCCAATGTGACTAATACCACTAGAAATGAGAACATTTCACCTAGGTGGATTAGAAGAGATGACTATTTTTGCTATGTGGCTCAAATTGCCTTAAATGCAAATGGCTCTAACACTTGGTATTTGGATAGTGGGTGTTCTAGGTATATGACAGGGAACAAGAGTTTCTTTAAATCTCTTGTCTTGGAGGATGAAGGATTTGTCACCTTTGGTGATGGATCTAGAAAGAAAGTCACAGAGAAAGGAACCATTTCCAATCCCGATTTACCCTCCTTGTCCAATGTTTTACTTGTTGATGGCTTGCAAGCCAATCTTATAAGCATTTCTCATCTTAATGATGATGGACTCTCTGTCTTGTTTAACAAAAATGATTGCTCTATTTTAATGCCAAATGGACAAACCTTGCTAAAAGGAAAGAGATCTAGTGACAATTGCTATTGTTTTGAAGCTAGTGCTATTGACGAGTGGTTTTTTGTGTCGTTGAAAGCATCGTCAAACATTTATAATAAAATCAACCTTGCTATAAGGCACTAGTCAAAAGACATATATAGAAATAAAACTAGTATAGCGTGCAAGTAAGGGTATCGTTCCGCAGGGATGTGTTTGTTAACCGTTTCAAGTTTTAGAGTTTAGGGAAAGCAATGTAAATAGAATGTGAATGAGGTGAGAATGGTGTGTGTGTGTGTGTGTGTGTGTGTGTGTGTGTGTGTGTGTAATGGAAATGGAAATGAAGGAATAAAAATTAACAAGAGAATATGGAGGGGTGAGAATGGTGATTAAATTAGAAATAATAAAAGGGTAGATATGAGAGATGCATGAAAGTGGTCACACAAGGGGGGTTGTTAGACATTAAGTTCATCCAATTTAAGTTAAGGGTTCGTTCTTGCCTCAATCCGATTTATACCCATTCATAGAGCTAACGGTTGAAGAGTGTGTCGAGAGCCTCTCAAACATGAAACCGCAACTGACATATGTGAACCAATTCTACAAACCAATGCTAGATTGAGCCTCAATACTAACATGGTAATGTAAAATGGCAACGTTAAGTCTAATGAATGTGGAAAGAGTAATTGTTCCTCCAACCATACCTTACCTAGAACCCCTAGCGTAAGAAATAGCCGAATTCTCAATTATTGTATCTCTAATCATAACTCACCTAGAGCCCCTAGCGTGAGGAATAACTAAAGACCAATGTATAACAAAAACAATGAACCAAACCTCTTTAAATATGGCAATTAACAAGTTCATTCATTCTTCCAACTAATTAGCCAAGACTATGCCCGGATGGCCCTCCTAAAGCACAATCCTAACTCTAATTCATACAAATGCAATTCGACCTTCCGTCAACATACACACACAAATGGGGCATTTGATTACAACTACTCCTACAATTACATTAATCTACTCCTAATCTCATTCATGAACACATATTAATTTTCAATCTCCATACACAAGCATTTCAAGATAAGAGATATAATCAATGATAACAAGAATGAATCAAAACACAAATTAGATATAAAAACAAACACACATTATATTGAGTACAAATTAGGTTTACAAATATTCCCAAGTGGAGGTTTACACAAATGAGAAAACATGAAATACAAAGAGAATGAGTTTAAAGGAGACAACCCTTGAAGAAATCCCTCCAAGTGCTCCATAAATCCCTAGCTCGAAATTGGTCATAGACTACTCCTATCTCCTTGTAATCAACTCTCAAATGTGGTAGGTGATGGGTAGAAATGGTGTAGGAGAGACATCCATGAAGGAAAACCTCCATGGATGTCTTGAAAGCTCTTCTCTCTCTTTGTTGATGAAGAAGAAGATAAAGAAATGAAGTGTGGGCTGTGTATATTTTTCAAGAGAGGAGAGGAAAATGTGTTTATATAGTGTTGGGAGGTTAGGGTATGAATTGGTAGTGAAGGGACGAAAATACCCCTCAATTTCGGGTAAAAACACGACCTCCAGGTGCCGTTCGGCGGTTAAAACGGCGGCCATGGTGCCAGCCGTTTTGCCCGCCGAATTTGTGAAGAAACCTACTGTCCTAATTCGGCGGTCAGAACGGCGGTTTGGTTGCTCGCCGCTTTGCCCGACGAATGCCATTTCTGCTCTACGCACCAGTTACTCAAATAGGCATAACTTCTTCCAAAAAAGTCACAATCACAATCACAATCAGTAAAAATTTTTGAAAACTAGACTTCCGTACCTTTCCAAATATATAAAGATATAAATGTGAATCGATCAGAGGAAGGAGTTATGGCACCCACAAGTCGGAAGTTCTGCACAAGCCCATATAATTTCAGCCCATAAGCTGCTGAAAAATCAGAGGGGTTCATGCACGCGGTCTCGGTGTTCTGTTCTTGCTTGACGACGGATCAATCGTGGAAACATCTAGATTTTCTTAGCCACGACTGGGCTTAGATCACGTCGTGGTCCATATCAACGGTGAGGCACAACACTCTGAATACTTCCATTTGTTCTCGTTTTTGGCCCTTTTTGCCTCCCAATCTAAACTCTAAGCTCAAAAACCACCCATGGTAGGGAATATGTACCTATACAAGTCTCAAAAAAATATTATATACAAAAATACACTCGAAAACGAGACAAACGATCAGAAATGGGGGACCTCAAATAGGTATAAAATAGTCTGATTAGCTATCTCTTGTAATATGTCCAAGTGTGAGGAAGTTGAGTTATGGCATCAAAGACTTTGCCACATGAACTATCGGGATTTGAAGATCTTAGATAAGTTCAAGGTTGTGCGTGGCCTCCCTAAGCTTGGGAAGAAAGTCGATGGCGTTTGTGGACCTTGTCAACAAGGGAAACAAACCAAAAGTATGCACAAGAAAGGCAAGTATCTCGCCACTAAGGAGCCATTAGAGCTTCTACATATGGACCTTATGGGTCCCATGCAAACCGAGAGTCTCAGTGGCAAGAGATACATTTTTTTTTGTGTAGATGATTTCTCTAGGTTCACATGGACTTATTTTCTTAGCGAAAAATCTGAAACTTTTGAAAAATTTAAAATGCTTTGCACTAAAATTCAAAATGAAAAGAACTCACATATTAAAAGCATTAAAAGTATTAGGAGTGACCATGGGAGGGAATTTGAGAATGCGTGTTTTGAAAGCTATTACAATAGCTTAGGCATTTCCCATGAGTTTTCGGCTCCTAGAACTCCTCAACAAAATGAGGTTGTTGAGAGGAAGAATATGGTCCTTCAAGAGATGTCCCGTGTGATGTTGCTTGGAAAAAATGTCCCTAGGAACCTTTGGGCCGAAGCTGTCAATATGGCTTGCTATATAGGCAATAGAGTCTTTCTAAGGCCCGGTACTAGGCAAACCTCTTATGAATTATGGAAGGGTAGGAAGCACAATGTTAGCTACTTCCACTCATTTGGGAGCAAATGCTACATTCTTAATGACCAAGATCAACTTGGCAAGTTTGATGCCAAGAGTGATGAGGGGATTTTCATTGGCTATGCCCTTAATAGTAAGGCCTATAGAGTTTTCAATTTAAAAACTTGAAGTGTCATGGAATCATCTAATGTTTTCATAAATGATTGTAGGCGTAAGATAAGAGACCATGATGAGGAGATTGATGTGATTGATGATTCTCCCTTAGAGAAGAATGGTGAGACTTCAATTGATGTGAAGTCAAGTCTTGATAAAGAGGTTACTCAACCTCTTCATAGAGATCCATTTTTGGACTCTAAAGAACCCGCTTCATGGGTTAGACATCTCCATAATAAGAATGACATTCTTGGAGATGTAAATGAGGGTGTTAGGACTAGGCGTCAAATAGCTAATCAAATTAGCTATACTTGTTACATCTCTCAAATTGAACCCAAAAAGGTTTATGAAGCCTTGAATGATGAGTTTTTGGTTCTTGCCATGCATGAAGAGCTAAACCAATTTGAAAGAAATGAGGTTTGGACTCTAGTTCCTAGACCCATGGACACAAATGTCATAGGCACCAAATTGGTGTATAGGAACAAGTCGGATGAGGATGGAAATATTGTGTGCAACAAGGCTAGACTTGTAGCACAAGGATACTCTCAAATTGAGGGTATTGACTTTTAGGAGACTTTTGCTCCTGTTGCCCGTCTTGAGTCCATAATACTTCTCTTATCCATATCATGTGTGCACAAGTTCAAATTGCATCAAATGGATGTTAAGAGTACCTTCCTCGATGGTTTCTTGTATGAGAAAGTGTTTGTTGAGCAACCCAAGGGGTTTGTAGATCCACACCACCCCAACCATGTTTATCGCCTCAAGAAGGCTTTATATGGGTTGAAACAAGCACCGAGGGCTTGGTATGAGCGCCTTACTCGCTATCTTGTTGACAATGGCTACTCAAGAGGTAGTGTTGACAAGACTTTGTTCATCAAGGGCAACAAAGATGAGCTTTTTATAGCTCAAATATATGTTGATGATATTATGTTTGGCTCCACCAACAAGTCCAAGGTCCAACAATTTGTTGATGTCATGTCTCATGAATTTGAGATGAGTTTAGTTGGTGAGCTAAATTACTTCCTAGGCTGCAAATCAAGCAATTGCATGATAAGATCTTCATATCCCAAGCTAAGTATGCAAAGAACCTAGTGAAGAAGTTTGGTCTTGAGAATGCCAAGCATTGTGACACACCCATGAGCACCATATTAAAATTAAGCAAGGATGCTAGTAGCAAGAGTGAGGACCAAAGTCTTTATCGTGGCATGATTGGTAGCTTGTTTTACATGACCGCAAGTAGGCCCGATATAGCCTTTAGTGTGGGTGTGTGTGCTAGGTACCAAGCGGATCCCAAGGAATCTCATCTCTCCTCCGTGAAGAGAATCATTCGATATGTGAATAGGACATCCAACTATGGGATATGGTACTCTTTTGACACTAATGCTAGCTTAGTTGGCTTTAGTGATGCAGATTGGGCAGGGAATTGTGATGATATGAAAAGTACATCGGGCGGTTGCTTCTTCCTAGGAAACAACTTGACCTCATGGTTTTGCAATAAGCAAAATTTCATCTCTCTATCCACAGATGAAGCGGAATATATAGTTGCCTGGAGTGCTTGCACACAACTCCTTTGGATGAAACAAATGCTTGTGGACTATGGCTTTGATCAAGGTACTCTAACTCTTTATTGTGATAATATGAATCAATTTACATTTTAAAGAACCCAGTTCAGCACTCTAAGACAAAGCATATAGACATTAGGCATCATTTTATTAGAGAGCTAGTTGAAAACAAATGCATTGCACTTGAACATGTTGGGACAAATGATCAACTAGCGGATTTGTTCACAAAGCCCTTAGACTCAACTAGGTTCAAGTCACTTAGTAGGTCTATTGGGATTTGTCATATGCCTTGATGAGTTTTGGTGATTGACCCTATATGGAGAGCTCAAGCATAAAGAGCAACCTTGCATAGTTGAAATACGCACAAATTTGATCAACTTTATGCTTCTTTATTAATTGCTTGAGTATCTTGGTTGTGCTTATATATTATTATATAGCTTTTTATTCAATAAGTGTGCCTTGCTTTGTTTGTAATCCATGTCACCTTCATGTTCAAACAAGCATTTTTGGATTAGGAGAATTGATTGGGAAGTAAATTTGAATGACCTGTAATTTATCTCCATGACATGAGAATTTGATTTTGACATGCTTAAATATTATGCATGAATTATATGTGTGTAAATGTGTGTGGAAGCAATTGACAAGGCTAAACTCAATAAGGACCTTATGTCCATTCAATAAATAAGGATGTCTCATCCAATTTAGCCTTGTCTCTCTTTTTAATGGTTGAGCAAGACTCCAATCAATAAGGATTTTATATCTATTCAATTAATAAGGATTTTATATCCAAGTCTTGATTGACCATTAAGGATTGACATAATTGCTTATGTGTGTTGTAAAATTTTAAAACTATATCTTGTTTATTTATGACAAAAGGGTACAAATTGGTTTGAATTCCTTTGGAAACCTTTTGATGTTCACTTTGCCAAATACCATTTGCTTGATCTTTGATATTGCATGTCTTCAATTCAAAGCAACTAAGTCGCACATTTTTCTTCAAAATAAATCCTCCATGATTCTCTCTCAATTAATCAAGTTGCATAAAGTTGTTATATATGATTATGCACTTATCTTGCAAATAGCTCTCTTTGCTAAAGTGACCCGTTTGGGGAACGCTCCCTTGCCTATCTCATGACAAAAATGGGGGGAGTAGTGTGGTTTATGTAATGGGGTTGCATATTTGGAGAGATTGTCCCATTGATGGGGAGTAACCTATTTAGGTGGAGCATTTGCATTGGTTGCTTGTTGCATGTTGTAGTTTTCTTTTATTATGCAAATTGCTTTTATTTATTATCTCTCTTGATCACCTCACATACACTTGTCTTGGAAAGTGTAGTCTCATTGTTTTGTAGGGATGGTGGCTATTCTACAAGAGCTTGAAGATTTGAAGACCTAGTATCTAGGTATCTAGGTATCTATTTGTAATGTAGAATATCTTTTTGTTAACCTCTAGTTTTTATTCTTTATTGTGAGGATGATTTATGAGTGGTGGTTTTGTCACAAAATAGCCAAAGGGGGAGATTGTAAGTTCCTCATATTTTGATTAGCTTATTTCGTTGACAAACCACAATGGGGATTAATTTTGTAAGGGTAAATTAGGCCTCATTGGGTGTGATCAAGCTTCAAGGACATCATCTCTCTCAAGAGCACTTCAAAGGTATATCACATGCTTAATTCTCTTTGAAGAGGTTTTATTTGCACACACTCACATCAAATGCATTTGTATTGACACGCATGTATGGTTGCACACACACACACACACTTCTTGCATTTTGGAGTTGATGGGTTGCATAGTGGGTTAGGCGACATGCAAGGTTACTTGTGCATGTCGCCTGACAAGTCGCCTTAGACTTGAATTTTTCCCACAGTGTGTTAGGCGACAAGCAAGGCCACTTATGCATGTCGCCCCCAATGTCGCCTTAGTTTTGATATTTTCTCACAGTGTGTTAGGCGACTTCATAGGCGACATGGGCATGTCGCCTAACATGTCGCCTCTGACATCTTGTTTTTCCTCCAGTGTGTTAAGCGACTTCATAGGCGACTAGGGCATGTTGCCTTACATGTCGCCTCAGGCAACATGTTTTCTTTCCAATGTGTTAGGCGACTTACAAGGCAACTTGGTCATGTCGCCTCTGTCACCCGAACTAGGCATTTCGGGTATTTCACACCAGCTCGTTTTTTGTCTCTATAAATACATCATCTTCTCCACTATTTAAACCTAGAGCTCTGAATATTAAACCCTTAAGAGAGAGAAAGTAAATCCAAGAGAGAAAGAGCTCTAAGAACCAATCTTTTTACTCAATCAAACTCATACCCATGTGCATTTAGCTCCATTCTTGCATCTATTCTTCATGGGTCTTCATGCTTCTCTTGACTAGGTAATTATCTATGAACTATAACTTCTTGTTTCATCTCTATGTTCTTAGTATACCTAGGGTTAGCAATTATTAGTTGATTAATTGCATTTTTAATTTGTGTAGCATGATTTGAGTATGTTTGTGACTTTGTTTGTTGGTTGAGATTGCATGTTCATTGATAGCTATCGTTTAGGACCATTTTACCCTTTAGCTAAAGCTTCATGCATTTGCATTTAGATATTGATATCTAAGATTTGCACTCATTGACATCTTTAAATCCCTAGATAAGCATTTATTGTTGCCTAGCATTAATTGCATGATAGAATATTTTTATATATTCACATAGGTTGTTTAACATCTTCATTGATTGTTAAGCCTTGTGACTAAGTGGATTAGTGCACAAGATTGTTGGTCTAGGATCACTATTAAAGGCCCGTTGGGTAGAGTGAAAGGGTTAGTAACCAAGTATGGTGTGACTTGAGGTCAACCTAGGTTGTAAACTTTCATTCAAATAGTGGATTTGAGGACCGTGTGTGGCTAGAAGGATAGCCCGTGAGTTTTGCCCAGTTGAAGGGTTTCTCACGTAAATCAATCCTTGTATTTTTATTGTTTTCCGCATGTTTATTTTTGGATTGGTTGATTGCTAATATGGGGTAGCATTATTAAAATTGAATAAGTCAAAAAGTTGGTAATAAATCAACTAAAACCTATTCACCCCCCCCCCCCCCCCCTCTAGGTTAGTAGACACACGTTTTATAGTATTTTCAATATGTATGTGGTAGACACAATTTTTTAGTTATTCTTGAATAATATTCTCAACTTAAGATAAAGGTTGGGCGCATTTATCATGTTAAAGTTGTAGATTCTTTTACTAGCATTTGAGTGGGATCAAATGTGTTATGATGAGTCTAAAATCATCAAAGTGTGGTGTTTTTGGACAAAAGAATCTAGTGCACTGGGTGTATTGAATAGGATCATAGTGAAATATTTTACCCAGAACCGTCAATGGATAAAAGTTTTCACTTAAAGACAATCGGAGAGTCTATTTCAATTCTCAGATAAATGATGGACTTATGGTTGTAAGTGTTATCATTTGAGCTATCAATGAGTACGATTATATAGCATAGTCTATCCTCGATAGTTTGGTGGTATTCATTTGTTAATCGATAGAGGACTTCATTTATAGATATGGACATCATGGCTCCATTTATTAAATGAGAGTAGAATATCATCATATTGATGTTTTGAGGTATTGGATATTAAATCTTAACGTTAAGTTTTCAATAGTGTCTATTGAAATATGGCTTCTAGACAAGTCAAAATATCCAAGATCAAAATGTGGTCATATGGGTAAATATGGTAACTTGGAGAGTTATAGGCGGTCTATGAGCTCTTGGCGATTACTGGTATTCTTCAAGATGATGCACTATCTCCATTAAGATTGTCTAGAGTATGAATGAGCAATATTAACTTATTCTATCTTTATTTAAGAGTTCAATTTTAGTTCTTTAGTGAAACAAACTAAAATTAATAGATCGAACCTAAGTGAATCATTTGTTGTTTGTGATTAGGTTATGTCTATTGGAGCTTAAATTTATATAGCTCGCCAAGATCCCCAATTCACCCGAACTTGCATGGATCACTTGATATATTCTACCAGACCAATTTATGGGTCCATCTAGAATTATATTAAGGCATGTGGACTTGTTTCTTTTAGTAAGAATGAGTTTAGTTCACATGTGGACTTTTTATTAAAGTCCTATGGATTTAATCAAATGGAAAAATAAATATTGCATAAGTATATACTTGGGCGGAAAGGCTAATTAATTAGTCTAATATATTGTTTTATTTTATTAATTAATCAAATGGAAATTAATTAATTGTTTGATTAAAAGTTAAAATCTTTTTCTAACTAGGAGTTGGACTCTTATTGTCATACTATTGTTGGTAGTATGGTAAATATCAAAGACTATATCTGATAAGTAGATAAATAAAAGTATTTTATTTATCTAGTCAAATTGGGAAGTTTTTGATATAGTCACAATTTTAATATCCAATAATTTATTATTGGATAATACACTCATGAGTTGGAATTGGGTTAAAACTCAAAATTGATATGAGACTTGGAGAAGAAGTAATCTTACTTGTGTGAGGATTTGACTACAAGGTAGAAATCCTATTTATGTGAGGATTTGACTACAAAATAGAAATCCTACTTGAGTGAGAATTTTAGCCACCCTATATATATATTACTAAATTTGGAATTAATGGTGTGACTTAAAAAAAAGTTTTTTTTTTTTTGAAAGAAAGAATTTTTATTCTCTTGCTTTTGAATAAAAAAAAACTTTCAACTCAAGAAAGGGGTGTAGAATTCGGCCATAGAGAAGAATACAGAGAGTTTTATTTTCGATAGTACACTAGAAGCTTTTACATCAAAAGGCTTAATGTACAAGATCGAATTAGGGTTCACACGAGTTTTCGATTAAAAGATTGAGAATTCACGAGTGACCAAACGTTCTTTATTTTCTCTACGAGGATTATTGTGACTAACAAAAAGAAAAAGATTTTTGTTTCCATCCTCAGGTTTACAATTCAAAGAAAGGGAGCCCACAGTCCTAAGTGATTCACGTTCGTGATTGGATTGGAAGATCTTGCGGATTCAATTCGAAGCAAGCGGATTCAAATCGACGCAATATCAATCGTTACGTGAAAAAGGTATGATATTTTTAATTTTATGTCAATTCATCTAGAGTTAAGGTTCTTTCTTTTAAAGAATTTTTTTTTAAAATATACCACCCCAATTTTTCGCTTCCGCTGCGTTTTGAACCTTTTTTCCCTACGAAAAGGCTTCAAGTCTTAAAGAAAATGAGAGTGATAAAAAGAAGGCAGCCATAGTGGCTGCAGTGAATACATGGAAACACTCTGATTTGTGTAGAAATTATATTCTCAATGGCCTAGATAACATATTATATAATGTGAACTGCAGTACTAAAACAACAAAGGAACTTTGAGAGTCTTTGGATAAAAAAATATAAAACTGAGGATGTCGGCACGAAGAAATTCATTGTCGGCAAATTCTTGGATTACAAAATGGTAGATTCAAAGACCGTAATCAGTCAAGTTCAAGAACTTCGAGTTATTATGCATGACATACATGCTGAAATTATGTCTCTGAGCGAATCATTCTAAGTTGCGGCAATTATACAAAAATTGCCCCCATCATAGAAGGACTTCAAGAATTACTTGAAGCACAAATGCAAGGAGATGCAACTTGAAGAGCTAATTGTTCGTTTAAGAATTGAGGAAGATAATTACATTGTGGATAAGAAGAATGGGCAACATCACCCCATGGTATCAAGAGCAAACGTTGTGGATAATGGGCCAAAAACCAACAAAAGGAAGCATTTTGGTGAAGGTCCACATCAAAGAACTACTAATGCAAAGAGATTCAAAGGCAACTGCTACAATTATGGCAAACAATGACATCGATCAAAAGATTGTCGCAATCCAAAGAATTTCAAGAGCAAGAATGTACAAGCAAATGTCACTGAAGTAGATAACATATCAGATGGTGTATCTGACATAAACCTTTGGGTTGTTGTCACTGAGTGTAATTGGTTGGGAATTCCAAGGATTGGTGAATTGACTCTTGGACTACGCGCCACATTTGTGCCAACAAATGGATTGGAAAATGGAGAGCACCTGTTCATGGGAAACTCTTCGACTTCCAAACTTGAAGGTCAAGGGAAGGTGGTTATGAAAACGACATTTGGCATGGAGGTCACCCTTAACAATGTTCTCCATGTGTCTGGCATTCGTAAGAATCTTGTGTCTGCATCGTTACTTAGCAAAAAATGGTTTTAAGTTGGTTTTTGTGTCAAATCAATTTGTACTTACTAAAAATGAGATATATGTGGGAAAAGGTTACTTGAGCTGAAAATACACAAAGTGTGTGTCTACAACCTAGAGGGGGGGGGGGGGGGGGGTGAATGGGTTGTTAATCGATTATTACCAACTTTTCGATTAGTCAATATTAAACACAATTAACCCAATACAACCATACATACAAAATCAAGTAAGGTGCGGAAATATAAAGAACACTTGATTTTGACGTGGAAACCCTTCGACAAGGGAAAAACCACGGGCTATCCTTCTAGCCACATACGATCCTCAAATCCACTATTGTAATGATGTTTACAACCTAGGTTGACCTCTAGTCACACCATTCTCGGTCACTAACCCACCACTACTACCCAACGGGCCTTTATAGTGAATCCTTGATCACTTTGCTTGCCAACCACACCTTGGTTGCAAGACTTCACTTGCTTGTGCACTACACCTTGTAGTCACAAGACTTAACTCTCAAGAAGAGATTAACAACCTAAGTGAATATATGAATACTCAAAATACAAATAATGCTAGGCAACACTAAATGCTTATCTAGGGATTTAAGATGACACTAAGTACAAATCCTAGATATCAATGTCTATATGAATGCTCATAAAGACCTAACTAGATATAGATGTGCAAGTCTAAACTCTAGTCATCAAACAAAGCCATTTCAACATATGTTGTCATTAATCATGGCAAGGACAATAAATGCAATTAACAAATGCAATCAATGAGTCTATGTCCTAATTAGCTAGAGGGCAAATATGTCCTAAATGCAAGCTATCACAATACAAACCCAATCATACAAAGGAACTCATAAATATATGCATTAAATAGAGTCCTAGCATTTAATCAACTAATAAATGCAATAAAAACACAATCTTGGAAAGTATGAACAAATGATAAATATGGAGTTTTTGTTCAACTTACCAAGTCAACTAATGATGAAGACCCATGCCTTAAAGATGCTTAGAAATACATGAAGGTGATGGGTTTTGGGTTTGGAGAGTCAAGGAACAAAGCTTGAAGCTTTCTCTCTCTAAGGGTTGTTCTCTCTCATAAAAATGGGTTCATGAAGCTCTAATACGGCCAAGAAGAGAAGAGAACATATATATAGAAACCCTAGACAAAACTGCGTCGTTTTGGGTTTGAGAAACAAAATCCCGTCAATACCGCTTGCTGGACCGCGGCTCGGGTAAGTGTCCAGAACGCGGTACATACAGCAGTGCACCGTCTGGACAACAGCGCGGTGCAAAGCGCTGTGCATGCATGGTGCACAGGCCGCAGTATGGGCAACAGAGGCCTACTGGACAACACCGCGCCTTGGGTCGCTTTGCGTGCACGTGTACAGGAAGCGGTACAGGAAGCATGACCCTACTGAGGTATACCGCTCTGTATGCCGCGGTGCAAGCATGTCTTGCCAAGCGGTCTAGGCCGCGGTAAGAGAAGAAATTCTCTTTTCTGGGCAAACTCAACACACTAAGTGATGTGCAAAATGTGCAAGTGTGGAGTGTGAAAAGAGGCATACAATGCATCATTTAATAGCATGTAATCAAGAATATAATGCATACAAGTGAGTGTGTGCAACTAAAATCTCTTCAAAAGAGTCAAGACAAGTAAACTACCTCTCTTGAAGCACTATGGGATCTTGGAAGCTTGTTGATGAAGAACCACAATAAAACCTAAGCTACCCATTACAAACATCCCCAATGTGATTTGTCATGAAATAAGCCAATCATAAAACTGAGGTTCTTACATGAGCGATGGACTCTTTAAGATGAATGTAATGACTGTTGTACCCAAATCTTATTAATAATACTAATAATGTTTCTTAGGCTTACTTGATTGAGTATCTTGAAATTTGGCATGGTAGATTATGACATGTTAATTATAATACTTTACATAAATTAATTAATTTAAATTTACTTCTGAAATTTGAATTTGATCCTAATCATAAATGTGAGACTTGTGTGGAATCAAAGATGACTAGAACACCATTTTCATTCTGTTGAAAGGATTACCGAACCTTTATACTGATATATGTGACTTAAAATTTGTACAAACTAGAGGCGGTAAAAAGTACTTTGTTTCTTTTATTGACGATCGTACACGATACTGTTATGTATATTTGCTTAGAAGCAAAGATGAGGCAATTGAGATGTTCACATATTATAAAAATGAAGTTGAGAATCAACTTGGAAAGAAAATAAAGGTAATAAGAAGCGATGGAGATGGTGAATATGAATCACCTTTTAAGGAGTTTTGCAAAGAAAATGGAATTATTCACCAAACTACCGCTCCATATTTACCTCAATCAAATGGTGTTGCTGAACGTAAGAATTGTACTTTAAAAGAAATGATGAATGCTTTGTTGTTAAGTTTAGGGTTACCTCAGAACTTGTAGGGAGAAGTCTTGCTTTCCGCAAATTATATTCTCAATAAGGTGCCTTATAAGAAAATTAAAAATATACCATATGAATTATGGAAAGGTTGAAAACCTTGTTATAAATTCTTAAAAGTATGGGGGTGTCTTGTAAAGGTGGCGGTTCCTAACCTCAAAAAGGTTTAAATTGGACCTCAGACTATTGATTGTGTATTCATTGGCTATGCTTATAACAGTAGTGCATATCATTTTCTTGTTCATAAATATGAAATTCTTGATGTGCATGTTAAAACAATTATTGAATCAAGGAATGCTATATTCTTCGAAAATGTATTTCCGTATAACATGGCACGCGAACCAAGTACGTTAAAGAGACCTCATGTTGCTACGATAAATGACAGTCAAGAGAATATAGACCAAGAGTCAAATGACAATGAACTTAGACATAGGAAGAGGGTACAAACGTCAACGTCTTTTAGACCAGATTTTCTAACATATTTGTTAGAAAATAAGCCTTAAAATTTCCAGGAAGCAATGCCTTCTCCTAAAGCTTCTTATTTGAAAAAAGCAATTAGCAGCGAAATTAAATATATTATGCAAAACCATACGTGGGAATTGGTTGGCCTCCCACCTGGTAATAAACTATTAGGTTGTAAATGGATCTTCAAAAAGAAGATGAAAGCTAATGGTCAATTGATAAATATAAAGCGAGACTTGTAGCCAAAGGGTATAAGCAAAGGGAAGGACTAGAATATTTTGACACTTATTCACCAGTAACGAGAATTACATCTATTCGTATGTTAATTTCTATAGCTGTGTTAAATGATCTCAAGATACATTAAATGGATGTTAAAACTGCATTCTTAAATAGTGAATTAGATGAAGAAATATATATGTCACAACCTAAAGGGTTTGTTGTTCCTGGACAAAAGAAGAAAATGTGTAGGCTTGTTAAGTCCTTATATGAACTAAAACAAGCACCTAAGCAATGACATGAGAAATTTGATGTTGTAATGTTATCAAACGAATTTAAAATTAATGAGTGTGACAAATGTGTTTAAGTCAAGAGCACTCATAATGAATATGTCATTATTTGTCTCTATGTTGATGATATGTTAATTATAGGAAGTAACATTGAGATCATTAAAGCTACCAAACATATGTTGGCTAGTCGATTTGAAATGAAAGATTTAGGTGTAAACGATGTTATACTAGGAATAAAAATTTCTATACCATCTAATGGATTTATTTTATCGTAATCTCATTATATTGAGAAAATTCTTGATAAGTTCAAAAAGTATAATGTAAGCCTAAAAAGAACACCATTCAATGAAATCTTCATCTCGCTAAAAATAATGGCGAAGGCATATCTCAATTATAGTACTCACGTATAATAGGCAGTTTAATGTACGTCATGAACTGCACTCGACCTGATATAGCCTACTCTGTAAGTAAGCTAAGTCAATATACGAGTAACCCTAGAAAAGATCACTGGAAAGCGATTCTTAGGGTTTTGGGATATTTAAAATATACCCAGAGATTTGGACTACACTTCAAAAGATATCTTGTGTACTTGAAGGTTACACTGATGCGAACTATATATCTGATTCAAAAGACTCGAAATCCACTAGTGGATATGTCTTTACTCTTAGAGGAGCAGCTGTGTCTTGAAAATCTTCGAAGCAAACATGTATTGCTCGATCCACAATGGAATATGAATTTATTGCATTAGATAAAGCATGGGAAGAAGTAGAATGGCTTCGTAATTTTTTGGAGGATATTCCATGTTGGTTAAAATATGTGCCTGTGGTATGTGTACATTGTGATAGCCAATCGGCAATTGCAAGGGCATAGAGTCATATGTATAACGGTAAATCTCGGCATATTCGTCGAAGACATAATATCGTTAGGCAATTACTCTTGAATGGTATTATTTTCATGGACTATATTAAGTCAAAAGAAAATATTACTGACCGTTGACAAAAAGTTTGAGTAGACAGCAAGTGGAAAGTTCATTAGAGGGAATGAGCTTAAAGCCAATAAATAATTAAGAGTCACCTTAGTAGAAACCTAGGCTAGTTGATTAAAGATCCCAAGATCTAGGTTCAAAAGGACAACCAAACTATATTTGTAACTCAGTAGAACATAGTATACTTTTATTCCTGCCCATTTCAATGATGAGGCAATGCATATTAGCCGCAAGACTCAGGATAAGTTACGTTTTTAATGATTTCTATAACTTGGTATGTACAACTGGGGTATGTTACAACTGGGGTATGTGCTGGATACTCTTCATAGAAATCACCTAGTGAGTGAAAGATGTCGCTTCTATGAGAATTGAAGGCTGAATTCTCTAAAACACTCATGAACCATGTGGTGTTCAAGGCCAAAACGAGCACAAACGTGAGAACCAACTATGTGAGAAAGGGTACTATATGGTTATAATTGTCTTGGTTTATACAAACGGCTGACAATTCAAAGGCATCATGTCCATTGATTAGTGTTAGGTTCTTGAGATTTGTGTTGGCATAATTCTATATCAAAACGACATTTGCTTCGTATTTATCAGTTGTCTAGGATTTGTGGATAATCAAGCTTCAAGAAAGATTGGATAACATTCAAGCAAAGTGGTGGCTACATGAGGAACAAAACTAAATTGCTTAGCAAAAGGTATATCGAGATCTCTTTCCTCTTACAAAGCCTATGCACACACATACATTGCATTCATATATGTCCCTGTATCGTTGTGCAAAATTTGGTATAACACAATACACACACTTGTTCATGTATGTACATACATTAGATTTAAAGTTGACAATTTTCATAAATTGCATGTTCTAGGACTATATCTAGGAAATAGCATACTTATATGTTCTTGTATTTATTAGTTTGTGTTTTTATGTTATTAAACTTGAATTTGAGCTTATATAATTCCTCATAGAGTTTCGATCATTTCAGTTACTCATTCATTAAGTTTCAAGTTCAAAATAGGAAGTTACAAAACTTTCCATGTCTTAATCGTACATGGTTTTCATCATTGAATTTCAAGTTCAATTCCATATTTTTGTGAAAATTTTTTGTGACTTCCTTGTGCGTGAAGGAGTCTTGGTTTGTAATCTGAAAACATATTCAAAATCAGAGTTCAGTGGCTGGAAAACAGTCGAAGAACGTGAAGAGTACATGAGGGGAGTCAAAGTGGCCAAAAAAATGCCATTGTAACTCTCCTCGTGGAGGCGTGTGGCCTCCAATAGAAGAGTTGTACTCTGCCCTCGTGGAGGCCACAAATCTCCATGGGAAACACATGTGGCACCTCTTGATTGGTTCTTCAATCTTGTTTGTTTCCCTCTCTTTAAATATGCTATTGCTCTCACATTTCATTCAAAGAAGAAAATTTGAAAAACCTAGTGCAAATATTTTCTCTCCAATTTTCCTAACTTCCAAACACCATAACTTTCTCATTCGGAGTCCAAATCAAGTGATTGGAATTGAAGAATCTTTGTCTATCAGTCCTCTATCATTTCCATAAGAGTTTGGAGTCATTAGATTGATTTTTCTGGTAGCTTCACTCACAAAAATGAGACATCACAGTTTTTACTTAAGGTATTGATTTCTCTTTTAATTTTGATCTTCAAGTCTTCAATCACCTTGGGTTTTCTTCTTCTATATATGTATGTTTGATGTGTAAACATTAATTAGAGTAATGAACTCTAACAAAACTAGATTGAGCTTCAATTAACTTACATGTTGAGTTATATTTTTCCAAATCTATGTTTTCACATGTTTGAGGAGTTATATTGTGCTAACTTCAAATCTATGACTATTTTGTGTGTTAATTGACATGATTTTAATGATTGATAGTCTTTTCATATGCTAGGTCACTTTAATTGAACATTTTTTGAAATAGCATATTTGATTGATGATTTAAGGGCTTGATTGAAACTATATGATTATCTTATGAATCTAAGCTCTAATATTTTGCTAGAAATTCATTTTTGAATTTATCAAGTTGATTCTAGCATTTTAATATGATTGAACATAATCTAGATTTTTATGTGTGTTAGGTGTTTCACATACACTAGATTTATTGTTCATGTTATAAGTTCTGGATAAATTTTGTTTTTGAGATTTTGTTGATAAAAATATAGTTCATCATGTTTTGTGCCTAATCCATACATTTCATATGTACATGCATCATTAGTGTGATTGCATTATTTTTAGGATTGTAAACTAGAATACATGTGACATGTGCATATTGATTCAATTCTAGTTTCCATATGATATATTGATCATATATACTATGTTATGTGTGTTTGCATCATTTGCATTCACTTAGATCACATGCCTTGTGAAAAGGTTGGAAGTCTCATTCCTTAGAGTGATTCTTTGGATTGATCATTGGAAGTCACAGTTGGAGAGTGATTCTTCAAGTTGTGCATTGGAAGTCACATATCTTAGAGTGATTATTTGATTTGTGCATTGGAAGTCTTGACTAGGATCGGGGTGATCCAGATAGCTTAGCATGGAAGTCTTATTTCTTAGAGTGATTCTTTGATTTGAGCATGGAAATCACATTTTGGGGAGTGATTCTTCAATTTGTGCAATGAGGTATCTCTTTCATTGTGTAGGGTTGAAGGGTAGATTTCTAGGTGAAGTGGTCACTTGAGAGATTGTATCTTTTTATCTTACTAGTGAAAGGTGTATGCCGGTGGTTGTGGAATCAACCATGTGGATGTCTCCTCTTCCAAGGTTTTACCACGTAAAAACCTTGTGTTAATTTTTTCTATCCTTATCTCTTAATATTTTTGTATGTGTTGATATATATATCTTGGATTATATCTTTGTAATTGACAATCATGTTATATCAACTTTGTATATGTTGAAACTTTATGAGTAAAAGTCAATTTATAAATTGAGTTTGTATCACATGCAAGTTATAGCTTACATTGACTTAGTTTGAACAAGCATATTTTTAATTGAATTGATATTGCTTGACCTTGCCTTTTAAAGTGTGATACAAGCTACTTAGAGGGACAAACGTTTGGTTTGTTTCAAGGGAATGAAAAAGGTGTACTAACATATTCACCCCCCCTCCCCCTTTAGGTTAGCTTAAGGCAAATTAACCGTGTTTGTATTTTTCATTTGGTATCAGAGCAGGTCAATAGATTGTACTTAGTGAGATTCCGGGATATATACACGGTGATTTGATGAGTTTTAAAGCAATGAAACTTCAAGATGATGTAATAGTGGAAGGAGCTTCAAATATAAGGCCACCATTACTTAGAGGTAACAACTATAGGTTTTGGAAATTGAGGATGAAGGCTTACATTCGCTCTATAAATGAAAGACCATGGATGGTAGTTGAAAAAGGCTATTCTCCTCCTAGTAAGGTTTTAGAGGATGTAACTGAAATCTCCAAACCTATAAGTGAATGGACGCCTAATGACTTTGAGGTTGCTAAATGGCACAATTGTGCTATGAACGCCATATTTGGATGAGTGGATGGACACCAATTCTCTTACATATAAAATCTTGATTCCGCCAAAGAAGCTTGGGATACACTTCAAGTCACAAATGAAGGAACTTTGGCGGTAAGAAAGTCTAGGCTTCAAATGTTGACATCACAATTTGAAAGCTTACAAATGAGTGATGAAGACAAGTTTGAAGATTTCCAATTTCTTCTTCTTAATATTGCTAACTAATGTTAAGCACTTAGAGTACCAATCTCTTGAGAGCGTCTCAATTGGAAGATCCTAAGATCTCTCCCCAAGAGATTCAAGGCCAAGGTCACGACCATAGAAGAAAGCAAAGATGTAAATGTTGGAACCCTGTTCACTGGTAACGTAGCGGAAATAGGTTTTAAAATTTTATACAGATCATAATAAATCTGGAACCAGTGAACTTAGGATCGTAATTATTTTTCTGGAATTAATACATACAATATGTAAACACAGGAAACTGTAATCAATATATTAAAAAATAATTAGAACCTTACCAACGTTTGAAGGCTCATTTACTTTACGATATGCTCTTGGTCTGTACCACTGATCTTCCTAGCTATTTCCGGAACTAGTAACTGTGTGTGGGCGCGTCACGTACTCAGAAACTTTGAAAGATGTAGAGAAAAGTAGAAGAAACTATTTCTTCTTATTCATTTTTTTATTGCGTTGATATGCGTTTTTTTCTTTCAAAAACTCACGCACATACCTTGCCACTCTCATGCAATTTCACATCACCTATATATTAGTTATCAACAGGTTACGTTTTTCAATATATATATATATATATATATATATATATATATATATATTTCTCATACACTTGATTTGTGTTGATATATATATCAGGTTACGTTTAAAAAAAAAAACTCTTTTCTTTTTGTTTCACTTGTACACGCACACCAATATTTGTATCCTATACAAATAATATGCATATCTGGTAAGGTTAGTTAAAAGATATAAAACTCTTTTATAAATTTCAAATAACTCACATTATCTTTTAAAATAAAATCTATATTTTATTAATCAATAAAGATATTATGTATATTTAAATTTAAACAATTTAAATTAAAATAGATTTCAATTTATTTTATTTAATATATGAGATAATCTCATTATCTCACTATTTATAAATAACAAATGAAACCCTCCATACATGACTAATTACATCATTAAATAATCTTATTATTTAATTGTCATAATTGTCATTTTAATCAATTGAATAACCCAATTACTCTATCAACTATCCTCTAATTACATATATCCTTTAAGTACCGCTGATTCTCTAATGGACAATAAATTCTAATTCCTCGCGGAATTAGGAGAGCGCTTATATTGTCCAAGCCCTGAATCAAGCCTTAAGGGAACTACCATCTAGTTCTCAAAAGAAGGAGTGGATACCACTATTGTGTACATACCTTCCCAGCCACAAGCCAAACCGCGATCCCAACATACGGGGCATATTGATCAGGAACTGCGTCCGATCTCACCCATGGTATATCAAAGACCACGATCTAACATGAAGGAGTCGATAAGACACTCAGGATTAAGATCACCCACATATAGCCATCATTAGTTGATATATATGAATCTCATCAGTAAACGGATCTTGGTGAGAGATTCATATAGATCATGGCCCAGTCCTATATGATCACATCATACAAGGTGCCTTCATTCCCATATCTCATATGAATGATTCAGGATAGAATCACTATACATTATGGAATGGACCACAGCTATAGATTAACCACAAATAAAGTACCCAACTTTATTTGCTATCTATGGACTCTTTAGATTGCACGTCTCTTACTGCATTCATCCGTATATGACACTCATATACACAGTTCGAGATTACATCCGACAATCTAGGATGTTAATATATGCACAAGTTATAAAATAAACAACACAACAAAAATGAAATGAACTTTTCGTTTTTATTTATTTCATAAATTCATTTACAAATTACATTTTAGGGCATAAACCCCAACAGTAGATTGCTTAAGCATTGATGAATTGCTTAGGTCTCTCCAAACTTATGAGATGTGCTTGAAGCCAAAAAACAAGAGTAAGGGAATCTCTCTCAAGGCTATTGAAGAGGAGAGTGATGATGAGAATGAAAAAATGACTCTTGTGGTTAGGAAATTTAAGAAGTTTCTAAGAAGAGGTACCAAGCCTAGAGGTAGTTTTTCTAAGGAAAAGGAAATCAAGATATCATCATCTCCAAGAGTTGATAGGAATGGTCAAGCCAAGAACAAGAAGAATGTTCAATGCTACGAATGTCAAGGTTTTGGACATTTTGTAAATGAGTGCACTAAAAAGAAGTCCAAGAAAGACAAGAAGGGCAAAGCTATGGCAGCCACTTGGAATGATAGTGGTTCTTGAAATGAGGAGAGCTCTAGTGATGAGTCCTCAAGTGAAGAAGAACATGTTAGCAACTTTGTTGCTCTTACGGCTTCTTTTACAAAGCTAGAAGATGATTGTATAGTTTCCGTGGATAAGGAGATTGATCAAAGTCTTCTAGAAGATACAAGTTCTAATATAACCAATCTCAATCTAATGGCTAAGATTATGAGTCTTGAGGAGCAAAAAGATGAAGCATTGAGAGAGGTTAAGGAGAAAGATGATTTGATCGAAACTCAAGTGTATGAGTTTGTTGAGACCTCACATAGACTCATGAGCGAAAAGATTGACATCATGAAAAGAATAAATGAAGTTGAGAGACTTGTCTTTGAAAACAAAGATATTGTTTCTAAGATGAAGGTTAGAGAGCAAAAATTTATTGCGGAGATCAACATTACTAAGTAAGCTATCAAAGACTTAGTCAATGGTTTGATCAACATGAAGAACATTATGGGTCTTGCTCAATCTCAAGGAGGATCTAGCATCTTGAAAGGTATGGAAAAGCTTGTGATAACACCGTCTTCATCAAGAAAGGCTATGAACAAAAAGATCAAGAAGTCTCCTAGAAACAATCTTTCCAAAACTAAAGGTGAAAGGAAAGACAAGGTATCCTTACAAACTCTCATCACCTCTTTAATCCCAAGATGTACAATCTCAAATTTTATTTCTATTTGTCATTTTTGTAATACCGTTAGTCATATCAAACCAAGATGTTATAAGTACATTGAATTTTGCAAAATAAGAAATGCATCTAGAGATAATGAGATTGAACTTAAATTGAAGCATGCTAGGGCTTTAGTTTTTGATAAGCATGATGTTTCTAAGATGCATGTTAGAAAGGGTTGGATGAAGAAGTTTAATGGATATGAGAATCTTGACAATGCATGTGTTGCTAGTTATGTTGATGAGATGAGTATTAATGATATTCTTATGAATCAAATTGTTGAAAATCTACACTCTAGGTTCAACATTAAAGTCAAGAATGATAATGATTTTTGTGTAAGTTCACCTAAGACCAAATAGGTCAAGGGTGAGTGCTCTTACCATTAAGTAAGTTGCATATGTGAGTTAGCTTCAAGAATATTGTCCAGTTGTTGAGAATTTTAGCTAGCTAGCTTTGTTTCTTTACAACTTGACATGAACTCAACTATCTCACATATTTGTTATGATAGTTGAAATCTATTGGTTAACTTTATGAGAAGTTCATTTTTGGAATCTGTATGGTGTTGTTTGTTTGTTAAAACTTTTAGAGAAAGTCATTTTTATATTTTGTTGAGTTGAAAATGCTTAGTCTTTATTCTCTTAGGATCATACACCAATAACTTGTTGTCATGAGGACAAAAAAGCCAAGAGAGCTCATAAAAAGGGCGAAGACTTAGCATTTGATGAAAAATGCTTGCTAAGGTATTTCTATATCCTAATGGTTGCATACTTTATTTTTCATCTCTTAACTTATTATTTGCACTATATCAGGTAGCATGTCATTTTTAGAGAACTTAGCATAATGTACATATGGTTCTCATTGACATTTTCTCTCTAAAGATCTTGTAGTGATATTGTTCACAAAGGTCTTATATATGATGTGTGAAATATTCGTTTGAATGATGAGTGGAATATGTTTTGAAAAATATGAGCTTCATATTCTTTGAAAGCTACTCTCTTGAGAAGTAATGATTTTAAGTAAATCTATTTTATTGCTTTTAGATCAAGTGCTTGTAAGCCATAAAACTTGGTTTTCAAAAATGTATTTTGCTTCTCTTGTATGTTTTGTTGTAGTAAGTTGAATTTGAAAATATATAAGTTGTGGATACACCTTGAAATCTTATGACTAGTACATTTAAGATGACCTACGGTTAGTATCCATTTTACTTTGCCAACTACATAGAATTTAACCAGCACCTTCGTGAAAAGGGCTACACACCTTGGTTGTGCAGCCGCCCAATGTAGGAAAGGGCTACTCCATTGTGATGAGTGAAAGCCGTCATGAAGAGTATATGTTTATGTTAGAAAAATCAAAGAAGTGTTGAAAAGAATCAAGAAAAGAAAAATCTTTGATTCAAACCCTAAATAAAATAAAAGGTTTAAAGGAGTATAGTTGAAAATCATGAATGCTCGGGTTGAAAAATAGAAATGGGATGACGAGCCACATGCACACACACGCTCATATGTTGAAATCTATTCTCTTTAAAGCAAAAATTCTGGATAATAAACGGTTTGACCTTTTGTGGAAAAGCTTAAGATGAATAGATGTGGATATGATTTGCATGTTGATTATCAAATTACTCATCTACATATGCTTGAAGCAAAATTCACACACACACACACACTTTTGTTTATAAGTATTTTGATATTCTAGCAATTTGAGAAGAATTATAAGAGAGATTGAAAATCTTGGTGAATCTCTCATAGTTTGTGAAGCTTATTTTGTTAATTTATTTTAAAATTGCTTGAATGTGTGATTGTGTTGATATCATTGTGAACAATATTCTATCTTGTTCCTAGATAGAGCACTTATCAAGGGGGAGCATAGTATGCTAAACTTTTGTTCTCTTTTATGATATGTTCACATGATTTTCTTTGTTATTTGTTGACATATTAATTGATTAGAATAATTGAATGATAAGAATGCATGATATCTATCTTGAAATAATTGTATGAATGTATGGGCAATAATTTTTTTTCCTAGTTTGGGGTTGATAGTAGTTGATAGTACAATGAATTCCTTCATTCTTGAGGTTGATAGTAGTTGTAGTTACAACCAATTCCTCCTAGCTTAAGGTTGATTAAGTTCTTTCTTGCTTGAGGTTGATAGTAGTTGTTGTTACGACCAATTCCTTCATGTTTTGAGGTTGATAGTAATTGTGATTGAAACCAATTCCTCCATTTGTAGATGAATCTTGTTGCTAAATTCATTTGTTGAATTTGGTAAAATGTACCAATGTGCTTGAAAAAGAACATTTATGCATTTATGATTCATTATTTCGTCGTATGTCTTTTTATGTTTATTTTTGTCAACTAACACTCACTTGTGTCTCTTTTTACTCATGTATTTTTGTTTTGTTGTGTTCACGACAAAGACATGGGAAGAAACAAGATTTCTAATTCTATCCATTCATCAAAACCCATAGCCAAACCCAAATCTACTCCAACCACCTCTAAGAAACCCAAACCCAACAAGTTGAAAGCCTTAGGTGTTATGGGAACCAAGAAGCTTATTCAAGATATGGGTGTTGATTTGATTGAGGGTGTTGGAACCCCGTTTACTGGTAATGTAGCGGAAATATGTTTTACAAATTTTATACATATCATAATTAATCTGGAACCATTGAACTTGAGATCGTAATTACTTTTTCGGAACTAATACATACAATATGTAAACTTAGGAAATTGTAATATATATATATATATAAATTTAGAACCTTACCAACGTTTGGAGGCTCCTTCACTTTACGATATACTTCTGGTCTATACCACCGATCTTTCTCGCTATATCCCGGGACTGATAACTGAGTGTGGACGCGTCACGGTCTCAGGAACTTGAATGGATAATTCAAAAAGAATGAAGAAGAAACAATTTCTTTTAAGAGAAAAAAAACTTAGAACTATTCTAGTTGTTCAAAAAAATATATGAATTTTTTTTTCTTTCAATCATGCACACAACACAATTTACCTTTTTTTCTCTTTTGTTTCACGCACCCCACTTGCACACATAAAAATTGCACTGATACGTTTTCTTCTATTTTTTTGTTATCAAAATATATATCTCATATATATTATTATAACTAAAAACTTTTTAATTGATATCTTTTTAGATTTTAAAACTAAATCTTTTAAAATGATATCTCATATCTTTTATGTTAAAAAATAATGAATTATTTATTTTGAATTTAAACATTTTAAATTCAATTTCAAATATTTAATTTAATAAAATAAAATAATCATATTATCTTATTCTATTTAAAATCAAATATCAATTATCACCCTCCATTTAGTGATTAACAACATAATTAAATAATCTTATTATTTAATTTATTTAATCACCATTATTCATTAATTAAATAATCTCATTATTCAATTAATTTCCAAATAAATACGTGTCACTTTCGTAACACAATTAATTGGATTATCCAATTAATTATCCGTGACTCTTGTTACCTAAATCGATCGGGCTAGCAAGGGGACCTAATGGACCCACATTATTTTGAGCTCCAATAATCCTCGGAATCATTAATTAAACTCTTTAATTAATATTCCTTGATTATTAACTCCGGTATTATTCCACTAAAAACCTAAAGTTGCACTCTCTTAATTGCAGACGCTTTTACACAGACCGATACAACTCGGTGTCCATCGATATAGCTATTGCACATGGTGTGATCCTCCACAGTAGTTCATAATTAGAGCTGGGTCATAATGTCCATTATACCTCTCTAATTACATATATCTTTTAAGTATCGTTGATTCTCTAATGAACAATAAATCTTATTTCCTCACGGAATTCGGAGAGCGCTCATATTGTCCAAGCCCTGAATTAACCCTTAAGGGAACTACCATCTGCTTCTCAAAAGAATGAGTGGATTTCACTATTATGTACATACCTTCCCAGCGACAAGCCAAACCGCAATCCCAACATACAGAGCATATTGATCAAAGACCACGATCTAACCTGAAGGAGTCGATAAGACACTCAGGATTAAGATCACTCACATATAGCCATCATTAGTTGATATATATGAATCTCATCAGGAAACGAATCTTGGTGAGAGATTCATATAGATCATGGTCCAACCATATATGATCACATCATACAAGGTGCCTCCATTCCCATATCTCATATGAATGATTCAGGATAGAATAACCGTACATTACAGAATGGACCGCAGCTATAGATTAACCACAAATAAAGTGCCTAGCTTTATTTGCTATCTATGGACTCTTTAGATTGTACGTCTCTTACTATATCCATCCGTATATAACACTCATATACATAGTTCAGGATTACATCCAGCAATCTAGGTTGTTAATATATGCACAAGTTATAAAATAAACAACACAACAAGAATGAATTGAACTTTTCTTTTTATTTATTTCATAAATCCATTTACAAATTACATCTTTAGAGCATAACCCCAACAGAGGGTTCTTACATTCACCACTCTATACATGAGAGGCATTGGGATACATGGATAAATTCTATTGGGGTTTTTAATGAGAGCCTTATAAGAGAGTTTTACTTTGAGTATAAGGAGAGCACAACCTTTGAAAATGCCTTGGTGAGTGTGAGAGTGAAAACATTTAGGATCTCCTCGGTCAATGCCTTTTGGCATCTATTTATTTATGCAAGTCTTGTTGGATCTACAAATACTTGTACACCTTGGTGACAAACAAGCCTTTGAACCATGGTGATCTCTTAATAGAACATATAGAGAGTACAACTATTTCATCAAAACTAGACAAAAAGTTGGCTTTTCCGGGGTTCCTTACTCATCTTTGCATGAAGCTAGGTGTTTCGATGCTTGATGATGATGTGCTTCTACCTCCCTAGGAGAAATTTTGTGACAAGCGCCTAGTGTTTATGCCATACAAAGAAAAAGGGAAGGCTAGTGACACTTGTAGGCTTTTTGGTAAGCACTTAGAGTCATGTGTTGTAACAAGCATAAATTCTTTACCGGAATGAGCCATGCAATTTCAAGAGAGGCTTATAACTAACATTGGAGAGCTTGATGCTGAAGTGGTGGAACTAAGTGCTAAGGTGATACAACAAGATGAAAAGATTAAGTATTTGGAAGACAAGATTGCCTCTAGCAATTCATTCATTACAAAGCATTATGTGAGATCAACAACAAGAAGAACTTTCTTTGATGATGTTTGATCTTGAGGTAATATGTTTTCTTAACCTTTTGGCTTCTTTTATGTCAAAAAGGGGGAGAAAAACAATGATACTAAAACCTATGATTTACTTTCTTAATCTTAGGATTGTTTAGTTTGTTTTTGGTATTTTATTTTATTTTATTTGGTATCATTTGGTATCATTTGGTATCTTGAATTCTTGGTTTGTAATATTTGGATATTGATAAAATTTTGTTGATGGATAGTATGCATGTATTTAGGGGGATATTTTTGTGTATCCACTTGAGCTTTAATTGACATATATCTAAATATCTTGACATTTATATATATATATATATATATATATATATATGTATCTTTCTCTTGTATATGCTTTGTGTTTCAAGATGATTCTAGGAGATTGCAAGAGAAGACTACATGGAAGAATTCAAGACTTGATGAAGATTAGTCTAAGGGAACTAACTCATTGTAATGTGAGGGTGTGATTTGTGACCAATCTTCATTTTGTATGTTTTAGTATTTGTATAGGTGTTTTGACATATAATTTTCCAAATGGAGAGATTGTTAGGTTCTTGAGATTTGTGTTGGTATAATTCTATATCAAAATGACATTTGCTTTTTATTGATTAGTTGTCTAGGATTTCTGGATAATCAAGCTTCAAGGAAGATTGGACAACATTCAAGCAAAGTGGTGGCTACAAGAGGAACACAACTAAATTGATTAGCAAAAGGTATATCGAGAGCTATTTCCTCTTACAAGGCCTAGGCACACACATACATTGTATTCATATGTGTTCCTGCATCATTGTGCAAAATTTGGTGTAACACAATACACACACTTGTTCAGGTATGCACATGCATTAGATTTAAAGTTTACAATTTTCATAAATTGCATGTTCTAGGACTATATCTAGGAAATAGCATACTTATGTGTTATTGTGTTTATTAGTTTGTTTTTTTATGTTATTGAACTTAAATTTGAGCTTATATAATTCCTCATTGAGTTCAGGTCATTTCGGTTACTCATTCATTAAGTTTCAAGTTCAAAGTAGGAAGTTACGAAACTTTCTGTGTCTTAATCGTACTTGGTTTTCATCGTTGAATTTCAAGTTGAGTTCCATATTTTTTGTGAATTTTTTTGTGATGTCCTTGTGCGTGAGGGAGTCATGGTTCTTAATCTGAAAATGAATTGGAAATCAGAGTTCGGAGGCCGGAAAACGGTCGAAGAACGCGAGGAGTACACAAAGGGAGTCAAAGTTGCCAAAAAAGTGCCATTGTAACTCTCCCCGTGGAGGCGCGTGGCCTCCACGGGAAGCAGAGGTGGCACCTCTTGATTGGTCCTTCAATCTTGTATGTTTCTCTCTCTTTAAATATCCTATCTCTCTCCCATTTCATTCAAAGAAGAAAATTTGAAAAACCTAGTGTTGAAATTTTTTCTCCAATTTTCCGAACTTCCAAACACTATAACTTTCTCATTCGGAGTTCGAATCAAGTGATTCGAATTGGAGAATATTAGTCTATTAGTCCTCTATCATTTCCACAAAAGTTTGGAGTCATTTGATTGAGTGTTCTGGTAGCTTCACTCACAAAAACAAGACATCACATGTTTTACTTAAAGTATTGATTTCTCTTTTGATTTTGATCTTCAAGTCTTCAATCAACTTGGGTTTTCTTCTTCTATATATGTATGTTTGATGTGTAAATATTGATTAGAGTAATGAACTCTAATAAAGCTAGATTGAGCTTCAATTGACTTACATGTTGAGTTAGATTTTTCCAAATCTATGTTTTCACATGTTTGAGGAGTTGTACTGTGCTAGCTTCAAATCTAGGATTATCTTGTGTGTTAATTGACATGATTTTAATGATTGATAGTCTTTTCATATGCTGGGCCACTTTAATTGAATATTTGTTGAAATAGCATATTTGATTGATGATTTTGGGTTTGTTGAAACTTTATGATTATCTTGTAAATCGAAGCTCTAATATTTTGCTAGAAATTCAATTCATTTTTGAATTTATCAAGTTGATTCTAGCATTTTTTATGTGGTTGAACATAATCTAGGTTTTTGTGTGTGTTAGGTGTTTCACGTACACTAGATTTATTGTTCATGTTATAAGTTCTAGATAAATTTTGTCATTGAGATTTTGTTGATAAAAATCTAGTTCTTCATGTTTTGTGCCTAATCCACACATTTCATATGTACATGCATCATTAGTGTGATTGCATTATTTTTAGGATTGTAAACTAGAATACATGTGACATGTGTATATTAATTCAATTCTAGTTTCCATATGATATATTGATCATATATACTATGTTATGTGTGTTTGCATCATTTGCATTCACTTAGATCACATGCCTTTTGAAAAGGTTGGAAGTCTCATTCCTTAGAGTGATTCTTTGGATTGAGCATTGGAAGTCATAGTTGGAGAGTGATTCTTCAAGTTGTGCATTGGAAGTCACATTTCTTAGAGTGATTATTTGATTTGTGCATTGGAAGTCTTGGCTAGGATCAGGGTGATCCAGATAGCTAAGCATGGAAGTCTTATTTCTTAGAGTGATTCTTTGATTTGAGCATGTAAATCACATTTTGGGGAGTGATTCTTCAATATGTGCAATGAGGTCTCTCTTTCATTGTGTAGGGTTGAAGGGTAGATTTTTAGGTGAAGTGGTCACTTGAGAGATTGTATCTTTTTATCTTACTAGTGAAAGGTGTATGCTGGTGGTTGTGGAATCAACCATGTGGATGTCTCCTCTTCCGAGGTTTTACCACGTAAAAACCTTGTGTTAATTTTTTCTATCCTTATCTCTTAATATTTGTGTATGTGTTGATATATATCTTGGATTATATCTTTGTAATTGACAATCATGTTATATCAACTTTGTATATGTTGAAACTTTATGAGTAAAAGTCAATTTATAAATTGAGTTTGTATCACATGCAAGTTATAGCTTACATTGACTTAGTTTGAACAAGCATATCTTTAATTGAATTGATATTGCTTGACCTTGCCTATTAAAGTGTGATACAAGCTATTTAGAGGGACAAACTTTTGATTTGTTTCAAGGGAATGAAAAAGGTGTACTAAGTATTTACCCCCCCACTCTAGGATATCTTAAGGCAAATTAACCATGTTTGTATTTTTCAGTGATTTGTTTTTTACCGGTGGTTGTGATATCAACCCGTTGATGTTTTCTCTTTTGAGGTTTTACCACGTAAAAATCTTTTGTGTTGATTTTTACATTTTTAGTTTCTTTACTTACATTAATTTGTATTGTTTTAACACTTGCTTAATTGAATTTACTTTGACTTGTTAAAGCAATTTACTTGTTAATGGCTCTAAGTGTGCTTAACTTGGTTGTTTGAAAAGAAGTGCAAGAATTTGAGCATATATCTATTCACCTACTCCCCCCCCAGGTATGTTTTACACTATAAGTGGTTAAGGGATTAGCCGGTAAATATGATAGTTTCTCACTAAGGAAAATTCAAGGCCACTAAGCTATTTATCTTGATGCAGTACCTTTTTGCCTATACTCGAACAAGTGTTTGCATTGTCATATGTATGGTATTCACCCAATTTTTCATTTATGTGGGGGATTGTTAGAAATTGGTGTATTGTTGAATGATAAAATTTGGTTAAATGTTGTGACTTTTCATAACAATTGTATCATTTCATATGGGTTGTATCTTTTTATAAAGGTGATATCATTTCTTAAAAGATATGTCTTTTATTTTAAGGACATGTCCATTCGAAAGGGTATGTGTCATTTCGAATGGGTACGAGAATGTCCATAAATATGGACCCCTCTGACCATTTGAGATCAATTTTTTATTTGTTGCATTCTTGTTCTCTCTGAATAAAAATAAATAGTATCAAAAGTTTAGAGTACAAAACACTGATTTAAGTTCGACGGTTTTTTAAGTTTGAAGTGCTGCTAGTTGAAGAACGAAATTCGTTCTATCCTGAGAGACCAGTGTTCATAACCTTAAGCACCATTCGTGGAGGGAGCAAAATTGTCTTAAGAAAATTGTGAGTATCGCAAGGCTTGGATTATTTTAATCTTTACATCTCTACAAACTGTAAGTTTTCTGTGTTCAAATTTTCTTTCATTGTGTTCTACTGTATGTGAGTTTATTGCACGCAATATATATTTATATAGCAGACATAACACAAGTAATAACATTAATTGCTTTGGAAGAGACTTCTCAAAGCCTCAAAGAATTGGAAACAACTATCTCAATATCAAGAGATTTATTCATATTCATCCTTCATCCTCGCAATCCACCAAGGTAATTCTCAACTACATAATTCATTGAAGCTTGGAATAGGTTTTTCTAAATTTTTTTCCCGTTTTGTTATGATGAGAATATAAGAATATTACTATTATAGCTTCCCTCTATTGTGTATAATTGCCGTTAATTGTTTGAATCTAACTTCTTACCTTAATCCTTGGCGTTGGAAACAATCTTATCAATGTTGAAAATGCTCCATCAAGAAGATTATGGAGATTCTTATAAGATTGTGCAAAAAAACATTTGTTAACAAAAGTCAACATTGTTTATGCAAACTGAACAAAATGTAGTTTATTGTCTATCTATAGATGACGAAGGATGGATTCCAGTTCAACTGGAGGTTAGATTTCTTAAGATGAAATCCATGAAAAGCCTTAATCAAGAGATCACTAATTCTGTGAAAATTCCAAGGATTTACTTGTCAGAATTCATTACATCTGATTTATCCCTCTTATGATATCTGTTTTCAACAAAGGTAATCTCTAAATTAATTCAATTTGCACTACGTTTAGAATACGACCCGACGATGTTTTGATTTTTTTTTAAAGTTCCACAAATACATTTATTTTCTAAACAGTTATTTTTCCCTACAGTAGGGTAGTTGAAGATAAATTATGATGCTGCGGATGACATGGAGGGTAGGAAAATTGGGATTGGTATTGTGATTCATGATCATTCTTGGTTTGTGATGGCTTCTTGTGTCCAGAAGAGTGATGCATGTTACTTCCCGGTTGATGCAGAGGCGTATGCAATTTTTTGAGGAATTCAATTTGTAAAAGATATAGGATTGGGGCTAGTGGTGGAAAAGTTAGACGCAAAGGTTGTGGTGTCTCATGTCAACGCCTCAAGTCAAATTTGTGATGATTTGGGTTTGATTGTTAAAGATATTAAAGATTTTCATGCTTTCTAATGTTCGTTTATTAATGTCTCATGTTTCTAAGCATTGTAATAGGATGGCCCCTGATTTGGTCAAATATTCCTTAACTTTAGGTGAGGATCAGTTCTGGATGGAAGAGTTTCCTCTTTGTATAGGACCTATGGTTTTGGAAGAAAGCCGAAATTGTTTGTAGTTCGTTCATGTTTTAATAATATATTTCTGTTTCAATTTTTTTTACATCTATTATGATTTTGTAGCTATATATGGTTTGACAGTATATTATTTTATGAGAGAAAATCAAATAAAGCCTCCAGAAATATAAGACTTTCGTTTCTGACCACACATGAAAGTTTAATTTTTAATAATAATATTTATTTCAAATTACCCAAATACTCACATTTAAATAACATCCATTGACTTTTACGAAAAAAAATAAAAAATTCATGAACCAGATCGCAGCCTAGAGAGAGAGAAAGAGAGAGAGAGGCTCTGTCGCAGCTAGGAGAGAAGAGAGTGCCGTATTTGTTGCCGTAGCACCCTAGAGTCGAACCCTAGATTCACCAAAGAAACTTCCTTCTCTGTCTCGAATTATTTAGATATGATTTTCTCCCCAATTCACACTTTTTTAATGCGATTTCATGATAAGAACATGTTTAAGGAATAATAAATCTTGAAATGTATCAATTTTGGTGTTGATTGGGTTGACTGTTGGTATTTTGGATGATTAGGGATGGACAGCTGGGAGTTTGGTTTGAAAAAAAACTTGAAACCTAACGAAAATCGTGAAATTTTTCAAAAACTTGAAATCTTGCCTTAAAACATGAAATCTTACCATAAAACTTGAAATGTTACCTAGAAAACGTGAAATTTTCTGCAAACCTTGAAATCTTTTAAAAAAGCTTGAAATCTTTTGCAAAACATGAAATTTAACATTTTACTTCAGAAATCTTGAAACATTTCACGTTTTTACTAAATATTTCAAGTTTTTATAGAAGATTTCACGTTTTTTTATTAGTGAAACTTGAAATCTTATGGGAAAAAACTTTCCATAGGTTTAATTCGATTCTTCACAAAACACAAACAAAAGTGATGTACTAACGCTAAAACCATGTTAAAGTAAGTGTTTGCAACTAAATTAGTGAACAAATGAAAGCTATTTACACATCTTAAACCGATTTAGAGCAGATCAGATAAGCTTTTCTTCAATAACTTCTTCAAATCTTCAACACAATTATGAGATTAAAGCTTCTTCTAGTCGGCCGAGTTGCAAGAACAGCAATGTGGTTCTTTTATTGTTTTCCAAATCTTTCTGAGATGTTCTTTGGATTTGATGAGGAAAAAGGAAGAGAGAAGAAGATAGAAAAAAAATAGAAAAATTGATGTTGAGGTATATTTTTGTAATTTGTGGATATACACTGAATAATTTTCTTTTAAATGTGGTTGTTAACAATTAAGGGTTTGTCCTGCAGTTGTTTTCTTCTAGAGTAGATCTTTCTGGAGTAGAGCTTCTAAGGAGTAGAGCTTCTAACAAAAAGTTATATGTTGTTTGGTATTCAGTTATAGAAGTGTTTACTAGATTGTTTGACAGTATATTTCCAAAAGTGCTTTTGGTTGTGATAAATTACAAATAAGGGCATAAATAAAAGATTTGTAAATTAGGACTCCAAAGAAATAAAAAAGATTACCAAATCAACAGGTACAAGCCAAAAAAAAAATCAAAGGTATTATATAAATAGGCAATTACAGATACACACATACTTGAGTTAAAAAAAAATCGCAAATTAACAAACACATTAATATCCTTGAATAATCACAGTATACAAGTACTTGAGTTTAAAAAACAATTTTAGATACACGAGTTTAAAAAAATCACAAGTAAATAACAAGCACATCAATATCCTTCAACAATCACAGATACATAAATACATAACAAAATCATAAGTACTTAAGTTATATAAAAAAAAAAATCACAGGCACATGAGTTAAAATAATAATAATCAAAAATACATAACAATACATCAATATCCTTCAAAAACCATAGATATACAAGTACATAAAAAAATCATAAAAAATCACACAACTTAAGTTTTAAAAATAATCATATATACATGAGTTTTTTTTTTAAAAATCACAGATATATAACAAACTTATCAATTCTCTTCAACAATCATAGATACACAAGTAAAAGTATTTGAGTTAAAAAAAAATCACAGATACAGGAGTTAAAAAAAATCAAAAGTACTTAACAAACACATCAATATCTTTCAACAATCACAGATACACAAGTACTTAAGTTTAAAAAAAACAATTACAGTTACACTAGTTTACAAAAAAGAAAAAACCACAGCTAAATGAGTTTTAGAAAAAAAAAATTACAAGTACATAACAAATACATCAATATTCTTCAACAATCGTCTAAATATCATTGTTGCATGAGAAGAACTGCAATTCATTCACGTTCCTTATCCATTTCACGCTTTTGCAATGCACCAATAGTAGGTCCATATCTTGAATCTTGTTCCTCACTCATTTCTTCTTCATTTGGTGGAAGTAGTTATTCATCATCATTGTAAGGTTTGAACTCCTCATCATTTTTAGCATTGAGTTTTATGAAATTATGAAGAACCATCAAAGCAATAACGATCTTCACTTGCTTATTAAAAGGAAACTTAGGCATTTGTCGTAAAATTTTCCATATATTTTTCCAAACGCCAGAGATCCTTTCAATGGTGCATCTCAAAGAAGAATGTACATAATTAAATAGTTCTTTTTGACCTCTTGGATAATTTCCCCCCAAAATCGAGAAGATGATATTACTCACCTTTATATGGCCCTAAATAACCATTCATGTGAGGGTATCTTGCATCAACTAAATAATACTTACCTACATAAAGAAAAAATATATTAAAATAAATTAATTTATATTCAATAACATATATATATATATATACATATATATAAGGGTTAGTGATATTTAAAACCACTGATTTGGTGAGACAGTCCCAAAATCACCATTAATTTTTCAAAATTGTTCAAATTAGCCATTTTATAGAAAAAAAATATCAATTGTTGCCACTATGACCATTAATTGTTTGAAGTTCGTTTGCATATATCATAAATTATTAGAATACGGGTCAAAATAGTAAAACATGTTTTGCACCGGTTTTATAAATGGTTTTTAACAGGTTTTAAACTGGTTTTTTTACTTGTATTTTAACTATTTTTTGACTATGATTACTTTATAAAACAGAAAATATTGCCCATAAATTCTTATAAGCAAATCATTACTTTTTATATATAATTAAATAATAAATTAATCATGAAACAAGTTTGATGTCATCCCAAATTAATCAGAGAATAATAATAAGTTTTATGTTACCCATAAACAGAAAGTATTATCCATAAAAATAATAAATTAATCAAATTATTAATTTTTATATATAATTAAATAACCAAAATACATAAAATATTGCCCATAAAATTCTTTATATGTGTCATATCATACATAACGGTAGCTTTCAGTTAGATTTTAACAGAATGGCTGTCAAGTGAACAATGTTTTGTCAAAATGGTGATTTTGAAACAATGTTTTGTCAAAATGGTGATTTTGGAACAATTTAAATAGTGAATGACCTTTTTAGGACCTGACCCACCAATTAATGATGTCTAGTGCTATTTTCTCTATATATAATCAAATGAAGGTATCATGCATCTCTAACCTGTACGCGGATGTGGAAAATGTAAATCTTCATGGCGTAAGGCCTTTAAAAAAATACGAGTATCATGAGCCCTCCCATCCAGTCTATGTGAATGTAAAACACATATTAAAATCATATACTGCCATTACATTTTGTGTAGGAGTACCTTTTCATCCGATATAAGGTATTTGCTTTGATTGAGAAACAACAACTGGTATATGCGTTACGTTAATTGCTCCTATACAATCTTTAAAATATGGCCAATAATGATTATCATCCTTAATCTTTGTAGGCACTCTTCTGAATGTTAGATCAGAAGATTTTAAGAAATCAAAAACCATATGACATACATCATCCAATACTATATTGAACCATCTAGATACAGTCTCACCGGAATGTTGAAATCTCTCCTGTACAATTCTATTCCCAAGTCCATGACCCAATGTGATCAAAAACATGGCTACTACCTCAACTAATGAGATATTTTTAGCTTTGCTTAGACCATAAGATTCACTCAACAATTTACATAATTTTAGAAATACATGTTTCTCCATTCTGAATTGTTGGTGACATCTATCCTTATGACCTTTTACCATCTCCATAACAAATGCATATCCTGTATGTGAAGATGTTCTACATGGTACCTTGTATATATGTTTAAGAAAATGATCCACATATAGTCCTACTCCAGTTTGAATGACTTGTAAAAAATTAAGATCATCAACAATGTCATCATGCTCACAATCATTGTCACTATCATGAGATGCCATGTCTGTCACAACAATACAATTACAATTACTAATGAAAAATAATTAAACATGCATAAGTATATGTCTAAATAATATCATTCATGTCTCATAATAAATTATCCAAACAATTGTCTAATACAAAACATAAAAATTGTCTAATACAACGGTTGATCATTACATCACTGTAAAATAATAATTAAACTAAACAATATGCATCATTTCCGTTAACCATTCCATTTGAATGACTTGATCCTTAAGTGCAACAAACATCACCCTATTATCATTTTTAAGAAAATTTTTGGTAGTTGCAGCCATAAAAAGTTGACTCCCCCTATCAATTTCAGGCATGCACTCTAAGATTTTCATAACTTAAGGAATGCTGCAGTTCTACTCAGATTTCTTTTCAACAAATTTATCCATAGAATCGCACATTCGATCCAATTGTTTTGATAATTTAGCTGCAGCTCCAACTTTTGTTACAACCATTTTTTTTCTTCTTCTTTCCATTATCTTGTGTTGGAGTAACATTAGCATATGCATCTGCATCAACATTAATATTATTAAGCCCTTCACTATCATCTATATTAATATTGAATTCTCTTCTTGATCATACACATGATCCATATCACGTAAACCCTCCCTAGTTGGTCCATCATTAATAGGTACAAAACCGGAAGATGGTGCCCATGCTCTATCCCCTGTACCTACAACATCTTTAAACAATATATCTAACTGATCGGCATGTTTCAACCCTTTTGACTGAAATTTAAATGCATCCGGAATTTCCTGACGAAAATGTATATACTATGTTATGTTTTGAATAAAGAACAAAAAAAATTATATTTAATATAGTAATATAAAGATTAAAAACTGTACCTTCAATTTTTAGTCCACCACTCATCACTAGCATCAATAGTTTGTTTTATGAGATCCCATCTTAAACCAGTTTCCTTTCTTGTTAGATTTGTCCAAATTTGCCAATCTTTCTTGAATGAATCCCACTTGTTCTTAAATTGTTTATAAGTATAATTTCTACGAGTCATAGCAACAAACTTATTTATAATGCTCTTCCACCCAACCTTATTAAAATGACCATTTGGTCGATTTTCAGTTAATGTCTCATCCACACAAATCCTTATGAATACCTCACTAGCCTAATCATTCCAATCAGCCTTAGCTCTCTTTTGATTTTCATCTCTAACATTTTCTTGAGTAAAATTCACTTGTAGGTAAGACATGTTCTATACAAAACAAAATATAAATAAACAATATATTACATATATGTGTGATTTACAGATTTTAAACTATTTAAAAATAATTAAAAGATGCACAAACATTAAAATATGTACACATTAAGAAACAAATCACAAATACATGTATTTAAAAAAAAATCATAGCTACATGAGTTTAAAAAATAATCACATGTACATTAATTTTTTTTTAAAAAATTATAGATATATAAGTTTTTTTTTCATATAAAAAAAATCACAGAAATATGAGTTTAAAAACAAAATCACAGGTAACTGCGAGTTTATAAACAAAATCACAAGTAACTAAGTTTAAACAAAGAAAATATCATAGATATAAGAGTTTTACAAAAAAAAAAAGCACATATACATGGTGCTTTTTTTAAATAAAAATATCACAGATATATATGAGTTAAAAAATCACAAATATATGAGTTTTAAAAAATTAAAATCACAAGTATATGAGTTTAAAATAAAAATTACAGACACATGAGTTTTGTTTTTTTTTAAAAAGAAATCACAGCTAAATGAGTTTTTTTTAAAACACAATAAAAATAAAATCACATGTGCCTGAGTTTTAAAAAAATATAACACGGATACAAAAGTATATGTATATGATTTTTTTTTAAATCCTAGGTAGATTTTTTTTTAAAATCAAGCAAACATATATATAACTTCATAACAATAAACAGTAAACATCCATATATATTATTGTTTATAATTATCAATTTTTTTGTTTTAAAAGTGTTGATTTGAACGTACAAGTGATAGATGAAAACTTTAAGGGTCTGTCCTGTAAGTGTTTTTCAGTGACTGTTTTTCGAAAATAAAAATGAAAATGAAAACAATGTTTTTTTTTTGTTTTTCGAATTCTGAAAACGCGTCTGGTAGCATATACGAGAAACTGTATCCTGAAATTGAAAACAGTAAAAAAGCGTCTGGCAGCTTCACTGAAAGCTGAATTCTGAAAATGAAAACAGTAAAAACACTTTTGGTAGAATAACTGAAAAATATCAAAAATTATAATTTTTCTTATATTTTTTCTATTGCAATTTTTAATTTGAATAAAAGGGAGTCAATAATTAATCCCAAATAATTATCAAATAACTCATAATTTAAAAATTGTTGTAAAAATAAAGAGAAAAATATAATGATGAATCAGAGAAGAAAATTGATTCACCGAATACATACATATATACATATACATATATATATATATATATATATTTATATAATTTGAATAAAAGTGAGTCACCAGAACATTACACATGAAATTCATTAAACTGGAGTTAAGTTAACAAAATGTGGAGTTAATTGTGCTACCAGTAAACTCATATCTCCACATTTAGCAAACATACCAACAAGACTAGTTCCTACAAACTGATTAACACTAACTTCACTCTTGATAATCAATGCATGGTATCTTCTTCCCAGTTCAAGACATCTTTCATTGCTACAAAAATTTAAAACACCAATCACAAAACGCCTATCTAGTAAATTCCCTGAAGAAGAATATGTAGGGGCATCATTAGTATATACATCGTCACTGCAATCATCATGAGAAGTACCATTACCTGTAAAATAACCATTTTTAACCACACACTTTTCAACATCAATCACATATCTAGCGTAGTTAATTGGAATCAATTGTTGAAACACCAATTCGTTTAGGACTTCTATCGAACAGTGTATATACAACTTTTGAAGGAATATGTTCACTAGCTATAGATGTCATTGGGAGGCTGAAATTTTTAAGCTTGAATGGGTCTTTTACACTGGAAGTGGAGGGAAAGGAAATTGAAAAGCTGGTATTCAAACAAAGTTCAGTAAAATTTCAAGGAAATGAAATTTTTAACTTCGCTGGATGACTAATAAGTGGACTCGGCGAAGAAGAAGAAGAAGAAGAAGAAGAAAAAGAAGAAGAAGAAGAAGAAAAAGAAGAAGAAGAAGAAGAAGAAACCGATCGGAGGCGAAGAAGAAGAAGAAGAAGCCGATAAGCGGCGAAGAGGTGAAGAAGAAGAAGAAGAAGCGGATCGACGAAGAAGCGGATCGATGAAGAAGAAGAAGAAGCCGATCGGTGGCGAAGAAAAAGAAAAAAAGGAGTCTGGAAGAAGATGAAGAAGAATAGTGACGGGAAGATGGAGAAAAGTAAGAAAAAAATGATTTTTTTTTATAAAAAAAAAGTAAGTGAAAAAACAAAAAAAATAACAAAAACGAAAAACGAAAAACGAAAAACAACTTTCAAATGTTTTTCAAAATTTTCACTTTTAATACTAATTATGTTTTTCAAATTTTTTTTGTTTTTCGAAAATAAAATGAAAAACGGTTAAACGAACGCGAATTCAAAATTGTTTTTGGAAAATAAAAATGAAAAAAAAAAAGCTGCAAGACGTGACCTTATAGAAAATAAACAGCAAGCATATATATAACTTCATAATAATAAACAGTAAACATTCATATATATATATATATATATATATATATATTATAGACACAAAAATCTAGTAGACACAAATGACTATTTTTCGACTAAAAAAAGCCGTTTCTCAGATTTGCCAAATAACAAAAATTAAAAGTATTTTTGACTCTACTACAGTGGCCATAGCAATATACACTATATATAAAACTTCTGAAGATTCCAAGGGTCTCCACCCTCCACTCTCCACTCTCCGCCCTTCATTTTGGGATTTGGCGGGCAACAACAGTCTATGGCTCTCTGCAAAAACCCTAAATTTTATTTCTGTTAGTGAAGGTTTCTTCCTTTTCTTTTTTATTTCCTTACTCTCACATTCTATATGCCGCTTCCGATGTTATATAAATTTGTTATCTTTCATAATAGTTTTTTTTTTTTTTTTTTTTTGGCTTCAATTTTGTTTGTAATCTAAAAGGAAATTATATTTAGGGCTCTGCTTAATCTCGGTGCTCATCACTGTAAATTTTATGTAAGCAGCATTGTGGAATATCAGGTGATTGCAACCTTGAGAGTCACTTTTTCCTTGCCGTGCTGTAGTGAGGTTGCTAAACAGTCATGGCTCAGCTGTCTTTGCATCTTCGTGTCAATACCTTGTGGAGAAGTTTTAATTGCTTTGGAAGAGACTTCTCAAGGCCTCAAAGAATTGGAAGCAACTCTTTTAATATCAAGAGATTTATTCTAATTAATCCTTCATCCTCGCAATCCACCAAGGTAATTCTCAACTACATAAGTCATTAATCTTGAAGAGGGTTTTCTAATATTTTTCCTATTTTGTTAACATGTGAATATTAAGATTAGAATCTATCTTTCTACTTTAATCCTTGGGGATGGAAACAATCTTATCAATGTTGAAATGCTCCATCAAGAAGATTATGGAGATTCTCATAAGAATTTGCTCATAAATTTGTTAACAGAAATCAACGTTATTTATGTAAACTGAACAAAATGTAGTTTATTGTCTATCTGTAGCAGACTAAGGACTGATTCTACTCCAACTGGAGTTTAGTTTTATTAAGATGAAATCCAGGAAAAGCCTTGATGAAGAGATCACCACCTTTGAGAAATACCAAGGATTTACTTATGAGAATTCATTACATCGTGTTTATCCCTCTTATGATATCTGTCTTCAACAAACTTTGTGATGAATTATAAATGATTTCAAGGATTATTACATGACCAGAACATTTTCTATACTACAATTTGTACTATTTTCTGAAAACAAGGCTGACTTTTGACTGGATTTGTTGACTCTTCAGAAACAAAATTATACTCATGTATTTTCACGATTGCATAAATTTCAGAGGAGCATCAACATTTATAACCTCTTTACTGGTCATTTATAGGCAAGATGCAATATTTTCTTCTTCTATTGAAGTATTGATATGACATCGTTGAATATGTTTAATATACATTTTTTTTCAAAATTTGTTTATGAGGTAACTAGCATTTCAACTATCGCTTGATATTATTCTTGGGCATGTTTTTGTTGTCAGGGATATTGTAGTCTATCTAATAGTTTGAGTTCGACTTGCCCTGGAGTTGCTCATGCAAATTTCCATAGTAGTGTAGTGACTTCCCCTAGAAGTGAACAAACCTTGAGCCAAGAAGCGCTCTTTCCTTCGGTCAAGGTTCAAGAAAGAGGAGTAAATGTTAATCCCTCAAATGGCAGAGTAATGCTTATTGATGGCACATCGATCATGTATAGAGCTTACTACAAGCTTTTGGGTATGTTATGCTATTCTTCTTTTGCATTATGTCAAATGATTTAATTAGGTTGAAATTGAAGTTTGTCTTGTTTCTTGTACTTTGTAATTACAATAGCAAACGGTAGTCAAGATAGCAGCTTGTTACTTCTTGGTTTATGTATTAAATGTATTATATATTATTTAATAACTTCATTTCAATATGTTAAGTGGAAAGGTATAAATCCTTGCTAACTTGAAATCATTATATCATAGATTGATTGCATAACTTGGTTATTTAATAGATTGGAAAGCTTAAAATCCGAATATTGCATTTTTCCTTTTCCTAATTTTTGAGAATAGAGAACTGGTAACATGTATTGAGCAACTTTCAACTTTTCTGTTTGATAAGAAATAACCTAAAATTCTCAACATGCTTGGTAGTAATGAGTTTTTCTGCATAAATATTATGAAAATATGTTTGGATGAGCATGTCATTTGTGCAAAAATAGGCACAGATTCATTTATATTTTCAGAGGAAAAGATACATTACTTGTAGAGTACAAAATAACACAAAACAGGAAACTAACCTAGAAATATTCTACCCTACAAACTATGATAACTGATTCACAAATAAAAGGAAAATACAGAAATAGGAAACTGAAATAAACATGTGCAATCTAAATTTAATTCCCTTTCATTACTTGCTTGTAATATCTTGAAAAGAATGACCCTTAGTCTGAACATCATTCAAGTGCAGATTTTTGAGTGAAAAAAAATGTAGGGGTTAAACACAAAAAATAAGTTATAAGGCTGAAGGAAATTCTTTGGCTATGAAAATCAGGGAGAGAAAAGTTTTCTTCTGCCAGCAATGAAGGCCATGCAAATGCAGTATCTTTCACTGCAATTATGGCCAAGAAAGAAAAAGAAAAATGCAGGAAGAGAACCCTAGCTCTGATACTATGTACAAAAATAGGCACAAATTCATTCATATTTTCTGAGGAAAAAATATTTATTTATAGAGTAGAAATTAACACAAACTAGGAAAACTGATTAACAAATAAAAGGACACTGAAATAATTATGTGCAATCTAAAGTTAGTTTCTTTAATTTTATCAACCAAATTATAAGGAATCCATCAACATCATTTTATATGTTTAAATTAATAATATGGTTGATTTGATACAAGTTGATGAGAGTGGCAATTCCATTGCTGGCTGGAGGGGGTTGATTGTGGCGGTGGTGCAAATTAGGGAACTAGCATGTGGTGTTGTTTTTGATGTTCGAAGTTATAGAATAATGATAGTTTTTTTGGTCCCAATGATTGAGAGGATTAGTAGAAACAGGAGGGTTGGAAGGGAGTATTTTTCAAAAGGTGTTTTAGGTTAATTTTTTCGTATCTAAGCGTTTTGGTCTTTAACCTCAAAGGTCGGTTATTTTTCAATATACAAAGGTTAAATGTACATCTACTATCTTATATGACTTCATATTCTTGGTAAGCCTTTGCTTCTTTTTATCAATCTTTGTATTCATTTATAAAATTTATTTACAACTATAGGGCAAGTTATTCCTTCTGATCATATTGTTTTCTTCTGACTGAGAACAGCGAAGTTGCACCATGGTCATCTATCTCATGCTGATGGCAACGGAGATTGGGTTTTAACTATATTTTCAGCTCTTTCTCTTGTGAGTGATTTTTATTTTTGGGAGTTCATGATATTTCATATAAATCATTTCTCTTTCACTGCACTTTTGTTTTTAAGGTTTAGATTAATCTTAGATAATTGATTTAGCTGCCAAAATTGTACAAATTTATGTTTGTAAATTTTTCGTTTGAAACACTTGAATTGGTAGCATCTAGCATGTGTAGTGTTATAAACTCCAAGTGGTGGATTGAGTGGTAAAAGACTTTTGGTTCTATCTTAGAGGCTTTGGGATCAAATCCTTTAAGGTCACCTACCTAGGATGTATTAATTTCCCATGAGTTCTTGATTACAAAGGTTGTAGGATACAACAATTGTCCCCCACTTTTATTCCAGTGAACAAAGGAAGGTAGAGAGATTTCTAGGTATAAAGAAAGTGTATTATTATCAGATAGACATACTCTCTTTTCTAGCTTTTTTGTATAAACATGGTGCTAGATTGTGTAAACCCTGGATTAACAACATTTAAGGTCGAAGGCTATTTTTATTGATACCAAAATTTCCTAGTCATTAGTCTGATCTATTCCTAACATATATTTATATCAAAAAATAAATAAATATATAATTTAGAGATTCAAATGACTTAAATAGCCTAAATTAAAATGGAAAATTAAACATGATTCTTGCAGTATTTGTGGACACAAAAAAATATTCATGCACAGTACTGCTATATTGGCCATTATTAGTAACTGGTTTCTTTTCTTCCAAGCCATAGCTCTAGCTCAACCATGGGCTTGAAGAAGACATCTTTCCACATTTATAAGCATGCAACAATCTACTAATTTACTGGACACTCTTTCCAATTGTCTATGTATATGTCATCTTGATAAAATTGGTAAACTTCGCACAAGACTTATTTCGTGATACATCTTGAGCATTGGAACAAGATAAGCCTTGACTCTTTAAAAATCTTGCATATTGGAAATGCAGTTATGATTGTTAACTGATAACAAGAATATAAGTTTCTGGAACATAAATTAGCATTATGATGTTTACTGATGTAGGACAATTGGTTTTGGACTTTGAAGAAGAGATGGATAGAAAATTGTCCAAAAGAGGTGTTTCAATGAAACGGGCATAACTTTTCGCTCGGTTGACAGATTTCCTATTATAATATGTTTTCGGAAAGGGTTTTCGAAGCTCCATAGCGGTACAACCTGGGCTTGCCCGGTTGACGTCATTTACTCCCTCAACGGAGCTGTTTAAGATAGGTTATCGTGCATCCGAAGATTTTTATGTTTTTATTTGTTTTCCGTTTTTATTTTATTTAGCTGAGGATATTTTAGTCTTTTCCGTTTTTAGGGTTTTCAAAGCCTATTTAAGGCTTTTGTTATCAGTTTCGAAGTATTGAATAAAATTTACAATTTGGTTTCAGTTTTTTTTTTTTTCTGGTGGATTCCAGTTTATGTTCTGTTAGGGTTACGCTTGTGATCCTAGAACTTCCGTTCTGCGTCAATTGGTATCAGAGCAAAAGGATTTGCCTTGTGCGATGGCCAACAACGAAGCCGGAAGAGTTAACCCTGACGACGCTGGTCGAAGGGATACCGATTTATGGGCAGCGATTGACGAACAACGACAATCGATGGCGAGGCTGGAGACCATGATGCAACAACTGATGGCGCAGCAGCCTAATCCCAACGCCCTTGCCCCTGCCCCTGCCAACAGAGAAGGAGTCGAGGGAGTTGCCCTTGGCCCCCCTGTAGGTAGACGACCGCCTAGGGCTGGGAGACACGAGCAGTTCGAAGAATGGAGCGATAACGATTCTGAAGAGGATTTCGTGGGTTACCAAGGAGATCATCGATTGAACCAAAATCAACCTGGTTATCGGATCCGTGCAGACATACCATTGTTCCATGGAAAGTTGCAGATTGAAGAGTTCTTGGACTGGATTTCAGAGGTTGAGAGATTCTTCGAGTTTGCTGAGGTAACAGAAGAACGTCAAGTCAAATTGGTAGCGTACAAGTTGAGAAGCGGGGCTGCTGTTTGGTGGGAGAAATTACAGATGGATAGACGGCGACAAGGCAAAGTTCCTATACGATCCTGGAGGCGAATGAAACAACTTATGATGAGCAGGTTTTTACCTCCTGACTATGAACAATTTATTTTTCAGAGTTATCAGAATTGTGTTCAGGGTAACAAAACCGTTGCGGATTATACTGAGGAGTGGTCCAGACTTTCAGTTCGTAACAACCTCAATGAGACAGAAGGACAGCAGGTTTCGAGGTACTTGGGGGGTTTAAAGTCGACCATTCGAGATAAAATTGGGTTGCAAGTCGTGTGGACAGTAGATGAGGCGCACAACATGGCCTTGAAAGCGGAGTTAATGGAAAAACCACCCAATCGTTTTTCTCATTACAAGAAGGACATGGGTGAGTCATCTAACACTGCCGCGAACATGAGTAGATTTTCACCAAGTGATGGACAGGGTCAGGTTAAAAATACTGCCTATCAAAGGGGTTTGGGGCCAAATAACAATTTTGGCGGGACACGATCAACTGCAGCAGCAGCAATGGGTACAAAAGAAACCCCACGAGGAGCGCCAAATCCATACAGTAGACCAGGCGGTATGAAGTGTTACAGGTGCGGCCAACCTGGCCACCGTTCGAATGAATGCCCAGCCAGAAAACCGGTGAATTTCGTAGATGCTGAAGAAGAAGAAGAACAGAATTTTGAAGATGAGGGAAACATGGACGAGTTCTTAGAAGGTGCAGAAATTGCGGAGGAACAAGGGGAGCCGGTAAACTGTGTGATTCAGCGAGTCATGTGTGCAACAAAATTGGAGGGTTTATCGCAACGAAACAGTATTTTCAAGACTTGTTGCAGTGTGCAAGGAAAGGTTTGTGATGTGATTGTCGATAGCGGGAGTTGTGAGACTTTTGTGTCCAGAAAATTGGTAGAACATCTGAATCTGGGTACAGAGAAACATCCCAAGCCTTATGCGATTGGGTGGATTCAAAAGGGACCCAAGGCGAATGTGACAGAGTTGTGCAAAGTTCCTATTTCGATTGGGCAATACTACCGGGAAGATGTGGCATGTGATGTAGTCGACATGGATGCTGGTCACGTTTTACTGGGACGTCCTTGGCAGTTTGATGTGGACATAACCTACAGAGGACGTGACAATGTTTGTGTTTTCAATTGGGGTGGCAGGAGAATTGCGATGGTTCCGAAACGGAATCCAGTAGGGAGTTCAACTAAAGCCACGGTAAATGAGCAGTCTTTGGTCACTTTAATCACGTCTGTAACTGATTTAGAAGCTGAGATTAAAGAGGCACAAGAGGTACATGTTGTAGTAGTGCGGGCTTTGGTGACAGAAAGCAGAGGAGAGCAAAGAATTGTAGTGCCCGAGAAGGTGCAGACCCTGCTTACTGAATTTAGTGATTTGGTGACAGAAGACTTACCGGATGACCTCCCACCGTTGAGAGATATTCAGCACCAGATTGATTTAGTTCCGGGAGCAAGCTTACCGAATTTACCACACTATCGGATGAGTCCCAAGGAGAATCAGATTTTACAGGAAAAAGTGGAGGAGTTAATGAAGAAGGGATTCATTCGAGAGAGCATGAGTCCATGCGCTGTTCCCACATTACTTGTTCCGAAGAAAGATGGCAGTTGGAGGATGTGCGTGGATAGTCGTGCGATTAACAAGATAACTGTCAGGTACAGCTTTCCCATTCCGAGATTGGATGACATGCTAGATATGTTGGAGGGGTCGAAATTATTCTCTAAAATCGACCTGAGGAGCGGGTATCATCAGATTCGGGTCAAACCTGGGGATGAATGGAAGACAGCTTTCAAAACTAAGGATGGGCTGTATGAGTGGTTGGTGATGCCTTTCGGACTATCCAATGCGCCGAGCACTTTCATGCGGCTTATGAACCAGGTGTTGCGGCCTTTCATTGGAAAATATGTAGTCGTTTATTTCGACGATATATTGATTTACAGCCGTAGTGAGGAAGACCACATGGAGCATCTGCGAGCTGTGTTAGAGGTATTGTTAAATAACAAATTGTTTATCAACTTTAAAAAATGCAGTTGGATGACAGCGCGGTTACTATTCCTTGGATATGTGGTCAGTTCGGACGGAATTTTGGTGGATGAAGAAAAGATTAGAGCCATTCGTGATTGGCCTACACCGAAGACAGTTGGAGAGGTGAGGAGTTTTCATGGGTTGGCGACGTTTTACCGTCGATTTGTGAGGGATTTTAGTAGTATTGTGGCCCCTATTACAGAGTGTCTGAAAAAGGGAAAGTTTCAGTGGAGTGAGGCAGCCGAAACAGCCTTCGCAGTCATCAAAGAAAAACTTTGCACCACTCCTGTTCTTGCTCTACCCAGTTTTGAGAAGTTATTTGAAGTGGAATGTGACGCTAGTGGAGTCGGGATTGGAGCAGTGTTGTCACAAGAGAAGAAACCGGTGGCGTTTTTTAGTGAAAAAGCTGAGTGATGCGCGGCGAAAATGGAGTACCTATGATCAGGAATTCTATGCAATTATTCGTGCTCTAAAGAATTGGGAGCATTACCTAATTCAGCGCGAGTTTATTCTTTACACTGATCATCAAGCTCTGAAGTACTTGAACAGTCAGAGAAGCTTAAGTAATATGCATGCTCGGTGGGCAACTTACTTGCAGAAGTTTCCGTTTGTTTTGAAGCACAAGTCTGGAATGTTAAATAAGGTGGCTGATGCGCTGAGTCGGCGTGCAAGCTTATTGGTGACTATGCAGCAAGAGATTATTGGGTTTGAGTTTCTGAAAGAATTGTACCCTGATGATGAGGATTTTGGAGAGATATGGGAAAAGTGTGTTCTGAAACAGACTGAAGGGGAGTTTCATATGACCGAGGGCTATTTGTTCTGTGGCAATCAGTTATGTATCCCGCGGAGCTCTCTGAGAGAGAAACTGATTCGAGAGTTGCATGGTGGTGGTTTGGGTGGTCACTTGGGACGTGACAAAACTATTAGTGGGGTGTCCGAACGTTATTACTGGCCGCAGTTGAAACGCGATGTCGGTAACTATGTTCGCAAGTGTTACGTCTGTCAAACTTCTAAAGGACAGGCTCAAAATACGGGATTGTACATGCCGCTACCTGTTCCGAATGCCATATGGGAGGATTTAGCAATGGACTTCGTTTTGGGTCTTCCACGAACTCAGCGTGGGGTAGATTCCGTGTTTGTTGTGGTTGACAGGTTCTCAAAAATGGGGCATTTTATTCCTTGTCGGAAGACATCTGATGCATCACATGTGTCTCAGTTGTTCTTTCGGGAGGTAGTTCGTTTACATGGTGTACCCCATTCAATCACATCTGATAGGGACTCGAAGTTTCTTAGTCATTTTTGGGTGACATTGTGGCGACGGATGGATACCACTCTGAAGTTCAGTAGCACTACGCATCCACAAACTGACGGACATACAGAGAATCTAAACCGAACACTGGGGAATTTAATTCGGAGTATCTGTGGGGATAAGCCAAAACAGTGGGACGTGGCTCTGGCACAAGCTGAGTTTGCATATAACAATGCTGTTCATACTGCTACGGGTAAGTCTTCATTCGCTTTAGTGTATCGACAATCTCCTAAGCACGCGTTGGATCTGGCAAAGCTTCCCAAGGTCACTGGTATGAGTGTTGCTGCTGAGGCTATGGCTGAGCAGGTTCGTGATGTTCAGGCTGAAGTGAAGGCACGGTTAGAGGAGAAGAATGCAAAGTATAAGGCTGCAGCAGATGTTAAAAGGCGTGAGAAGTTGTTTGCTGAGGGAGACCAAGTTATGGTGTTTTTGCGTAAGGAGAGGTTCCCGGTTGGTACCTATAATAAGTTGAAGCCAAGGAAGTATGGACCGTACAAGGTGGTCAAAAAGGTCAACAATAATGCCTATGTGATCGACTTGCCTACTGATATGAACATATCCCGAACTTTCAACGTAGCTGACCTTTATGAGTTTTGTGATGATGTTCCGCTCTATCCAGATTTTAACTCGAGGTCGAGTTCTTCACAGGTGGGAGAGACTGATGTAGGACAATTGGCTTTGGACTTTGAAGAAGAGATGGATAGAAAATTGTCCAAAAGAGGTGTTTCAATGAAACGGGCATAACTTTTCGCTCGGTTGACAGGTTTCCTATTATAATATGTTTTCGGAAAGGGTTTTCGAAGCTCCATAGCGGTACAACCTGGGCTTGCCCGGTTGACGTCATTTACTCCCTCAACGGAGCTGTTTAAGATAGGTTATCGTGCATCCGAAGATTTTTATGTTTTTATTTGTTTTCCGTTTTTATTTTATTTAGCAAAGGATATTTTAGTCTTTTCCGTTTTTAGGGTTTTCAAAGCCTATTTAAGGCTTTTGTTATCAGTTTCGAAGTATTGAATAAAATTTACAATTTGGTTTCAGTTTTTTTTTTTTTCCGGTGGATTCCAGTTTATGTTCTGTTAGGGTTACGCTTGTGATCCTAGAACTTCCGTTCTGCGTCATTTACTGTCATGAAGTTAAGCACATCAAATTTTAATCACTATTGTCCCGAACATTAAGCACTTTATCTTAAATAAATCAAAGTTTTTATCCTGCTAAATAGAAGAAATGTTTGTTGTCAAATTATTTGGAAACATTTGTTGAATTTTGACAAATCTTCAAATCTAACATTGTTGATTGAATACCAAATCTCAGTTGTTGCTCTAATGACAATTGTTAATTGATATCATGTTTCTGATTATTCTTTCCCCCGCAGATCATTGATGTTCTGGAATTTACCCCTTCACATGTTGCGGTATGGTTTTGTCTATTGTGCACATATATGTTTGTATTTGATGTTTCTCTTTAACATTTAAATTTATGCATGTGTTGCCAGTTAATCATTTTCATTATCCATTATCAGCTTTAGTGTAACTTTATAATTTCAGTAGATCTTATTCAATTTGGTAAATGGTCACCAACAGAATCCCGACTTCTATGTTACTGCCAAATATAGTACAGATTACTGGTGAGAAACTGTGAAGGTAATATTTGTTTAATCCTTCAAATCTTGTGGGACTAGGAGTAAAAATAAAAATATTGTCTCAAAACCTTGTCTCTGTTGTTTTGACCGCAGTAAGCAACATCAGTCCAGACATTGACCGGATCATGAGGATGTATCACTGGCTTTCTGACCCAAATATCATTAAATAAGTTTAACTAGAATCTATTTGACCCCTCTCCTATTAATAATTTGACTTGTCGGACATATGAGGCAATGTCACTCATATGGGAAAGTTTTTGGTTTATAAATGCACCTCCATTTGACTTTATATGTATACTGTTATGTTGGTGCTGTACTTAAAAGCTCGAGAATGTGTGTGTGTGTGTGTTTTTTTTTTTTTTTATATATACAAGTAAGCATACCAGGCTTGAACTCGAGATCATTTTAGCAGCTCCATCACGTCAGACAATTTTGGCCCTACTGCAGTGGTTGAATGAAAATGCAGATAAAAATGTTCAACATTTGCTAAATGAATTAAGTCTACTAAAGTGACAAACTATCTGTGGGGTTATCAATGGTATCAACAGATATCAATTATAAGAGGATCTTAATAACAAAACTTTTTGTTTCCTAAAAAAAAAAAATAATCAGTAAGTTAAAGAAAAAAAGAAGGAATGTCTTCTTTTTAAGAGTAAGATAGGAAAGGTCTTCTCAATATAGCAGGTGGGGTTTTGATTTTAGGAGAAACTTGAATGATTGAGAGATTGAGGAATTGTCTTCTCTTCTCTCTATGTTGGACGATGTCTTTTTAATTATGGGATGGGAAGATAGGAGTCTATGGATTCTAAAGGAATCTTCTCTTGTAAGTCTTTCTTTTTGTGGTTGGTGAATGATGAGTCTCATCCATTGTTTGAGCATGCTAATTTAGTTTGGAAGTCAAAAGTTTCCAAAAAAATTCAAATTTTTGGGATGGTTGATAGTTCATGGCAAAGTTAATACTTGTGATATTATTTAGAAGAGATACCCTAATCTTTGTCTTCTCCCCATTTGGTGTAAAATTTGAATCATCTTTTTGTCTATTGTCCAGTGGTTGTAAAGTTTGGAGTAAGTTGTTTTCGGTGGGGGATTGAAATGGGATGCTACTTGGTCTGTAGTCTTTTTCTTTTTGGAATATTTTAAAGCTTTTGGGGAAGGAAAGTAAGCTATGATTCTTTGGTATTGTGGAATTTTTACTGTTTTATGGGTTATTTGGTTAGAGAGGAATAGAAAGATTTTTGAGGAAGCTAAAGAGGACGGTTTTTTATGGGTTAAAGCTTATTATTTAGTTTCTCTGTAGGCATCCATCTCTGAAGAATTTAGAGACAATTCTATATTTTTCATCATGTTAGATTCGAAGGATGTTGTTTTTAGATTGAGTTCATTGTTATATTTATTTTTGTTTAGTTTGTTGTGTTGGGTGGACTAATGGTTTGCTAATGTACTTTCTTCATTTTTGAATAAAGTTTTTGTTTCCTATCAAAAAATAAAATAAAATACAGTGATACAGAATCTTTGATAGGAAAATAGTGATTGTTCAATAAATTCGTACTCAAAATGTCATAGCAGATTTTTTTCTCCATTGTTTCCTTGGTTCTCCTTGTATGTCTCTAAGTGTGATATGATTTTCCCAGTCTTATTTTTTTCACCTTATAAATTTTTTTATTTGATGTTAATGATTTCTTTCCCCTTCTCCCCAACAGATTGTCTTTCTTGTCAATTAATTATTCCTTTTTCTTCATACAGGTGGTGTTTGACTATGATGGTGAGACATTCGAAAACTTTTTATTATGTACTTAATTTTTGTCAATTCTTGGTTGTGTCCATCCTCTTAAGTGCTTTATGTTTTGTCACTGTATAAGCCGTTTTACATGTTACTTATATTCTATTCAGCTTTCAGTTTGAGCAAGTTGACACTAATAACTTATTTCAGTTAGTGGTTTGGCACCATCTCTCTATGGATATATCTATTCAAATCTTCTCTGTTATCTGTCATATTAATTACATTGGTGGTTTTGCTTATAAGAACAATTTCTGGGGTTTTTTTTTGGGGTTGAGGGAACATGCGGATTGCGAAATATGTCATACTGATATTAGATATGCTTTGGTGTTTTCGGAGTTTCATATATAGAGAATTCTAAATAGAATCAATCTAATTCAGGTCATAATCTGCACGAAGCATGTTGTGCCCAGTAGTGAAATGTTATTTAGAGCCGTTAGGACAACAGTTTGCAATCCTTTTATATACTCCTATGTTTTTTTCTGTTCATCTTTCATGCCGTCATTGTGGCTCTGCTGACGAACAAGTAATTTTTCTACATTTTCCTGAGTTGGTAATTGATAATTTGACAAAGGTGAAATAGTTTTTGCTTCAGAAATGGAGGATGTTTCTATTCTTTCCCCCTTCTGTTTAATCCTTTGCCCTTCCTCCATTTGCCCCCACCCGATTGGCCTAAAAAGTTTGTAATCAATTGCCCTATATTTCATGTACCCATCTTATAATCTCTCACTAATAGGCTTTGAGGTGCTCAATTTTGGTGCTATCATTCTATTGCGGCTTCTGTTGAATGAGTATGTGCTCATAGAATAAAATCTTCATTGCACATATCCTTTTTGGTGTTTGAAAGTCACTTTAAATCTAGGCACTTTTTACACTCAATATCTGGTAGAAAATGGATAAGAGGATCCTCGATGAAAAGCATAATTTTGTGGTTTGATTAGTCTGGTAAAATTCTTGGGTCTCCTTCAGATTCAAATTTAAAGTTCTTGCTAGTTCTTACTATATCACATCTTCTTTTCTAACTTGTTTTCCATTTTTTCTTATTCCTCTTCTTGTTGGGCAGTCAAAATTAATTGCTGATGTTTCCTGATTATCTCCATTCTTGTCTTTACTTTATTACACTCAATTAATTCATTGTCTCAATCAACATATATGGGAATATGTATTTGGTCACCACCTCTCAATTATTTCTATTCAGGATACAACTAGTGTAACTCTCGTTTTTAACTGTCAGAAGACTCAGAACTGCCAACCCATCAGCCACTTAACCCAGTGCCATAAAATCCTATGTAAAACTCTATTTTAAATGATTGCCTTTCAATTATAAGAGAAGTGAATAAGAAAACATTGTATGTTGTCAGGTGCACACATATTGCGTGTTGCATGTCGAGTTGGAATTTAAACAAAGGATTATTGAAGTCTTAGAGATGAAGAATAAATATTGCGAACAGAAAAAAAAAAACTTAAAAAAAAATGACACTCATCATGATTTCATCATTTATCTGAGCTTGATCATAGTAATCAGATGTGTGTTTATGCATGTATGTATGTGTGTGTGCGTGTCTCCAAATTTTTGCTAAAATTTCAAGATGCTTCTCAAGTTTTACCCAGAGTAGGCTGTGCATTCCAGAATCAAAAAGTAGTTTTTCCAGATTAGCATTTAAGTTGAGCTGAGGTTATAGTGGCATCTTTCTTCTGTCTTCTTTTCTGATTGAGTACTCCTTGGCATATTTAGAGGGAATATGTCACAACGCTACACTTTTTACTATACACCCCATACCTCTTTTCACCATTAGAATTTTTTTTTTCTCTCTCCTCTGAATCAGTGATGGTGTTTTCAAACTGTTGCTAGCACCATCTTATTGTATTTCAACAATTGTGGAAGAGTTTGCTGCATTTGGACTTGTAACTAAAGATAGTGTTATTAAGGTGTAATTGTAATGGCTACTTTTTGGGTTATTTTGTGGGAGAGAACCAAGGGAACTCTGTGGACGTCATTGTGGGAGGAAACAGAGTACTTGCTATAGAGTCGGTTTTTCGGTTTTGGTGTGGGCATCAGTTGATTAATAGTTCAGAGTTATTCCTTTCCGTTTTCATCAATCTGATTGGTTCTCTGTGATTTCTTTATCTTTGGTCAGGATCTTCATGTTTCATGATTCTTTTTTTTTAGGATTATTTAGTCGAAGGACTTTCTATTTGGCGGACTTCTTGTCAAGTTCAATTGTAACTTTCGTTCATGTTATCATGTTTGTTAAAAAAAATGTTAATCAATGCATAGACATGCAACAATAAAATTGTCATTTTACTCTCTTTTGTCGCGTGTTTCTTGCACTCTTGTTTGCATAGAATTTTAAACCTGTTTAACTGTTTTCTCGTTGGATCAATCTGACCGTTCATCGTACTTAAAGCATATTCATCTTACTTTAATGAAAGAGCATATTTTTGTTAGTCGCTCAATTACTCCTCCCACGATGTTCTAAGGTTTGAGTTATGTTTTCATACCAACTGAAACTCATAATATGCTAATGCTTCAAGAAGTAATCAATTTCCAGACTGTCTTATCCTTTACTTGTTGGATGCTGGTTTCCTTGTCTGATGTTCCCCCTTCTGTCAGAGGAGAATTGACAATTTATGGGGTACTTTGGTTTGTGAATCTGTCGTTTAAAACACAATTTTGATAAAGAAAAACCTTCTCCTTTCAGGATTTCCATTTGGTCATACTTCTAATTCTTCAAAAGAAAATGTCATGGCAAAAGGTAAGTTTGTTTGCTATTGTTATTAATTTTCTTTTTGTATGATGATGAGTTAATATATTTTGTTTTTTCGGATAAAGAAAATCACAGTTTTGAGGTTGTCTTGGATGTATACAGTAACATGACATTTTTTTTTTTTTGAAACACTGGAAGATTCAGTTTTTCTTTAATTGTGTTTACAAGTAGATGATATATGGATTGCAGGCCGGTGTCTGTCCAAATTTGTTATAGTGATCAGCATAACACTTGAAAGGAAAACCCATGAGTGAACTTCCTAACAACTAAGCTTATATGTGTGTGCACGGGCACACATATATACCTGTGAACTTTGACAAAAGATCATATGAATTTTACAGGATGTGTCCTTTACAATCTCTTTTTAGTCCTGTATCTTGCAAATTGTTTAGATACTTTATTCCTTTTGAGAATGTCTAGGTAATTCATCTGTTCCTCTGAAGAACAGCATTTAGACATGCAATACTATGAGGTCTTAAACTTGTACTCCACCAAGATGCAATTTCTAATTTGTGAAACTTTGAAAGTTAGAAAAAGAATTTTGTGACGATCTAGCTCAGCATCCTTCAGAATTGGTGGATATCTTTGGGTTTTTTTTTTTCAATTATCTTTTGATTCTCAATTAAGCTTGTTCCAATAATTCTTCCTGTATATTTAATTTAAAGTATTTTGATTTGCGCTATTTAATCTTATATGCTGAATGTTATTAAATATTAATCTTTGTATTTTATCTGACCTCATTCTGAATGATGAACATACTCTCAGCCTTTTTTCTTGTGTCAAAAACATTTACTCTGCAGATGTTTTGAATTCTAAAGCTTCTATAAATTAATCTGTTCTAAATCTCTATGAGAGTTAAACCGAAGCCTGGGCATTGACCTCCACTAGACCTTCCACTGAGCTTAAGGCCTTCTTTTGATCATAATGTATCTAACTGAGTAATCAGATATGAATCTCCAGTTTTAACCAACTTGGGCTACGGTGTTTTCTTTTTTGAGAAGTTACATAGAGGCCTTTTTTTCTGTCTTTTTAGATTTAGTATGTCTCTGCACTTTGTCTCAGTTGTATTGGCACAAAACATAACTGGGAGGCTAAATTAGATGACTATCATACCCTAGGTGAAGTGGTAGGTTTCAGTAAAAAGTTGCTCTTGTTGCTTTCAGAGGTTACTGGAACAAGTCTCATTAGTTGGCACATGTTTCTTGAGTTTTGGTTTATTTCTGTTGCTGTTTGAAAGAGAGGTCTTAATTTAGTGCCTTTTTATGCATCTTCCACAGCATGGCTACAATTGTAAGCTTCCATATCACCAAATTCTTGTTATTACTCTGTTTAAATGTTAGTCCATCACATCTTCTAAGTTCTAAGTTTAGATTTTTCTGACTTCACATATATTTAAACATTTCATTAATTGATTTATTATCATGATTTTTCGTGTACGGTCTTTGACCTTTTGTGTATTTTTCTGTTGGTCTTTTTTGTTATCATGATTTTTCTGACTTCACATATATTTAAACATTTCATTAATTGATTTATTATCATGATTTTTCTTTTACGGCCTATGACCTTTTGTGTATTTTTCTGTTGGTCTTTTTGTTTGTGTATTTTTGTATTGATGTTTCCTTTTTAATTAACTTACTTCATACTTATAAGTAATTACTGAGTTTATTATTCATTCTTCTAAATCATTATATATCTGATTATAAATGCTTAAATTTTATTAAAGGCATGAATTTCCGTCATACTCTATACCCTGCTTACAAGAACAACCGTCCTCCTACACCTGATACCGTCGTTCAGGGGCTTCAATATTTGAAAGCATCCATCAAGGCTATGTCCATTCAGGTGATTGAGGTAATTATCATGTACCAAGATGTAACCATTAGTTGACTCCTGATGCTCTATGATCACTAAACCTGATAGCTTACTAAAAGGCAGGTACCAGGTGTAGAAGCTGACGACGTGATTGGAACATTGGCTATGAGAAGTGTTGAAGCTGGGTTCAAGGTGATTTTAGCAAAGATAAAATTAGGAGTTTGATGAGCATTTTGACTTCCTTTGTCTTCCAAATTAAAATTTGGTACTTGATTATTATTTTTTTCTTAAAAATAAATAAATATCAGAAAGCCACTTGATTAAATGTAGGTCTCTCCTTCATCTTCAGGCCAAATAGATCCTTCTCTCACCCTATGAGAGAAAACTCTATTTTTGTAGCATTAGTTTAATCAAAGTGTCAATTTAAACTAAGTTTGGTAAGAAATTGTTTAGTGAAATATTCCGAGTTAACCAATTTAGAGTTTGGAAAAACCACTCTAATTTTCATCTTCCCAGCTTGTATTCCATCTTTTGTAAACTCAATTTTTTCAGCAAGACAACATTCAGAGCATTCAGAGTGAATAAAAATTGTACAAGTTCCCAAAGCAATTTCTATATTCACATCATTCAATGCATTCACATTTAATCATAAGAATGTAGAGAGGATATTAGGAATGTTGCACAACATATATGTCAGGTTTTAGTGGGCAACGTTATTGGATATCTAAACAGTAAATTTGAGTAAAACTTGGATGAAAGGAGTAGTTTCTACTTTTCTGCTTATTTTTTGATTATTACATGCATGACTGCATGAGCTTTATATATTCCTGTATTTGATCATAGAGATTTGCTGTGGGTAAATTTTTCACAATAGATGATTCGGTTGCTGGCAAGTTGTCGGATGTTTGTGTCCTTTATCTTTTAATTGATGCTTTAGTTTGGTCTGGAGCATTGAATACTTGGGGCACACAGTCTCCTTTTGCTTACCTATAAAACCAGGTTTGGTTTTGTAAGAACTCTGTCAAGTTTTCTGACTGATACATATTCCAGGTTGACATGCACAGAAATCAAAATTGGTGAGAATCCATCAAAGAAAAATAATGTTATTGGAGATTCATTTAAGATCAGAATTCTTGGTGGCATAACGCAATAAAAAGAAAATATAGGTTACATGAAATGATTAAATTAATTTCTCTCTTGTTTGTACATTCTCTCTTATTAATATTGGTTTCCAGTTTTTTTTCTTCAAATAAATAAAGTTATATGAGCATAGGATGGTTCGCTGATTCTCCTTTTATTTTTATCAATAAGATTTTTGTTTCTTATAAAAAAAACTATAGTAGCTTATGTTTTATCTAGTAATTTTAAATACTTTGTCACACTGATAAGTGTTGTATAATGTATGGTTGTTATCTATTATGAGGCTCCCAAATAATTTTGCTTACTGTGTGTTCATCCCCTTGCACCATTCTTTGTTTTCTTTGAATTTTACTTATTTTTTCTGACAGGTACGGGTTGTCTCTCCAGACAAAGATTTCTTTCAGATTCTCTCTCCTTCATTACGTCTTCTACGAATTGCACCACGTGGATTTGAGTTAGTAGACATTTAATATGCAGCTTTGTAGTAGATATTCAATATGCAACTTTACATTTTCTTTTCTCTTTTAAATTAAATGAGGAAACCATTTGAATTTGGGCACCTGCTTGCTTTTAAGCATGTATTCTTCTTCTTTTCATTTTAAGCATGTTAATTTTTTTCATTTTTTTGTTTAGCTTATAGAACTCTTAACACTTGAATTGCATTAAACCACGATGAACTCAAACCCTTGAATTGATGAACTCTGATCTTGTCTATGATCTAAAATTAACATGTCATTTTGCTCTTAATGATGCTGTTATTCTCTGGTTTTGTTTTTGTTTCAGTATTCTAATTTCTGACTTATTATTGAGTCTGCCCTTGTCAGATGTTTGATTAAGGTAAATAATGTATGATCTCAATTCTCAAATGAAACAAAGAATATCAAGAAACTGTCTCACTTGTATACTTGCATAGCTTGTGTGGAGAGATTATTGACCAAAGACAACCATACTAATGATCAAAATGAAGTATTTGGTAACGTGACAGAAAGAATGGAAGCTGTCAAGAAGCTGGTGAAGTGTATATTTGCATGCTAAATTTCTCAAAACACAATTTTTTTTCAGCTTATTACTAATATATAACTTTTAATTACTTCACAACTATATATATATATATATATATATATATATAAGTGCAGGATCCCGCACAAAATATTCGTGCGATTTCATTGATTCCAACCGTTTGGAATCAGTGAAAAAAATTTACACTGATTCAAACCGGTTGCGCAGAAAATTCGTGCGGGATCCCGCATTAGAAAGTTACTATATATATATATTTATATATATGTATATGTATATATATTCTTTGCTGTTAAGTTTGAGGTTCTATCTCTGTGAGCTGGCCCATCTTTATATGTCACCAAAGTTACTTTAATTTTGCTTACATAACTTGGCTGTTCTTTTTCAAAAACAGACACATTGATATATTTGGTTCTTATAGACCTGGGGCTTTGTTTATTCATTTGCTTGCCAGGATGGTTTCATTTGGAATGGAGGATTTTGCTAAAAAATATGGAGAATTGGAACCTTCACAGTTTGTTGATGTAATATCTCTTGTGGGCGACAAATCTGATAATATTCCAGGTTATGTTGCAATGCTCTGATTTGCTCCAAAAGGGAGTGAATATTTCACAACTCTCTCTCTCTCTCACCCCCTCCCTCCCTCCCTCATTGTTTACATTTTTTGAGATCCAAATAATCTCAAGTTTTATTATTGATGCATCATTACTTTATAAATGCAGGAGTTGAAGGGATTGGAAACGTTCGTGCTGTACAACTAATCACTAAATTCGGTATGTTAGTTTCATGTAGCGGATGTTTTCTTCTGAAAATGTGAAACTAAGTTATACATGTAGCTGCATCCTTTATATTATGAAATTGGTGAAATTTACTATTACCATCTAGTAATTTGAAGTTGAATGCACCCTAATAGCTTATTTTTTTTTTCTTTTATGTTACATTTTTTTTTTGAAAGTTTTTATGCTACATTTTGAGTTTCCCTTTTTGTAGTTATTGGGCTATACTTTTTGTTTTCCCTTGTGGAATTCTGGTCCTCTCTTTTCTTCCCTTCGTAAATCCCTCTTCTTTTTACAAAGTTGTGTTTCTGATTAAAAAAAATACGTGAATGGAAATTGCGATTAATAATTTATTCTTATTTTATTTCGGTAAGTAATTTTATTTAAAAAGAAAGAGATTAGTATCAGGTACGTGTAAAACTAAAAATCAGAACCTACTCAAAAATCAAAGAATACAACATAATTAATTGAAGAAGCTCCATCACTCTTGGGAAGATTAATACATTGTGATGACAACCTCCACAAGATGGTAAAATTGTCACCCATGTTTTTCTTCATTTTCCTTTGGCTCTTACATTTTGGTTCAAAATTCTTCTCTAATTCAAAGCTAAATTGTATTATTCCCTGTTTTGCGGATTGGTTTTGGTTGAGACTCATGCCTTTGGAGGATTGAAGAAGGCTGATGTGTCTGAAAATGTTCTGTCATCGCTGTATTTTAGGTTATTTGGACGGCAGCAATAAAAGAATTTTTGAAGATTAAAGGAGAGGATGTTAGGTTGCTATGGGATGAAGTTTGTTTCTTGGCTTCCGTATGGATTCATGTTTCTTCAAAATTTTGGGAAATTCTTGCTCTTTCTTATATATAAAAAAAAAAAAAAAATTGGGAAGTGGCTGTAGTTTCCTACATTGGAAGTTCCGTTTTCTGTTTTTTATTTTTATTTTTATTTGATATATTTGCCTTCTGTATGATTTTTGTTTTAAATTTATATCTGATTACGTTTTTGTATGTTGGCTACTAGTCCACTCAATTTTATTTTCTACTTGTTTTTTTTTTTTTTTATGAATACTTGGAGTAGACCTGAAACATTACTTAGACACCCCGATCAAACCCTATCCCATGAATGCTAGCATTTTCTATTTGTTTATTACCTTTTAATAAATCTTCTATGCCTCCTATGTTAAAACTAAGATGGAATAAAGAGAAGACAAGTATCATCGTAAGAGATGTTGTTAATTTGGTTTTGAGTTAGCTCTCTATTAGAAATTAGGTTATGCTTACTGACTAGACTATAAGTTATTGATTTCTTTAGATCCTATTCTGTACTGTTTGTAGTCTTCTTTTTCTTTACTTTCTCTTCTCAGTATTTCTTGATATCCTAACTTGTTAGTATCCTCAATTCAATGGGCAGGCACTTTGGAAAATTTGCTGAAATGTGTTGATCAAGTTGAAGAGCAACGTACTAGAGAGGTAGCACTTAATAGTTACAGCATGATTAGGGGTTTTCTTTTTCTAATTACTTTCTCTATTGTGAAGTAGTAAGTCATTAGATGAGGTTTGTTGGTCTGATCCAGTTTCACCATGTCTTTAGTTTAGCCCTCGTGCTGGGACTAAATCTGTCTCTTGTGCATGGGTGACTTACAGATGTGGTCAGGATCTATTTGAACATAAATGTACCTGTCCAGGCAAATGGATATTTGCTTATAATGCTGTATGAATTACTTATCTCACGGTCCAAAAACTGGTGTACAATACTAGTGTGTTTAGTTTCAGCTTGACATTTGCTTCGCTTACAGGATTAATGGACATTGCTTATATTATAAAGTGAGGTGCTTACTTTTTTTAGGTTATTTAATCACTAAAAGACAAAATTGTTGTTTTTGTTAGTGTAAACAGTTCTGTCTTTTAGTGAAAAAAAGGAAGCACCTCACTTTATAAAGTGAGGTGCCCCTTACAAGAGAAAGCCTTTTGCTTATTTAGCAGTCTATAGTATGAACAGTTTAATTGGCTGTCCGTTCTTTTGTCTTTTTGTTCATTTCACGAGGGCTACTGACAATTGCTATATCTAGTGAATTTCAAGGAATTGAAAGACCTTACTGGCGTATTTACTAAATTTATTTTATTTTTTCACATTTATATGTTAACAATCCACTGACAGTATTTATTGGGGTTTTCCTGCATGCTATAAGTGATATACTAATACTGTTGTAATGGTTTTTTTTATATTTAAGACTTAGTTGCCAATTATTATATTCTTAGCTGGCTGATCGATACTAAGCAGTGGTCCCACATCCTATGTTCTTTGACTTATTGCAGGCCTTGATAACACATGCTGATCAAGCTGTCCTGAGCAAGAACTTGGTAATCTCGTCAAACTTTGTACTCGCTTGTTCTTGGAACTATTTTCTAGTCAAAAATGATTATTTTGAATTCATAAACAAATTATCCTACCTGCCAATTTCTGTTTCATAATTCGTTTGGCAAGGTTATACACAATCCATGCCATTGCCTTACATAAATTACAGTCTTGCATATCTACGAACAATTTCTCCTAAGTAATTGCTACATATTTGATATCTCCTGTCCCATCGTTCAACCCCACTGGATGATTTCTACTCATTTATTTGATGATGAAAATATCCATCATCTGGAAATTGCAATTGATTGTTGAAGACAGAGTTATGCCTTTATATCTAGAATATCATTTTGCAGATTTCAGCACTTTGATTGCCTTGATTATCTATTGTCTGAACTCTTGACATAATATTTGAATTTCTTATGTTATGGCAGGCGTTGATTCGTTCTGATCTTCCATCTTACATGGTACCATTTACTACCGGAGATCTCAGCTTTAAAAAACCCGAGGTTTGTGTGACCATAATTGAACGAAGTTATCTATCTTATCAATATGACATTATTTATTCTTTTACCACACACCCTAGTACCCTACCCTATGTACAAACACAAACTAACTTCAGTTCCCCTCCAAGGTTGGTAGGAAGTATTTCCTATTCTTGCTCTACTGTGAGATATCTAACCACTGAGGCTGTCACCTTGGAATCAATCTAACGTGTCCATATGTTTAGACCATTTGTGATATCTAACCAGTTTCTTCGCGTCTGAGGAGCATCAACTATTACCAAACACTATGCTACAAAAGCAAATCCTAAATATATGCTCAGTGTGCAAAAATAATAAAAACGTTTTCCGGTTAAAGATATGTGGATTAAAAGAATTGTCGAACTCAGGCTTACCAGCCCTGTACTCTTTACTGTCTTTTATTCTTTGAGCTCAAGAACAATGTTAACTATACAGTAAGGGTATCCTTTAGCAATAGGCATTGCTATTTGTCTCATCAGGGGCATCTTCTTACCGTTGCAAGTGATAGCTGACTTGGATACTATTAGAGGTTGCTCAAGGAAGTTTATTCCTTTTCCTTTTCCTCTTTCCTTTTCTTTTCATTCTTCTTCGCCTTCATATTATAAATTAGTTTTTCAACTGAATCAAATGTTTTTTGCATCATGTACTCTTTTATCGAGATTGGAACCTTGATACATTTAAGAGTTGTTGCTATGTTGGCTGTCTTTGGAGGACTAAATCCGTTTTGCCATTACCTCTATCGGTCTTACCAACTGGAGTTTTCTTTTGCAATCATCATGCTTGTTCCCAGGGTTGGTCTCATGATAGGTACCATATACATGCTTTTAGAAGTCCTTTTCCATGCTCTGTTAAGAGTTCCATGAGCTCTCGCTAGTTCTCTGTTCGTGGCTTGTAATCTTTAACATAAATAACAGCAGTGTAATGGTTCCTTAGATATTGTTTATTTCATCAGAGCACCTCTAACACAATGTCAATGATGATACATGTATAGAATAAGAAACTTCTGCGCTGTAATGAAAACGGGATATATAAGTAGTTGTTTATATCTAGATATGTGGATCTTTTGGCTGAACCTGAATCATGATGGGTGCAGGACAATGGGGAAAAATTTACAAGCCTCCTGAAGGCCATAAGTGCTTATGCAGAGGGATCTTCAGCTGATCGAATAATTAGACGAGCTATCTATTTGTGGAATAAACTTGAATCACAGAAATGAATTGAGTTACCGGCATAGACTCTCCGGGATTCGCTAAGGTTGTTTTAGAATCAGAGATTGCTAAGCAGAGCGTAGAACTTGTAAATTGATTGATTTTGTTAGAATATATAGTTGCAACACTGGCGAACCACATATAAAAGAATTCTAGTGTTCTCTTGATGAGATTGCATTCTTTTTTCAAACCTTTTTTTTTGTCTCGGAAGGATCATAGACATTGATGTTAATATCAATCATGTCCTGATAGGGAATTAAATTACCTTTTGCCATTCCAACTTCACAATAAACTTGATGTCACTAGACACCACACATTCCTCATCAATCCAAATGGTGATAAATATTCACTTCATTTCTTTATGCTTGAACTAGTATTTCTGCTTTGGTTAAAAAATAAATAATCATTATCTAGTGCAAATTTCAACTATTAGATGCAGATGCTGATTTGATACGTGAATGTATCTGCCTGCAATTCACATACTGTTCTGATTTTTTGTGTTAGGCCTTTTTTAAGGTTCATCAACTAGTTTAATTTGTATTTGACTAGTGAATTTAACTAAAATGAATCATATGATACAAGTTCTGCTACAAAGAGCTCAACAACTTTAAATGTGTCCCATTCCACTTTTCTGAAACTGTAAATTGTTGTCAGAAACTAGAGCTCTACAAAACAATTTGCATCACTCAACAGAGAACGAGTAACTGTGTAAGCACTAAAAAATAGTGGTCTGCTTTCAATAGCCCATTTTATGATGAGGAGCCTGAACTCGATATTTCTTCGTCTTCTGATTTTTCAAGCTCCATTACAGCATTAAATACAAATTCTTTTCCTGGAGTAAACAACTTCCTGAGTTCTTGTGCCGATTGGGATGTGTTAATTTTCTTGTCCTTCACCTTCAAATTTTCCTGTTTAGAATTGAAAAAAGAAAAACTTATTGTTACTCCAACTCAATATAAAAAGATGCAAGTAACAACTGAAAATGACTCACTTTCTTTGTATAATCTGTCATGGTTGAACTAACTATTTCTTGTATAACAAATTTCGTTACACGCTCTTCACCAAGGAGTTGCAAGAGGAGGCTCTTTGGGACCTGTGCAAATTATAAGATCAGCCATCTTGTGGTCAACATGAAAAAGTGTATACAAAATAGAGTAAATTTCTCAGCAATTGATTCCTACGTAAATTTGACACTATAAATGTATCTACTAGAAGTCTGGTAGTACGAACAACAGCTAAATGTTGGATCCTTCAAGCTTTCATGTCCATCATCTAGATAAACTTCCCATGCTAAATGTATAAGGGAAATAATATGTGCAAGGAAAGTATTTCTAGTCCAACTAGAGACTAAAATCTTTCATAATAGAAATTTATACACACAAGAAGCATTTCTCAGGTTGTTTAATTGGTAGATCTTCTACACCGCAATATTTAACGTTAATTATTACTTCTGTTTAGTTTTTGAGTCATGGTCCATGAACTATGAACTGTCTACACAGCCAACTGTTGTCCACACATTTTGAGTGATCATTTATTCTATGGTTTTTCCAAAATTTGAAATATCCCCGCACATGACTAAATATGAGTCCCCACATCTAAAGATACAGTGAAGTTGATACACTACTGAACTATCTCAATAATAATAAAAGAAAAATTACACGGGTTAGATAAACAAATGCACAAATTTTTGAACATGCATGTGTTATATAATAGTATTACTACTGAACTCATTGGGTTAGTGAAGCAAGAGTGTCCACTTTGCCAATATAGTCTTTCATTGACCAGTTAATTTGGAGGGACTCCCCTAATTTCCTGTAATCTGTTGTACACTTTTATACACATATTAATGAGATTTATGGGGAAACTGCAACCACTTATCGTTCACTTATCAACTACAGCTTTCATAAAGAGAACACAATATAATAGCTAACACAATGGTAGGCATGATATTTCAAAAGGGGCTTGTAGGGAAATGGAAAGATCATAAAATATCTCTATCTCTCTCTGACAGGTAACTTTTAACACTATCATATATTTCACATCAAGTCCCGTGGCTTCAATCAACACCTTAAAAGAGCCAACAACAAAGCCATGACATGCCAAAGTAATTTGATGTAGAGAAGGAACTTTTTTTCTCATTAATGTGCCTTGGCCATTTATTTTATGTAGGACATGATCATTGTAAACTGAACACATACGAACTATATCACAAGTGAACCATCACATTAACTGCCTCAGTATTAAAGATATAATCCCAATTTCTAGTAATTATCATGTTCCCCCAAATCTACATTTGAAGAGGTCAACAAGGACATGCAATGGAGGCATAAAAAAATCAGCATTCAGCAAATAGTCATGGACTAGAATACTAGATATACATACATAACAAAGCCAATGCAATCCAAAATAGTAGAAGTCTAGTAAATCATCCAAGATCAGTACTCAGTAGACACTCACCTTTGATGTTTTCCCTGCATTCACCCCCAGTACATGCAAAACACAAGATTGTCAGAATTCATAGAACACAAATCTATGAACCAATGATAAGACAATCGACTATCAAAGCAGAATACTATATTATATGAAGTTTGATGGTTTTCTACAACTTGTTATCTAATACTAGAAACACTGGTTCTCATTTCCATAATGAATTTGAAAAGGGAAAGGGAAATATATCCAAAGCATTTAATAAGGCTAATAATATTATACATCATTCATGCTTGAAAAACTGCATACCACGACACATTCACATTTTACCCAATATGAAGAAACATAAAGAAAGGCTTGCACTAAAGAAACCTAATCGTTTTATAATACTTGAAATCTAGGTATTACCTCCTTTTTCTCGGCGGAATCCCGGAATAGGTGGTGCTGAACGAGCCAAATTAGTTATCACCTTATCAAATACTTTTTGTGTGTCATCGCCAGTCAAGTCAACTCTTACCTGATAATTGAACATCATGAGATAGTGGCAGACTAGCTGGTGGTCACACAAAAATAGCAGGATATAGGCAACTAAAAGAACCACCTAATTGGACAATTATTATTGCCTTCATTTCCTAACGGTTCTGGCAAGAAAAACCACATATATGCACCTGGACTCACAGATCTTTTTGTATCTGATCCTAGAAATTTTAACCACATTCATAAGGGTCTTAGAGTCCAAATGGCATAACCTCCGAGATAAAATATATATCAGACGTCCGAGCAACATGAATGTGCCCAGAAACATTTGTTTGCTGTTTTCATCCACTTTTATGATCTCACATACAAGCCGTGATTACCATTAATGAGTACAAGGCATGAGTTTCGCGTTCACTTCTCGATGCAAAAGCACAAGAATACACACAAAGAATTTGCAACAGAGAATGAAATAATTACAAAATGACAAAATTAAACAAGCTAATCCTGCAGGCCTCACCTGTATCTTATTTTCATCTTGAGACTCTACAACAACCTTAGCATCTTTCAAGGAAATCAACTCCTCCTCTGGTTCTGTAACAGACACCTCTAGACCTACAAAAGTAACAAAACAAATGCATCATAAAAATAACTTGTACAAAACTTAACCCAATGAAAAAAAAGCACAACATAGCATATGATATTATAGAATGTGAAGATAACCTGAACCCATTGCAGATATTGGCTTGGAGACATGTTGCAGCACTCTCCATTGGGTATTATTACAAGATAACAACAACCTTAATCAAAAGTAGACAAACTATATAAACACCATTGCATTTCAACAACTTACTGAAACATATAAAAGATTTCAGAGGCTTTCCAGTGAACTTTCTACCTGGGTTTCTGCATATCAACACTTGTGCCGTTTTGGTGGAAAAAGGCTTGATTGTTGCAGCTCCTCGCAGAAAACCACTGCAAATAAATATAATAAAAAGGGAAATGAAATTGTGAGTCAACCATGAAACAAAACAAACAAATAAATTTGTAAACAAAGAAAATAATTTACTCTGAATGGTGTTGATATCATCACGGTACTGGTGGTGAGGGAAGCTGAGGCCATTTCTACTTCACTATGTTTCGCTTGAGTCTCCTTTTTATCTCACCCAAAACGACATCGTTTAATTCTTATCTTCTAAATTCTGCCAAAAACGACACCGTACTCAACCACATGGAATGCCATTTAAATGGTCATGGAATGCCATTTAAATGGTAATATTATTGGAATTTGGAACAAACAAATTCTTTGAGTTTAGTAGTGAACCATTGAAGACGAAGAAGAAGAAGAAGAAGTAGAAGGTAAAAATGGCGATGGCAGTTAAAACAGTCTTCTTGAGTATAAACCCCAAAGTAAGTAACTTTTGTTATTTTTCAAGTTATAGAATCATTTACTTTACTTTAACAAATGGTATCTACTCATGATTGAATACTGAATCACTCCAGTTCCAGATAATCAATCATAAACAAATAGGCTGGTCTGACCTTATCTGTATATATATTTGAACCCACTAGTAATTTGTACACATGATGATGGTGAACTGTACTTCTTGTTCTATTTTGTGGTTTACTTGGTATCTTAAGACCATCTCCAACCCAGCGCTAAGCACCACGCCATCTCCATTTTTGGCGCAAAATCCTCTCCAACGCAGCGCCTTCCTCTGCTCCATTCAGCTGCTGATGAACAGTGTCACGCAATATATTGCGCGACACTGTTCGTTGGCGCAAACTGAGAATGCTTTTTTTTTTTTTCAATCCTCAACTTTCATGTAATCACACTTTAACTCTTTTTATTAAAATCTATTTCGATTATATCCTTTATTTAAAGGTTTTATTTAATCACAGTTTTACCCTAATCAATTAAATTTATTCCAATTTGGTCCTTTTTATTATTTAATGATTGAGATGTGATTTAATTATTATTGTTATTAACATTTATAATTAGCTAAAGTGAAGTGTATAATTAAAAAATTGAAATGCAATTTTTTTAAATACATCACTTCATTCAAAACAGCGGAAAATTAAAGCAAAATACATTAAAGACTAAATACATTAAAAACGAAATACAAAGTTTATAGTGATAAAATAAATTATCACTAATTGGAATACACTAGAATGAAAGAAAAACAACCCAACTATTTAGTAGTCTGGAAGACCATCTTCAGGTCCTTGGAGATTATTGAAAAAATCACCAAAAGAGCCAGATGTATTTTGGGATCCCTGGTCTTGTTGCCGAGCATGTTTTGCCATAATTTTTAATTGTTGTTGTTTCACAAACTCACGTTTCATTGGATCAGTTATGGTATTCAAATCTATCATCACAATTTTGGTTTCCCGGCACTCCAATTTTCTCTCCAAAATATCGTTAGTTCTTTGTCTTTCCCCAGCATTGTGCTTATAAACTTCCATCATTTGTTGTTGTCCTTCTTTCAAAGTGTCACAAATGGTTGAATTTTTTTCCTCAACCCTCATTTTAAATTTTGCTTTCTTCACCCCCATTGGCCGTTGAGATGAACTACCCCCACCATCATCACTAGTGATATTCAGAGAAAATGAAGATAGTCCAGGATATGTCATTGTGGGAGACTCTGGAGTTGGAGAGTCTTCTTGTGATGATACAAAGTGACCACTTTCCCTTCGAGCCCCTGAGGTTGCAGTTTCGTTATCTGTAAATTTTTGCGCTATCTTTTAGGATAGGCCACACATGCTCAAACTTGAATCCATATTTATATTTTTTATCTTGGGCTAATAAGATTTTTGCCTGGTTCATCTGCAAAATGATACAAATATATTGTTGAAATTAAATATTAAATATAATTTTCCAACAATTATAATACTAACAAATACTCACAATATCAACTTCGGATGCACTACTAGGTTTAAGAGTTTCAATCTGTCGTAGACATCCTCGGAATTTTCCAATTGCGGAAAGGATAGTATGCATGCGACATTGCAAACTTCTCTTGTTACGAAGTTCGGTGATAAAGTCTGGTTTGTTGTTGTTGTAATCATTCTCAACTCGAGCCCAAAACATATCCTTCGATTGGTAAATACCAATGATCGGGTTTTGCGACACATCAAGATATATGTGACAAAGATGTGTGTCTTCTGCATGTGTGTATGAAGAAGTTCTTTTTGTAGACATTTTGAGGAAAAAAAGTGATTTGAAGGGAAAGTGACTTGAAGAGATAAGTGATTCGAAGGTATAAGAGATTTGAAAGGATATGTTTAAGTTATTGTGGGTTGATATTTATAGAAAGTAGGAGGTACTCTTTTCATATTTCATCCTACGGTTCAGATCGTGAGGAAATCCATCCAATGGTTGGTATTTAATATCTCAGATATCTTATCTTCATATTTTGGGAAAGGTGAAGATTAGATTTATGAAGAGTTAGAGATATTATTGCAGAGAGGTGCTCTGAAAAGATTATTTGAAATAAAGTGTTTTTGTCCGTATCTACTTTGTCCACATGAGCTTGCAGTTATTGTCGGTCACATGGATAAAGATTTGAGATTATTTTCGAGATTTCATCCTATGGTTCAGATCGTGAAGAAATCCATCCAATGGTTGGTATTTAATATCTCAGATATCTTATCTTCATATTTTGGGAAAGGTGAAGATCAGATTTCTGAAGAGTTTGAGATATTATTGCAGAGAGGTGCTCTGAAAAGATTATTTGAAATAAAGTGTTTTTGTCCGTATCTACTTTGTCCACATGAGCTTGCAGTTATTGTCGGCCACGTGGATAAAGATTTGAGATTATTTTCGAGATTTCATCCTACGGTTCAGATCGTGAAGAAATCCATCCAATGGTTGGTATTTAATATCTCAGATATCTTATCTTTATATTTTGGGAAAGGTGAAGATCAGATTTCTGAAGAGTTTGAGATATTATTGCAGAGAGGTGCTCTGAAAAGATTATTTGAAATAAAGTGTTTTTGTCCGTATCTACTTTGTCCACATGGGCTTGCAGTTATTGTCGGCCACATGGATAAAGATTTGAGATTATTTTCGAGCTTAGATTTCTTATCTATAATAGTATATTTCACAATGATAAATAGCCTAGACGAAAGTCTGCTAAAACTCATTTATATTCAACTCCAAGCAAAAATGAATTTCAATATTGGAGGTCCATCTAATTTCTTATCTTCATCTTCATCTTCCGACGATGAGGAAGATCAAATTATAGCAAATCTTGAAGCGATTGATGCAGAACAAGAAGCATTACTTGCCCAACATGGTAACATCCAACGGGCCATCGCTCAGTATCTCAATCAACAAAACAACTCAGTGATCCGTGGAGGCTCAATTCCTGGTCATATAGTGATCAATCGAGACCGGGAAAGTGCTGATCGTCGTTTGTTCGACGACTATTTTACCGAGAACCCACGGTATAACGATCAAATGTTCCGTCGACGCTTTCGAATGGGTAGAAGTTTATTCCTTCGTATTGTCGAAAAAGTGGAAGCTCGTGACAACTACTTTGTGCAAAGAAGAGATAGTGTGGGTAGACTGGGTTTGTCCGCTCTTCAAAAAATAACAGCAGTATTTCGGATGTTGGCATATGGTTGTCCAGCGGATGCTACTGATGAGTATATTAGAATAGGAGAGTCTACAACAATTGAAAGTTTGAAGAGATTTTGTCGTGCTGTTGTGGAGGAATTTGCAGATGAGTATCTAAGATCACCTAATGCTACTGACGTTGCCAGACTACTCCGTGTTGGTAAAGAGCGTGGTTTTCTAGGAATGCTGGGTAGTCTAGATTGTATGCACTGGAAGTGGAAAAACTGTCCAACAGCTTGGGCAGGACAATACGCAGGTCGTAGTGGATCCCCAACTATTATTCTAGAGGCTGTAGCTGATTATGATCTATGGATATGGCATGCATATTTTGGTTTGCCAGGTACGAACAATGATATTAATGTGTTGGAGGCATCTCATCTTTTTGCTAACCTCGCTCAAGGTATTGCTCCTCCAGCTCATTATGTCATTCAAGGAAAAGAATATAATATGGGTTATTATTTAGCTGATGGTATATACCCAAAATGGTCTACGCTTGTACAAACTATTCACGATCCACGTGGTCGGAAAAAACAAATTATTTGCAATGAAACAAGAAGGATGTAGAAAAGACGTAGAACGTGCATTTGGAGTTCTCCAATCACGGTTTGCAATTGTGGCAGGACCAGCGCGTTTTTGGCATAAACAAGTTTTACATGATATAATGACTACGTGCATTATTATGCACAACATGATAATCGAGGATGAGCGTGATGTTGATACATCAATTGAGGATCATATGGAAGCACCAACTCCAGAAGTTGAGATGATGTTAGATGAAAATACTAGATTTCAAGAATTTCTGGCTCGACATAGAGAAATTAGGGATAAAGAGGCTCACATTGCACTCCGAAATGCCTTAATAGATCATTTGTGGGATGAATATACTAATTCAGATAATTAGTTGATGATCAATATGTACTTTTATTTTTATGCTTTTTCTTTTTATTTGCCGGAATGTAATGTTTAAGTTATTTTAATAATATATGAAATATTTTACATAATTAAATTTATTTAGATTTAATGTATTAATTTCATAATTTCTTATCGTATTGCAATATTATGTTAGTTATGGGGTGAAATGTTAATTGTGGAGAAATATTAAAAAAAGGGAAAGAAAAGGAATATTGATGAGAATATTCTTTTTAGTGTAAAGTTTGGTGCAGTGGGTTGGAGATGGAATAGTGAAATAGTGTGACAGTTGCACTATTTTAGTACAAAAGTTGCACCAAAACCACTGTTCGGGTTGGAGATGCCCTAAGTATTAAACATGCAAGTTAGTGGTTTCAATATGGAAGCTACTGCCTTATATATAAAACCCAGTAATCATTTGGGGTACAAGATGATGTGTAATTTGTAGACAAGAGAACAGAGAAGAAGAGAAGTCGAGTAGATATTTGCTGAATAATTCGTTGTATTCATTTCCTCAGACTCTGGCTTTTTATAGCCTTACAAAAGGAATTAAACAAGTACATTACTGGAAAGTAGGAACAATAAACCAACTAACTGAAAGTGGAGCTAATTAAATGGTGCAGCATACCTGCACGTTGGCCATGATCAACAAACACAAAGACCACTGCTTATTTATCCTATCTACTAATTGACCAAGTCATTATTCAAGCCTAACTATTCTGACTTGATCCCCACGTACATCATCTAGCCCATATCAATCCTCCCTCCTCAAATTATCCTTGCCCGCAAGGATAAAGTCAGGGTAAGTCTTGGAGAAACGCCGGCGATTTTCCCATGTTGCGTCTTCGACAGGAGCTCATGTCAACTAAACCAGAATTTCTGTTTTCGGTCGGTAGAGTCCCTTACAAATCACTCAGCTGTCCAATATGGACTCGGGCTGTGGCAATAATTCTGAAGTGTCTGATACATGTGAGAGGCTGCGGAAGACAGAAGGTATTGGTCCCAGACTCCTAGGTGTTTCTTCAAAAGGCTCACATGAAACACATTGTGAATTTGAGTGCCTGGTGGTAATTCCAATTTGTAAGCAACTTGACCAACTTTAGCAAGAATCTTATATGGTCCGAAGAACCGAGGTGATAACTTTAAGGAACTGCAGAAAGCCACCGTCTTCTGTGTGTAAGGCTATAATTTGAGGTAGACGTAATCTCCAACGTCAAAAACAACTTCTTGCCTATGCTGGTCTGCCTGGGACTTCATCCTTTCATGTGCGATATTCAAATTGTGGCACAAATCTTTGAGGATGTCATCTCTAGAGCGTAAGAACTCGTCCACTGCTTGGACCTTGGTGGTGCTTGGAACATAAGACAGTAAGTTGGGAGGTGTCAAATGGTGACACTTTGGTGGACGAATGAGTGGAGGTATTATAGCTATACTCTGCCCACGGAATCCACTCAAGCCATTTGTGTGGCTGGTCACTCGTGAAACATTGTAGATATTTTTCGAGGGTTCGATTAACAACCTCTGGCTGTCTGTTTGTGGATGATAACTTGAGCTTGTAAGTAAAGATGTTCCCTGCAACTGAAATAAGGTCTTCCAAAATAAACTAATGAAATTTTTTTCCCGGTCACTAACAATGGAGATTGGTATGCCGTGAAGTTGAACAATCTGATCCATAAAAACTTTGGCAACACTCAATGCTGTGTACGGATGCTTGAGAGGTATGAAGTTGGCTTATTTTGTCGGCTGATCGACTACCACCATAATAACGGACTGTCCTTGTGACATAGGTAACCCCTTTATAAAGTCCATGGAGATTTCCGTCTGTACCTTCTCAGGTATTGGTAGAGGTTGGAGAAGGCCTGCGGAAGTGTTTACAGCGTTGACATATCTCATAGCAACTTATAAGTCTTTGATAGAATTTTTCATACTTGGCCACGAAAATCCTACCTTAATTCGACTTGGTGTTTTATGATAACCGAAATGGCCACCAATAGGAGGAGAATGATTAGCAGATAAAATAGTAGGAATTAGACATGAAGTAGAACTTCAAAGGACCCGACCTTTTTTGAAATAAACTCCATCACGTCTGGTGTAATGTTGCAATTGTTGTGGTGTAGTTGAAGTCTCCTAGTTCTCATAGAATGGGTCATTTTTTACTTTTTGGAGGGTAACCCACCAATCCACAATAGGTAGGGAAATAGCTAGGAACTCGAATTCAGTTCTTCGTGAAAGGGCGTCTGCTCCATTATTTTCCGTACCTTTCTTGTATTGGATGATGTAGTCGTATCCAAGAATTTTTGGCAGTCAACGAGTTTCTTCTGGAGTGGTAATCCGCTGTTCAATTAAATATTTCAAACTTTTCTGGTCAGTTCGAATAATAAAGGGTTTTCCCAACAGGTACGATCGCCATTTTCGAATTGCTTTTACTATGGCAAGCATCTCCTTTTCGTAGGTGGAGAGGGCCAGGTATGAAATTTTGAGGGCTTCGTTGAAAAATGCCACGGGCTAGTTGTTCTGTGATAAAATGGCTCCGATGCCGACTCTGCAAGCATCACACTCAACTACAAACGTTTGTGAAAAATCAGGGAGCCGTAGGACAGAAGGTGAGGTCAATGCTTCCTTCATCTAAGAAAAAGCAACTTCGGTTGTAGAGGACTATACAAACCCCTATTTTGTCAATAATCGAGTTAATGGTGCTGCGATCCCTCCCAAACCCCAGATAAATTCACTTAATAATCAGCTGAAGATGATATTATTTGTGTAATTGTGATCTAATTATATGAGTTTGCAGGTGCTTTATTTTATTCACTGTAATGCTGTGAGGCCTTGAGCTTTCAAACATCCTATTAATGCTATTGCTATGTGTTAGTATCAACTAAAAGTTGATTACAACATGTAATAGATATTTGAAATCCTTTTTAATTTTTCAGGAGAAGTCATAAGTATCCTACGGCTGCTTTTGCTGTGTTGTCAGGTTCCAATCCATGCCTTTCCTCCAAGTTGAACTTTGTCTTTCACTTTCTTTCTTGTGATATGGTTAAGATTTTCTGTTATTAAATTTTTTAATTTGAATAAGCTGCGGAAGATGTTTGAGTTTCTTCTTCTCAATTTGAATACTTCTTGGTTACTACTACTTGAACCAATGACGCTAGAGAACTGAAGGTACAGAAGAATTTAAGTGAGAAAATAATATTAAGTTTCAAATCAGAAATAAAAAATGAGGGGACATCTTGGGATGACCTTTATGTTCCTCGCATTCTTCCTGTTGGATTTGTGCAGAGGCAAGATTTTTTATGTACTGCACAATTACTAATGAAGAAACCTTATTTCTTCAGCTATTTAAAACTAATAATGATCATCTTCAGAAATCATTATAGTCAATTGAGACTTTCTTAGTCTTTATTGATTAAATTACGCACTATTTTTGGCCCATTGAGTGTGCGCGCATGTGTGCATGCTTTTAAAATTTTTATTTTTTTGTATCATTGCACTACCATAAACTAAGATGGTGTTGGTTCATAGTGAGCTATGTTGCCGTCTTTTGTACACCACTTACATGATTGTGTCTGCTCACTAGTTTTGTTCTGTGTCATGATGATGCATTATACCTGGACATATGTTTCACCTAGTTTACAGATTTCAAGCCTAATGGGTCTTTTAATTTGTAGTTGGCACTAATAATTAGTTTAGAAAATGTTTATACTTCGTAGAAAAAAAATGATTTTTCAAATAAGAAAGCTATTGTTCTAATAATGAACTTGACACTGGTAAGCTTTTTGGTTGTTTTCTGTATGAGATTTCATCATGGGAAGGGATAGAGCTTGGGTGCATCTGGGCGTATATGCCTAGGTCACTCTTATCATGCCATGTGGCATGGACCTCTTACTTGATTGGAGGCCTACGTCACATGACATGATATCAAAGGGCAAGCATATATGCCTAGGCGTGCTAAAGATGATCCATTGGACGATGAACACTATAATTATTATAATATTTATAATGCAATGGGAATGTTTCGAAAAGTACCATTGATTTTAATTGAAACTTTGTAATTGAGAACTGGGGATGTAATTAAACTCCGTATAAAGAATAAGTGCTTGATTTACTCTAAATTTGAAAATTAATCATCTAAAATTGTCAATAGGACTTCTTAATCGCATATTGCTTAATCTAAAGTTCTGAAGAAGTGATGCATCCAATTAACTTAGTATTATTATTTTATCACTGCATTGTTTTGTAACCCTTTTTTTGTTTTTTATTTTTTATAAATATATATCTCACTTCTTCCTTTAATAGATGATTATTAGTTTTCCATGATTTCTTCCATTGCCTGTTTTGTATCTGATGAACAATCTGGACACTGCCAGGAAAGACACCTAATGTAAGTTTGTCTCCTATTATTCTCGTCAATCAATTTATTGACTTTTCAATAGCGGTGCTCTTTTTCCTTTAATTATTACAAAATATTCTTTATAATTTCCTGCTTGCTTGAACACTCTGCAAAGCTCGTCCTCAAAAGGAAAAGTGCTTGCTTGAATACTAATGTATTGAGATCTTTCTTCCTCTTGCAAGGCATCAGGGCACACACACATTGCATTCATTTGTGTCCCTGCATCGTTGTGCAAAATTTGGAATAACACAATACACACACTTGTTCATGTATGTACATACATTAGATTTAAAGTTGACAGTTTTCATAAATTGCATGCTCTAGGACTATATCTAGGAAATGACATACTTGTGTGTTCTTGTGTTTATTTGTTTGTGTTTTTGTGATATTGAACTTGAATTTGAGCTTATATAATTCCTCATTGAGTTCCGGTTGTTTCGGTTACTCATTCATTAAGTTTCGAGTTCAAATTAGAAGGTTAAGAAACTTTCCGTGATTTTATTGTACATGGTTTTCATCCTTGTTTTTCAAGTTGAATTCCATATTTTTTATGAAAGTTGTCTTGACGTCTTTGGTACGTGAGGGAGTCCTGGTTCGTAATCCGAAAACGCATTCGAAATCGGAGTTCGGGGCCGGAGAATGGTCGAAGAACAAAACAATGCCCGAGGGGAGATGAAAGGCAAAATAGGGGAGCCTTGCATCCCTCCCCGTGGAGGCACGTGGCCTCCACGGGAAGGGCTGCCTTCTGCCCCCGTGGAGGCCACGTGCCTCCACGGGAAGCAGAGGTGGCTGCCCTCTATTGGTTGTGCCTCCACGGGAAGCAGAGGTGGCTGCCCTCTATTGGTTGGTTGAAATCCCTCTCTTTCCCTCTCCTTTAAATACTACTTTCCCTCTCTTTTTCAAACAAGGTGTTGGTGGAAAAATTGTGCAGAAGTTTTCTCTCTTATTTTCTCAACTTCCAAACACCGTAACTATCTCAAATCAACTTCAATTTTAGATTTTCAAAAGCCGAAACTGTTGGTCTTGAAGAGGAACAAATGCTAAGCTTTTTCAGAGTCAAACAATACTTAGATTTTTCTTGATGATCTGATTTCAGTTCGTGAGTCATTGTTTGTAAGTGAATCAATTCTCTTTTATTTTTCTTTCATGATCTTCTTAATGATTCTTTTTATATGAGTTGAAAGAAATGTTTAGAATGATTTTGATTTCAACATTTGGATTTGTTTGATTAACTTTCAAGATTAGTTCATGTATTTTGGTTGAATATCATTTTTGCTAATCTTGAAGAATATGAGTTTGAATCTAGAATCTTTTTGTGTATATAATCTTAATTGTTGATTTCTAGATTTGATTACATGATTTTAGAACTAGGATTTCTTAATTTTGATTTTGATTTTCCCTGACCAAGTTCTTGATTTTTGGTTTTTTGTTTGTTAAAAATGTTGAAAACTTCAAGTCAGAGTTTGTTCAGTTGATTTCAAAGTTAGTTGTGTGATTTTCATTGAAAAACTTGTTATGCTAACTTTGATTAACATATTTAGGTTTCTAGATATCTTTTTGAATATTCTTTGAATGCTTAATCTAGTTATCTTATCACATGTTCATAATAATTAATTACATTTGATTGTAAGCTTGATTTGTGCATAAACTAATTCTTCATAGATTGTGTTTGATCAACTTGCTCTATTTGCTTATGTTTGTATCATTTGCGTTCACATAGATCACTTGTCTTGTGAAGATGTTGGAAGTCTCATGTCTTAGAGTGATTCTTTGACTTGAGCATTGGAAGTCTTATATTGGGGAGTGATTCTTCAACTTAAGCATTGGAATTCACATTTGGAGAGTGATTCTTTAAGTTGTGCATTGGAAGAGTTAGCTAGGATCGGGGTGATCCGGATAGCTAAGCGTGGAAGTCTTGTCTAGAGTTGGGGTGACTTGGATAGGCAAGCAAGGTATCTTCCTAAAGACGTGAGGTCTTGGATGGGAAGTTGACATAGTAAGTTCACTTGGCCCGAGGGTAAAATAGGTGTTGATAGCTTAGAGAGTGAATCTTGTGTTAATTGCCTCTTGAGTGTGTAACTCCTATTTATCATAGTGAATTGCTTTAGCTGGTGGTTGTGGTATCAACCCGTGGATGTTTTCTCATTTTGATGTTTTACCACGTAAAAATCCATTGTGTTGATTTTAGCATTTAATTTCTTTACTTACTTTGACTTGTATTGTTTCAACTCTTGATTAATTGATCTTATATTGTCTAGTTTAATCAATATACTTGTTTAAGCTACTTTGTGCAATTGTATATCTTGTAAAGAGCATTCAATTTCTTCACTTACTTTGACTTGTATTGTTTCGACTCTTGATTAATTGATCTTATATTGTCTAGTTGAATCAATATACTTGTTTAAGCTACTTTGTGCAATTGTATATCTTGTAAAGAAAAGAAAATTGCAAGGATTTTGAGACTATATCTATTCACCCCCCCACCCCCTCTTAGTATTTATTGAGGATAAGTAACTATTTTTTTTAAACAATTATTGTTATGCACTTGGGTTACATTTAGTAATTTTGTTTATTTTATTGATAATGAGTTTAACTATTTATATTGATATTAATATATTTGTTGAAATAAAAAAAATTAATTTTTTTAAACTGTCAAACCAAACCAAACCAAACCAATTTTACCTTATAATTGGTTTCGACTCTTGATTAATTGATCTTATATTGTCTAGTTGAATCAATATACTTGTTTAAGCTACTTTGTGCAATTGTATATCTTGTAAAGAAAAGAAAATTGTAAGGATTTTGAGACTATATCTATTCACCCCCAACCCCCTCTTAGTATTTATTGAGGATAAGTAACTATTTTTTTTAAACAATTATTGTTATGCACTTGGGTTACATTTAGTAATTTTGTTTATTTTATTGATAATGAGTTTAACTATTTATATTGACATTACTATATTTGTTGAAATAAAAAAAAATTAATTTTTTTTAAACTGTCAAACCAAACCAAACCAAACCAATTTTACCTTATAATTGGTTTCGACTCTTGATTAATTGATCTTATATTGTCTAGTTGAATCAATATACTTGTTTAAGCTACTTTGTGCAATTGTATATCTTGTAAAGAAAAGAAAATTGCAAGGATTTTGAGACTATATCTATTCACCCCCCCCCCCCTTTAGTATTTATTGAGGATAAGTAACTATTTTTTTTAAACAATTATTGTTATGCACTTGGGTTACATTTAGTAATTTTGTTTATTTTATTGATAATAAGTTTAACTATTTATATTGATATTACTATATTTGTTGAAATAAAAAAAAATTAATTTTTTTTAAACGGTCAAACCAAACCAAACCAAACCAAACCAAACCAATTTTACCTTATAATTGGTTTCGACTCTTGATTAATTGATCTTATATTGTCTAGTTGAATCAATATACTTGTTTAAGCTACTTTGTGCAATTGTATATCTTGTAAAGAAAAGAAAATTGCAAAAATTTTGAAACTATATCTATCCCCCCGGTATTTATTGAGGATAAGTAATTATTTTTTTTAAACAATTATTGTTATGCACTTGAGTTACATTTAGTAATTTTGTTTATTTTATTGATAATGAGTTTAATTATTTATATTGATATTACTATATTTGTTGAAATGAAAAAAAATTAATTTTTTTTTAAACTGTCAAACCAAACCGAACTGAAATAAACATCGGTTTGGTTTGGTTTTACTTTATAATTGGTTTGGTTTGGGTTGTAAAAAAATAACCCGATTAAATAATGATTTGGTTTGGATATCGTCAAACTTAACCCAAACCAACTCATGCCCACCCCAAACCCTGACTGTGATTTATACACATGGCATATGTCATGTGTCATATTGATAAACTAACTGAGGAAGTAAATCATCATTGCGTGCTTACTTATCAATGTAATCTTGTACTGCGCCTTCTTTAAAGTAGAGTTAGTTGTATACAATTCATGCTTATGCTCACCATGCAATGACAAAGAAATCTTTGTTTATAGATAAAGGAATTCAACTTATTCTGGCCCTCTTGTTTTCTGACGGCACTTCTGCTTCACTCCATATCATCATCTGGTTCTTTATCTCGTTGAGAGACTCAGCCTTATGCTTTTGGATCGTTCGATTCCATTTATGGCAAGCCTCTCTAGAAGACCTCTCCTTACCCCTGAAGAACATTCAAGCAGTGGCAAGCCCTCATTCTAGCTCCCTCAACATAACTGCCTCGAATGCAGAAGATCTCTTATAGCGGTCCAACACTTTGGACTTCAAGGGCCAGTCCGGCCTCTTGGGAAAGCACTTCAATAATGATCTTTTACTGCTTCAAATCTTCAGCCAGCCTCTCATAATGAAGCTTGGCCTTCTTAGATCCTTGCTGGGCCTTAAGCATAGATTTTTGGGAGGTAACCAGAGTTTCCTTAGCAGCTCGAGCCTCTGCCTCATGACTACCAGCCGCTTGTTCTGCCAGGGACAACTTCTGTCCAATTCTGCGCACCGCTGCTTAGCCTTATCCAGATTCGCTTTGAGCTGGGTGCTCCTCACAACAAGTTCTGTCAAGCTGATTGTGGCATTGTTAGCTCGGTCTCAGCAGTGGACACGACTTTCTTCAGGATTGCTTTGGTCGCGTCACGCTGCCTCAGCTTCTCTTCAAAAGATGTATTCAGCTTTGATTCAATGGCTGAGGCAGAACTAATCTCTTTCTTTCCCTTCTCGAGCTCTTTTTTAAGCTGAGAGATTTCAGTAGCTTGTTTTTTCTGAGCCATCATAGCCCTGGTAATCTCCTTTACGGCCTTAAAAAGAAAAGAAACGAGTTATGACTGTATAAACCTTAAATGAAAAGAATTGATAAGGGAATAGGAAACACAAACATATACGCCATTATTATAAATTGCACGAACACGCTTCGGGTCACTAGTATTCCGAAAGTCAGTCTAATAACCTTCCCCGACATAGCCTCTTCCTACAGACATAGACTTCAGCATGTCAAGGGGGTCGACTGACTTCTCCTCCGAGCTAGGAGTACCAACTGTAGTAGGAAGTATCATCATCTCTGGACCTTGAGGCTGTTGGTTGGTTGGAACTGGATTTAGAACATGAGTAGCTTCAGAAACAGTCACCAAGGGGGTGGCAGCAGTTTGCTCCTAATCAGGTGCTCTCAAGAGACCAGCTTCAAACCCACTAATGAAAGAAGCTACTTTAATATTAGGTAAAGGACCAGAAGGGCGGCCCAACCGTATCAACATCTTATCAATATGATAAGCCCCTTGGTCAGTAAGGTTATCTTCAGCCTCAAAAACAGGCGGGTTGACTGGAACTTTTTCAGGGTTGGCATGCCCATCGTCAGAATCTGAGTCAATAAAGACTATTTAATATTTAACAAAAAATTACATAGGAGCCTTGCCAGCACAATGTATTGGAGAGCCAGTAGGAACCTGGTTGACTGGGTGACTAGTTTGAAGAGGAACCGGCTCAGCCAGAGTTGGAAGACGAGTTTGTTAAAGGGGGACTTGCTTGATAACCCCTTTAGTAGCCTGATCGCATGCCCTGGGTTGATTAGATGGCAAAATGGCAGATGGAGCCAATGTACGGTCATTTCCTCTCTTCGATCACTGCTCCCTACGGATCAGATCAGTCAATGTATCCTGATCTTCGTCTTCTTCTTCAATGATAACTGATTAAATGCTAGGACTCTATTTAATGCATCTATTTATGAGTTCCCTTACATGATTGGGTTTGTATTGTGATAGCTTGCATTTAGGACATATTTGCCCTTTAGCTAATTAGGACTCATTGATTGCATTTGTTAATTGCATTTATTGTCCTTGCCATTTTATGTGACAACATGTGTTGATATGGCTTTGGTTAATGACTAGATTTTAGACTTGCATATCTATATCTAGTTAGGTCTTTATGAGCATTCATAAAGACATTGATATCTAGGATTTGTACTTAGTGTCATCTTTAATCCCTAGATAAGCATTTAGTGTTGCCTAGCATTATTTGCATTTTGAATATTCATATATTCACTTAGGTTGTTAATCTCTTCCTTGAGAGTTAAGTCTTGTGACTACAAGGTGTAGTGCACAAGCAAGTGAAGTCTTGCAACCAAGGTGTGGTTGGCAAGCAAAGTGATCAAGGATTCACTATAAAGGCCCGTTGGGTAGTAGTGGTGGGTTAGTGACCGAGAATGGTGCTATTAGAGGTCAACCTAGGTTGTAAACATCATTACAATAGTGGATTTGAGGATCGTGTGTGCCTAGAAGGATAGCCCGTGGTTTTTCCCTTGTCGAAGGGTTTCCATGTAAAAATCAAATGTTACTTATTATTCCGCACTTTTCACTTGATTTTGTATGCTTGTTTATGAGGTGAATTTTTAATATTGACTAATCAAGAAAAATTGGTAATTAACTTGATTAAAACCTATTCACCCCCCCTCTAGGTTATAGACACACGTTTAGAGTAGTATTTTCAGGCTCTTCTTAGCCGTTTACGGGGGGTTGACAGTCTCCCTTGGGTTTGTGGAGGGGATTTCAATGAGATCCTTTGTTTGAATGAGAAGGTGGGTGGTTCGGACAAGTCCTTCTCAGGCATGTTTCGGTTCAGACAAGCTGTAGACGACTGTGATCTTGTTGACTTGGGTTTTTCACGGCCTAAGCTCACATATAACAACAGAAGAGATGGTAAGAGTAATATTCAGGAGAGACTTGACAGGTACTTAGCTGATGATAAATGGCGAGACAGGTTTGGTCAGGTGATAGTGGAACATTTAGGGTTTAACTGCTCGACCATCGTCAAATTCTTCTAAAGTTTAATCGGATTGATCAGTCTATGGTTGACAGATATCGAGGATTTCGTTTCGAACCTTTCTGGTTAAAAGAAAATGACATAGGCAGAGTAGTTACTGATGTCTGGCATGCGCAGGGTCACTCTCTTTCGTTGGGGGATTTCAATAGAAAACTCAAACAGTGTGCTGTAAGTTCCTCGTATTTTGATTGACTTATTTCGTTGACAAACCACATTGGGGATTAATTTTTGTAAGGGTATATTAGGCTTCATTAGGGTGTGATCAAGCTTCAAGGACTTCATCTCTCTCAAGAGCACTTCAAAGGTATATCACTTGCTTAATTCTCTTTGAAGAGGTTTTAGTTGCACACACTCATATTCTATGCATTTGTATTGACATGCATGAATGGTTGCACACACACACTTCTTGCATTTTGGAGTTGATGGGCTGCACAGTAGGTTAGGCGACATGCAAGGCCACTTGTACAAGTCGCCTGACAAGTCGCCTTAGACTTAGGTTTTTCCCACAGTGTGTTAGGCGACATGCAAGGCCACTTGAGCATGTCACCTCCAATGTCGCCTTAGTCATGTATTTTTTCTTCAGTGTGTAAGGCGACTTCATAGGCTACTTGGGGATGTCGCCTTACATGTCGCCTCTAACATCTTGTTTTCTCCACAGTGTGTTAGGCGACTTCATACGCGACTTGGGGATGTCGCCTCACATGTCGCCTCGGGCAACGTGTTTTCTCACAATGTGTTAGGCGACTTGCTCATGTCGCCTTGCATGTCGCCTTTTTCACCTGAACTGGGCATTTCGGGTATTTCACACCAGCTCGTTTTTTGGTCTCTATAAATACATCTTCTTCTCCACCATTTAGACCTAGAGCTCTGAAAATATATCCCTAAGTGAGAGAAAGTAAATCCAAGAGAGAGAGAGCTCCAAGAAATCCTTTTTACTCAACCAAACACATACTCATGTGCATCTAAGCTTCATTCTTGCATCTATTCTTCATGGGTCTTCATGCTTTTCTTGACTACGTAATCAAACAAGTCTTAGAACTTCCTTTTCTTTTTTATGTTCTTGTTTACCTAGGGTTAGCAATTATTTGTTAATTAATTGCATGTTTATTTGGTTTAGCATGATTTGAGTATGTTTGTGATTATGTTTGTTGGTTGAGGTTGTATGTTCATTGATAGCTAGCATTTAGAACGTTTTTACCCTTCTAGCTAAATCTTCATGCATTTGCATTTAGATATTGATATCTAGGATTTGCACTCATTGACATCTTTAAATCCTTAGATAAGCATTTAGTGTTGCCTAGCATTAATTGCATGTTAGAATATTTTTACATATTCACTTAGGTTGTTTAACCTCTTCATTGATTGTTAAGCTTTGTGACTAAGTGGATTAGTGCACTTGCTTATGGTCTAGAATCACTATTAAAGGCCCGTTGGGTAGAGTGAAAGGGTTAGTGGCCAAGTAGGTGTGACTTGAGGTCAACCTAGGTTGTAAACTTTCATTCAAGTAGTAGATTTGAGGACTGAATGTGGCTAGAAGGATAGCCCGTGAGTTTTACCTTGTTAGAGGGTTTCTCACGTAAATCAATCCTTATGTTTTTATTGTTTTCCGCATATTTATATTGGATTGATTGATTGCTAATATGGGGTAGGACTATTAAAATTGATTAAGTAGAAAAATTGGTAATAAATCAACTAAAACCTATTCACCCCCCCCCCCCTCTAGGTTGTATTAGACACACTTTGTGTATTTTCATGTGCGAATAGTTTAGCAGGTTGGAGTAAGATTCGATTCAAGCACCTTAGCACCCAGATTGACAGGAAAACCAGGGAGATAGAACACCTGTACAAATTTTGTAAGACTAATGGCGTTATGAACTCAATTAAGATTTTGGAACAATCAGTCGATGAGCTCCTTGTTTGTGAAGAGTTATTTTGGAAGCAACGGTCCAGAGCTGAGTGGTTAGCGGCGGGTGACTGGAATTCCAAGTTTTTTCATTCTAGAGCTACCGCCAGAAAGAAAACAAATGCTATAGACATGCTTATTGATCATGAGGGCATGCCACAGGTCACAAAATTGGGCTTGGCATAGGTGATGCAGGTCTAATTAACTCTATTTTTCAGTCCTCCAATCCTTCCTCAGCTAATTCCAGGAGAGCGTCTGAGAGGATTCGAACTGGATTAAGTCTTGAGCAAGGTGTAGGGTTGAATGCAGATTTTATAGTGGAAGAGATCAGGTTAGCCGTCTTCGACATGGGTCCGACCAAAGCTCCCGGTCCAGACGGGTTCCACGCTATATTTTTTCAAAAATTCTAGAGTGTTTTGGGAGATGACTTCTCTATAGTGTGCCTTCAGGTTCTTAATGGCAATTCGTCAATCAAAGATTTTAATAGTACGAATGTTGTTTTGATTCCGAAAGTTAAAAACCCAACTTCTCCACGGGACTTCCGGCCTATTTCTTTATGCAGTGTGGTTTATAAGGCAGTAGCAAAGGTCCTAGCCTCCAGGTTAAAGCCCTATCTTCTTGAACTTATTTCCGCCAACCAGTCAGCTTTTGTCCCTGGCTGGAAAATTTTTGATAATGTTCTTGTGGCGTTTGAGACTCTCCATTCTATTGGCCGGAAGAGGACAGGAAAAAAGGGCTTGATGGCGATCAAATTGGACATGAGTAAGGCATATGATAGAGTTGAGTGGAGCTTCCTTCGAGCTGTTATGATCAAAATGAATTTCCCTCCAAGATGGATTGGCCTGATACTAGACTGCATATCCTCTCCAACTCTCTCAATTTTACTTAACGGTCAGCCCGTGTGTAAGGTGCAGCCGTCCGGGGGTTAAGGCAGGGGTGCCCTCTATCCCCATATCTTTTTCTTCTTTGTGCAGAGGCTCTCTCTTGTCTGATTACTACAACTGAAGAGAATGGTCGGGGTTTGGGGGTTAGGTGCTGTCGAGGAGGCCCTCTCGTTAGTCACATTTTTTTTTACAGACGATAGTATTCTGTTCAGTAGAGCCTCGACTAATTGCAGTATTCGTATCCGAGAGATTTTGCATGTATATGAAAGAGGATCAGGTCAGCAAATTAACCTCCAAAAGTGTAAAATTACCTTCAGCTCGAATGTGGTTGGCACCACTAAGACAGATATCCATAAGGTGCTGGGTATTGATGGTAGTAGCAATCAGGATAAGAATCTTGGTCTGAAACAAAAGGTTGTTGTTTAACGATATTAAGGAGAGAGTTTGGAAAAAGCTCAGAGGGTGGAAAGACAGCTTTTTCTTTTTTGGAGGCAAGGATATTTTGATTAAGGCAGTGGCTCAGGCAATCCCATCTTATGCTATGAGTATCTTTCAGCTCCCCATTGGTTTCTGTAAGGAGCTTGGTGCTATGTTTTCTAAGTTCTGGTGGGGCTCCAAGGAGGGCAATCGGAAGATTAGCTGGGTTAAATGGGTTACTCTGTGTCAACCTAAGAACCAGGGAGAGCTGGGCTTTAAAGACCTATTATCCTTCAATCAATCTCTTCTTAGCAAGCAAGCCTGGAGAATCCTAACTTGTCCTAATTCCCTTGTTGCTCAGATTTTTAAGGTAAAATATTTCAAGAATGGGGATTTTCTTAATGCTTCTGTAAAGACTGGCGGCTCTCATGTCTGGAGGAGTATTGTGTGGGGAAGATCTTTACTCTCCAGTGGGCTGCGTTGGGTGGTAGGGGACGGCAGCAACATTAGTGTGTTCAAAGACCGCTGGATTCCTAGACCCAATACTTTTAAGACTATCACGCCTGACCCTGGGCATGATCTTTGTGTGGCTGATCTTCTCCTCAGAAACTACCGAGGGTGGGATGTAGACAAACTCAGGAGGGCTTTGTTGTCTGTTGACAAGGGAATTGTTCTTTCCATCCCAATCAGCTGGAGTGGAGGCAGTGATTCTCTCGCTTGGCGCTTTGACAAACGGGGTGTATATACGGTTCAAAGTGGTTACCGACTGGCCCTCTCTCAGAAGGTTAGTGCTTCAGCTTATACTTCCTCAATAGCTCATCATTGGTGGGAAACTTTTTGGAGACTAAAATTGCCCCCTAAGGTAAAAGTTTTTGTATGGCGTGCTTGCTGGAATGCACTTCCTTCTTTAGAGAATCTATGGAAAAGGAAAGTAATAGGTTCTCTTAGGTGTGATAGATGTGCTGGCCCTGTTGAATCTTCATGCCATGCTATATTCTGGTGCAAGGAGGTCCAGAAAATCTGGAATTGTGCTGGTTTTCCTTCTCTTTTTGCAGCAGTTCAACATCTTCCTGTTTTAGATGTGGTTTCATTTGCCTCATCTCTTCTTGGTATGGATGAGCTTGGTCGTTTTTGTATGGTAGCCTGGGCCATTTGGGAAAATAGGAATTCTATTTTCAACAGCAACAAAGGTAAAAGGTCGAAGCTGGTGGTTTCAGGTGCTATGTCTTTCTTGTCTGAATTCCAGGATTCAGGAATGCACTTCCTTTAGAGAATCTATGGAAAAGGAAAGTAATAGGTTCTCTTAGGTGTGATAGATGTGCTGGCCCTGTTGAATCTTCATGCCATGCTATATTCTGGTGCAAGAAGGTCTAGAAAATCTGGAATTGTGCTGGTTTTCCTTCTCTTTTTGCAGCAGTTCAACATCTTCCTGTTTTAGATGTTGTTTCATTTGCCTCATCTCTTCTTGGTATGGATGAGCTTGGTCGTTTTTGTATGGTAGCCTGGGCCATTTGGGAAAATAGGAATTCTATTTTCAACAGCAGCATAGGTAAAAGGTCGAAGCTGGTGGTTTCAGGTGCTATGTCTTTCTTGTTTGAATTCCAGGATTCCCATCATGCTCTAAATACTAGGAGCTCTCTTGTTTCGCCCAGGTCTTGCCCTGATTGGATTGCTCCCCCCCCCCGGCCGACTTAAATTGAATACGGCTATAGTGCTTCACAAGAATGGCTTGTCTATTGGTGTGGGGGCAGCAATTCGGGATGATAAAGGTCTGGTTCTGGCGGCTCAGTCGAATCAATTGGCAGGCGTGCTCAATACTGATGTTGGTGAACTTATTGCTCTTTGGGAGGGCCTTCTGCTTGCTCTTTTCTATAACCTACAAGTTGATTTGGCAGAAGTTGTCTCTCCTACTATGGTATCCTTCCTCAACGATCCTGCCCCTCTAATGGGGGAGTCTAAATTTATTGTTCAAGATATTAAGTCTATGTTCCTAGCTGTAGGCGTTTGTAAGAGTATAGCGGTTTCCAAATCTAGAAATTCCTTGGCTCTTAAACTTGCGTTGCTAGCTTTCTCCTCTGCTAGGGAGCGGCTTTGGCTGAATTCCAGCTCTTTCGCTGGTGGTTTTTCTTTGTAAATGCTGTTCTATCTATCAAAAAAAATATATAAGCTATAGTACTAAGAAATTCATCGCGCGAATCAATGCATGCAAGAGAAAATTAAGTGTAAAATATCAACATTCAATTTAACTAACTAAAAAAAACACTTTAGAGCATAAATATGTATATGTATGCGTGCATGTGTTGCATGTGCAGACTATTCCATTTAAATAAAACTTTAAAGTGTTGCATGGTCAGAGACTCAGAGCTAGAGCTCATTAGTCATTTCCAGAGAGATTTCTTTTGATTCCTTGTGTCGGGCCCGTCGGCCACTTGCACTAGAGCTTTTTCATCGGTTTGGCTGTGAAGCGTGAGATGTGATCCTGTCTTTATATCTATCTCTAAGCGTCTGAAAATTAACTAGTTACAATGGGAAAGCAGGCACATGTTTTGGTGATACCTTTGCAAGCTCAAGGTCATCTAATGCCTATAATAAAGTTTTCGCATGGGTTAGCCACACATGGCATCAAGATTACAATTGTGAGTTCAGAGTCTACTAATAACCAGATCCTCAATGCACTCGCTAAAGAGAATGATATTGCCAATTCCTTCCGTCTTGTTTCATATCCAAATATTTATGACCGATGGAATTGGCAATAGTGTAAGATAAGATCACCATATATTCATATCTTGTTTTGGAACGTTGTTCTTCATCGTATTACATCAATAAAAAAAAATTACAACATATAAAAAAAAAAATTTACAATCCGGAATTAATATTACATCAGAAAATTAATATTACATTTAATATCCAAAACTCTAAAACTCACCTTATCATACAATTAACGATCAATCATGCTATAAAAAAAAATTAAAACATCATACATTCAATAGATTGTGCATACACATATATACATGCAATTAATTAACAATAAAGAACGATTTATTCGAATATATTGTACTGGGGCTCTGATACCAATTGTAAGCTCTAGAGTCACACGGCGGAAGGGATTTAAAAACCTTTTTAAAAAAATATTTATAAGCAACTTTGAAAACCGTCTACAATATATATATATATATATATATATATATATATATATAATAGGTAGGATTCGAAATCATACCTATATACTAACTCATTTGTTCTTTCTCTTGTTAATATCGCTTTCTGATTTGTACAACCGGATCTTCCTCGCTATCTCCCAGGTTCCAACAACTGTGTGTGTGCGCGTCACGGGCTTCAAGAGGTTGTATGGAGGTAGTAGAAACAACACAAAACAACTCTTGCTTTGTGTATAGAGAATTCGGCCAACCTTGAATCAAATAAAAAAAAACTTTTTTTTCCTTTTTTTTCCTTTTTTTTCCTTTTTTTTTTGGCTGCGCCTTTGACTTGGTTCTTTCTTTTCTTTGTTTTCACATGTTTTTTTTTGTTTTTACATTTTTTTTGTGTTCTCTTTTGTTATTTAAAATATATCCTTATATATTTAAAACAAAATAATAATTCTTTTCCAAATATATCTCTATATATTTAAAATAAGATAATTAGTATTTTAGTGACCAAGTTAGTATAAGATTCTAAATCCCACATAACCCTAGTTTACTAAGACTTGAACACTTGACCTAATTAGGAAATAAAATAATAATATTATTTTATCTTTTGTCTTAGTCATGGTTCCAATTAATAATTAATTAATTAATAATTCTCAATTATTAATTTACTAAATAAATAATGTAATTATTTAATTGATTTAGTTATTAATATATTAATTAAATAATCTCATCATTTAATTAATTCCCTGAATAAATATATGTCACTTTCGTAACACAATTAATTGGACAATCCAATTAATTAACTGTGACCCTTGTTACCATTAACATTTCGGGCTAGCAAGGGGACCTAATGGACTCACAGTCTTGAGCTCCAATAATCCTTAGAAAGATTAATCAAACTCTTTAATTAATATTTCATGATTATTAACTTCGGAGTTACTCCACCAAAAACCCGAGGCTACACTATCGTAACTGTAGATGTTTTTACACAAACAAAAAACTCAATGTTTGTCGATATAGCTATTACATATGGTATGATCATCCACAAGTAGTTCATAATTAGAGATAGGTCATAAAGTCCGTTATACCCCTCTAATTATATCTTTTCCATTAAGTACCATTGATTTTCTAATGAACAATAAATCCTAACTTCCTTTATGGAAGAAGGAGAGCACTCATATTGTTCAAGCCCCGACTTAACCCTTAAGGGAACTACTATCTACTTATCGCAAGAATGAGTGGATTCCAATATTGTGTTCAGACCTTCCCAGCCACAAGTCAAACCGCGATTCCAACATACCAAGTTATTAACCGGGAATGCAACTCCGATCTCACCCATGGTATATCAAAAACCACGATTCAACCTGAAGGAGTCAATAAGACACTCAAGATTAAGATCACACATATATAGCCATCATTTATCGATATATATGAATCTCATCTTGTAACGAATTTGGTGAGAGATTCATATAGATCGTGACCTAGTCCTTTATAATCACATCATATAAGGTGCCTCCATTCTCATATCACCATATGAATAGTCTAGGATAAGATCACCATACATTATGAATACAATTGTGAATGTAAAATTTTCAATTTTTTGTTTATAGATTGTTGTTGAAAAACAATTTTTGGGATTATGTAAATTAAATCGTGCGTCACATAAGTTATATGTAATTTACGATTATGTAAGAAATCGAAAAGAGCAAAAGAAGAATAAAGCAAGCAAGATTTAACGTGGAAACCCCCTAAAGGGAAAAAACCACGGTTGTCGGTGACGGCGAAAAGAAAATACACTGTGGATAAATTGTTACAAGCTCAATCTTACTTGCTCTCTATAGTATCTGTTGCTTCGTTAACCCTTATTGGGGGTTTTTAGGGTCTATTTATACATGTATAGAACTCTAATTCTTGGAGTACAAGTAAAAGAAAGGTGATAGCATCTCAATAAAACTCTAACTTGTTGGACTTGCTATAATCCTCTTTCTCGCTTTGCGTTGTTTGTGTCTTAATCACTTTAGGACTTTTGCCTATTCTGGACTCTAATAGCTCTATGGAAATTTATTTCCTTATCAGAGTATGCTTCATGAGACCTTATTTGAGGAGGACTCTTCTTTACGTGTTTGAGTCGTGATTACATTGAATTCATCGTTATCAACATGTCAGGCACCTGAGCGTATCTGGAAATTGCCCACATGTCACTTATTTGACCGTCTTCCAAACCCGACCAGATCTCTTTCACCCCAGACCAAGGATCTACACCCGATCAGATAACTAAACCCGACCATTTTGGGTTTCTCCGGCCATCTTAGGGTTTCTGATCGGTTCTTATTTTCCTGATCAATCTAATTACCTTGATCGAATGTTCCTCACTCGATCATCTAAATAACCTTGATCTGTATCGTAGGGTTATTTTCTAGCCATCTAAGATTAGTTTTATCTAACCCATGTGTCGTCTTCCAATTTCCACGGAACAAAGGGTTTGTACTGACGTGTCATCTTTCCAACTTTTACCAATAACAATACATCCTTAAACATTCAAACTGAGCATCTCGCTCAGTAACGATAACTCGCTTAGTGAGATATGTTTAACTCGGGAGACTTTTGTCATGTAGCTCATTAATGCTTGTTAATGCTGGATAGCTGGTCTTTAATTTTAACCACAAATGTTTGATTTTCCCAGGTGATTTGATGCACATGACGTAACCGACAGCGGCGTTTCAAATTTCGAATGGCGCATGATCTCCGGGATGCACACACCAACCACCACTCTCGCATGACATCATTCTCGTCTATATATATATTCTCAAATCCCTTAATTTCCCTCTCCACGTAACTTCCACTTAAAACTTATTCTTAGTTCCAATATTTCTCAGAAATTCTTCATCTTCTCCGGGCTTACCTCTTCATCATCGTCAAAGTCTCCATCTCACCCATTTTAATCATTAGGTGTGGATCCTACTACCCGCCATCGTTACGTTGAGTTATTGATGCATTATATTGAAATTGGTGATAAGGAAAACGTTGCTAAGATTGAATCTATTTGAGGGGGGCTGTTTAAAAATTTCTCCTGTCCAGTTCAACCCGTAGCCCTTAACGTCGATTACTCAGTAGCCCTCCCAGAATTTCTGCCTTCGTCTTTTGGTTCAAATATCGCTAACCCAATTGTTTCTCCCCTCAGTACATACCCAGATATGTTGATGGCAACAGGATCCGGTCGGGGAAATAGACCAAGTTCTAAGGATTCATCTGCAATTGACCTTAAAATTCCATCCCAACTGTTGAAGATGGAAGAAGTTCTTAGGAGGCGTCGAGCCCATTTGTTGCGATTCTCAACGGAACAACCGAGTGCTTTTGATAGCAAGGTAAATGTGAACAGTGAGCAGGAGATCATAAAGTATAGTGAGAGATTCGATCTCCCCCGATCATCTCAACTCTTTACTAGTGGGGATCGCGCTATTTGGAACCCTCATCGGGGTGCTGTGGCCGTTCACGGAGCGATGCTCATATCTGGGGTCACGCTGCCCCTTCAACCTTTCATTGCCCGGTTCCTTGCTGAAGCTGGGATTGCTCCTGCTCAGCTTTCGCCAAATTCATATCGGGTCCTTATGAGCCTGTGGCACCTGTGGAAGCAGATTGGTGCCAAGGTTGGGGATCCGATATGAATTCATAACTTCTACACTTTGGGTCAGTCAGACAATAGGGGTACTTTCCATCTTCAGTCCAGCTCAATCAACTATTGGATTCCCGAGGGGTATAACCAGCGACCCACACCCTCATACAAGAGGATCACAAGGGCTTCATCTGGGACTTCATCTGTGGCTTCCTCTCCTCCAACAAATACTGAAAGAACAGTTGGTTCTTTGTTTAGGGTGAATGGGACGAGACTGTGGTCACTGACCTTCGCCAGGAGTTAGCTAGGAATAGTGTTCCCAGGAACTTTTACAGTCTTGAATAGAGATGCACATTTAGGGAATGGGGATGGATATAGGACCCCCCATCCCCATCCCCACTTCCCAGACCCTTCCCCCATCCCCCCCCCCCCCCCCCCCCCCCCCCCACGAATTTCTTTCCCCATTTGGGGAAAATGAGGATGGGGAATTTTGGGGGGGAGGTATATCCATCCCCAACCCCAGTTCCCCATTTTCCTCGTTTCCCCGTTTCCCCATTTTCCCCGTTTCCCCCATTCTCCTGTTTGATTAAAAATTAAAAATTAAAAAAATATATTACATTACAAATACAAACTAAAATCCATCAGTGCATTACAAATACATAATAAAATCATAAAGTGTTACATAATATATTTATTTATATATGTTTTGGGGGAAATGGGAAAATGGGGATGGGGGGAGGTCACCCCATCCCCATCCTCATTTCAATATATTTATAGGGGAAATGGGGATAGGGGGACCTTCCCCCACCCCCATCCTCATTTCAATTTAGAGATGAAAATCATCCCCATCCCCACCCCATTCCCCATTTTTCCCCAAAAAAATTTCTTTAAATGGGGATAGGGATGTGGGGATTTGGGGATCCGGGGGGAAAATGTGCATCCCTAGTCTTGAACTATGGAACAAGACTTCTACAACGCTTACAGAGGGTCAAACCAAGAATGTTGTCAAGGCTGCTCAGACATCTTGGGAAGCCAGAGATTGGCGGGCGTTATTCAATGAGAAGGATCTTCGAGATCTAGGATTGTTTCCCCTATCTCGAACTGACGAAAACGTTGTAAGTGTTGCTTTCCCAAGTTTGATTTACCCAGATTATTTTTTCCCTCTTCTGACATTCTTTTAACTGCTCAGTATGAGATGGAGATCGTAGCGGGTGAACAAGCTGAGAAGATTAAGAACTCAACAAAGTTAGTCGACCAGAAGCTGCTACCCAGCTGACTCAAGGGATTACTCCTCCCCAACAGGTCATGGTTGAGCATAATTTCGAGCCCGATCCTTACACAACCACTAGTGGTTCCGATCGGGAAAGAGAGAAAAAGTCCTCCGATCGAGGCATTGAGCAGAAAAGGTCTCCTAGAGGTTCAAAAAGGAAACTTACCAAGGAAACGGCTAATCGTCACGTGACCAAACCTTCTAGGAGATCCCCGGTCAATAAAGTGACCAAAACTGTCGAAGGTTCTTCTGCACCTGATGCTGCTCATAGAAGGAAGAAAACTGAGTCAGTAATAAACCTAGGAGCTCATCAGACTGGAGTCAAACTAATAAATGCAATAAAAACACAATCTTGGAAAGTATGAACAAATGATAAAGATGAGGTTTTTTGTTCAACTTACCAAGTCAACTAATGATGAAAACCCATGCCTTAAAGATGCTTAGAAATGCATGAAGATGATGGGTTTTGGGTTTGGAGAGTCAAGTAACAAAGCTTGAAGCTTTCTCTCTCTAAGGGTTGTTCTCTCTCATAAAAATGGGTTCTTGAAGCTCTGAAAACAAGTTGGGGAAGGAGAGAACATATATATATGGGAGCCCTAGTCAAAACTGCGTCGTTTTGAACTTAGGGCACAAAAACCCGTCAATACCGCTTGCTGGACGATGTCGCAGGCAAGTGTCCAGACCGCGGTACACACAGCAGTGCACCGTCTGGACAACAACGCGGTGTAGGGCGCTGTGCATACAGGTGCACAGGCCGCGGTATGGGCAACAATGGCCTTCTGGACAACACCGCGACTTGGATCGCTATGCGTGCAAGAGTACAGGAAGCGGTACAGGAAGCATGACCCTACTGAGGTATACCGCTCTGTATGCCGCGGTGCAAGCATGTCTTGCCAAGCGGTCTAGGCCGCGGTAAGAGAAGAAATTCTCTTTTCGGGGCAAACTCTACACACTAAGTGATGTGCAAAACGTGCAAGTGTGGAGTGTGAAAAGTGGCATACAATGCATCATTTAATTACATGAAGATAAGAACATAATGCATGCAAGTGAGTGTGTGCAACTAAAATCTCTTCAAAAGAGTCAAGTCAAGTAAACTACCTCTCTTGTAGCATTGTGGGATCTTGGAAGCTTGTTGATGAAGAACCACAATAATACCTAAGCTACCCATTACAAATAATCCCAATGTGGTTTGTCATGAAATAAGCCAATTAAAAATAGAGGTCCTTACAATCTCCCCCTTTGGCTATTTCATGACAAAACAACCACTCACAAAATAATCCTCACACAACAAAAATAAAGCTATTGGTCAACAAGGTATATTCTAAGTTACAATAAGAAAAACCTAAGATTTAAGTCTTCAAGGTCATCAATCTCTTCGTAGATCATCATACCTACACACAATAGTATGAAAACACTTTCCAAGAACAAGTGCATGTGAGGTGAACAAATACAAAAGGCAATTGCACTCAATAAAGCAATATAAGGAAATGCATGTGCAATGCTCCCCCTAAATGGTTACTCTCTCTCAAGGTTTCTCCCCCAAATCATAACCAATGCTCCTCCTATATCTCTCAAGACTTCTCCCCCTTTTTGTCATGAGATAGGCAAAAGAGCTCCCCCTATCGGGTTGCTTTAGCAAAGAGAGATATTTGCACAAAAGATGATTGCATAATCATGTACATAAACTTTATGCAACTCAATTAAGTAAGAGAGATTCAAGGAGTTTTATTTTAACGAGAATGTGTGACGGTATTGCTTTGCATGCAAGACATATAACATCAAAGTTCAAAAATAATAGGATTTGGCAAAGCAAACATCAAAAGGGTTTCCATAAGAATTCAAACCAATTTGCACCCTTTTGTCATAAGCAAACATGATATAGTATTTTGAAAAGAAATTTTCAACGCACACAAAACTATATCAATCCTTAAAAGCAAATCAAGACATTGGATCAAGAGATCCTTTTAGATTTTTCCGGATAATTATCTGTATGATAGTAGTCTTGATTAACAATTAAGAAGAGAGAGAAGACTAATTTGGATATAAAATCCTTATTGATTACATGGATACAAGATCCTTATTGATTAGTCTTCTCATTTGCATTAACACACACTTGCATTAAGGCAATCAAAACATATTTCATGCATATCATTTTGAGCATGTCATAATCAAGTTCACATGTCATGGAGATAAATTATAGGTCATTCAAGTGTACTTTCCCAATCAAATCTCCTAGTCCAAAAATGCATGTTTGAACATAAATGTGACATGGATTGCAAACCAAGCAAGGTTACACACTTATTGAATAAAAATACCATAAGCATATATGTACAACCTAGTATCTCAAGCAATTAATAAAGAAGCATAAAGTATATCAAATATTTTGCACATTTCAAAAATGCAAGGTTGCTCTCTTGAAGTTGTCTTTTCCGAGGAATGGGTGGACTCATCATCCACAAAGTCGGGCCCTCTCTTGTCATTTGGCTTCTTTTAATGCTCAACATGTGATCAAGCTTTTCTGAACTCGAGGTAACCTTAGCAAGAGTATTTCTTGCCTCCTCAAGTTCCTTTTCCAATATTACTTCATTCACTTTGACAAGCATCATTTCCTCATCTAAATGAGTCACTCTCGTTCTTAGTTGGAGATTCTCCTTCATCAACCTTCGAACTTCATCCATTTTCTTTTTCAAACATGTTTGAAGATAGTCAATGAACTCTTGATAATTTACCACATTATCACTTGAGTTCCTGGAGCATGAACTATCTTGATCGAAGCTTCTACCACTTGTGCTATCGTGGCTCATATGTTCAAGAATAGCTTCTTTTAATGTTGCTCCTCTTTGGTCTCCGCTTTTCAAATCATCCTTCTTGAGTCCTTCAAGTGAAAAACACTTGGTGACCACTTGAGCCTTTGATCGGGCCAAATATGTAGTATATTTAGGCCCTCAAATCCTTACCTTGTGTTTTGTTTTCGTGCGTTTTTGTATCTCTAATGTGTTGTTTTGTCCGTAATTGTAGGAAATGGTGCAAATAGGGGTTTGGAAGCATGTTGCGGTGATTCTGGCAGAAAATGGGCAAAAGAAAAGACAAAGGAGCATAAGCAGCTCTATAGTACGGGTCAAGTGCAGGTCAAGTACGGGTCCCAACCGCACTCCAACCGCACTCCAGCCGCACTCATGCTCATAGCCGGGGCAGGATGCAAGTGAAGAGATAAAGTGCGGGTACAGTGCGGGTCATCCAACCGCACTCCACCCGCACTGTTGCCAAACCAGAGAAGCTGAAGTTGCACCTGACGTTAAAGTACGGGTACTGTATGGGTCATCCAACCGCACTATACCCGCACTAATGCCAAACCAGAGAAGTTGAAGATGCACCTGACATTAGAGTGCGGGTACTATACGGGTCACCAAACCGCACTCCGCCCGCACTAATACCAAGACCAGAAGAGTAGAATTGCACCTGACATTAGAGTGCGAGTACTGTGTGGGTCATCCAACCGCACTCTACCGGCACTGTTGCTCAAGACAGAAGGTAGATTTTGCACTTGACAGTGAAGTGCAATTCAAGTGCAATCAAAGTGCGATTCCAAGTGCAGGTCAAGTTCGGGAAATTCAACCGCACTACACCTGCACTATTTCCCAGATCCGAGAACTGAAGATGAAGATAACACATACAGTGCGGGTACAGTGCGGGTAATTCATCCGCACTCCACGCGTGCCAGATTGATTTTTGAAGTTCAAGTGACCTATTTTTGTTGGTTGTATAAATAGAAAACGATAGAAATGTTTTGAGAAGCCTTTGACTACGTTTTTCAGAGGTTTTACACACTTAGATCTAGAATCTCTCTCTCTCTCTCTCATTCTTACATTCTCTACTCAACTTCAAGTAAGTTAGGAGATTGAAGCCACTTCAAGGAAGGAGATATTCTCCAAGGGGTTCTTCTCTTTCCTTTATCTTATTTTCCTAGTTGTAATGAGTAGCTAAATCCCCTTTAAGGGGTTGATGGAGTAGTTAGTTGAATATTGGGCTTGTACATAAACTTGATATTATATTGATATTCATGTCTATCTTTCATTGATCTATTCTTGTTGTGAATGTTTACCATTGATTACTTGTGTAGATACATCCTCTTTACAAGATGTCTTTGTATTATGTATGAGTATTGCATCTAGATATACATCCTATTTAGTTGTTTAATGCTCTAAAGAATGGACGGAAAGTCATGAATTCTGACTCTTAAACCGCGGTCTTAATCTAACCTCGATCGAGTTTTCGGCACTATAAATCCTAGGTCGGAGCCCGTGAGGGAGTTAGAAGTCATCACTATACATCCTAGGGTGACTACGTTTAATCGGTTGAGTCATTGTTAGGTAGACGAGCTTCATAATAACAAAGTATGGTCCCTTGTAGACTTGCCTAAAGGGATAAAACCCATTAGGTGCAAGTGGGTATACAAGAGGAAAAGAGGTATGGATGGTAAGGTGGAAACTTTTAAAGCTAGACTAGTAGCTAAAGGTTATACACAGAAAGAAGGTATCGATTATGAGGAAACCTTCTCACCTGTGGCCATGCTTAAATCCATTAGGATACTCTTATCCATTGCAGCATCTCTAGACCTAGAGATTTGGCAAATGGACGTCAAGACAGCTTTCCTTAATGGAAGTCTTGACGAGAGCATCTACATGATGCAACCAGAGGGATTCATTGAAAAAGGCCAAGAAGAAAGAGTATGCAAGTTGCAAAAGTCCATATATGGACTAAAGTAATCATCCAGATCCTGGAACTTAAGGTTCGATCAAGCTGTAAAGGGTTTTGGATTTATTCAAAACCCTGACGAACCTTGTGTATACAAGAGGATCAAAGGCGACAAGTTGGTTTTCCTCATTCTTTATGTTGATGATATACTACTCATTGGAAACGATGTAGGTGTATTGACATCAGTGAAAGAATGGTTAGCAAAACAATTTGATATGAAGGACTTAGGAGAAGCAAGTTATATTCTTGGTATCCAAGTAATAAGGGATAGAAAGAATAGAACGATTGCATTATCCCAAGCTTCATACATTGATAAAATCTTGTCTAGATTCACCATGCAAGATTCCAAGAAAGGTATGTTACCTTTTAGACATGGAATCAAACTTTCTAAGGGTCAAGCACCTAAGAATGTGCATGAAGAGCAATTCATGAGTAGAGTTCCATATGCCTCGGCAGTTGGAAGTCTCATGTATGCAATGCTCTGTACTAGACCAGATATTTGTTTTGCTGTTGGCATAGTTAGCAGGTTTCAATCGAAACCTGGTCCTAAACCTGGTCCTGATCATTGGACGGCAGTCAAGCATATTTTCAAGTATCTCAAGAGAAATAGAGATTATATGCTTGTATACTCTGGAGGGAATTTAATTCCCGTTGGGTATACAGATTCTGATTTCCAGTCGGATTCTGACTCCAGAAAATCCACATCAGGATCTGTGTTTACCATTGGAGGAGGAGCAGTCATATGGAGAAGTATCAAGCAATCTTGTATTGCTGATTCCACCATGGAAGCTGAGTATGTTGCTGCATGCGAAGCTGCCAAAGAGGCTCCACCAATTCTTGATTGGCTTAGAAGTGGTTCCTAGTGCGAATGAGCAGATCACTATACACTGTGACAACAGTGGTGCAGTGGCTAATTCGAAAGAACCAAGAAGTCATAAGAGAGGTAAACACATTGAAAGGAAGTATCACCTTTTGAGGGAAATTGTTCATAGGGGAGACGTGACGATCACCAAAATCGCGTCAGCAGAAAATCTAGCGGATCCTTTCAACAGAGCTCTACCTCAGAAGAGCTTTGATGGACATCTAGAGAACATGGGAATGAGAGATATGACACACTTGCTATAGAGCAAGTGGGAGATTGTTAGGATTATGCTCAATGACAAGAGTGTAATATTGTAATTGACAATCTTCTCATATTAATAAAGTGAATTCTGATTCTTACAATTACTTATAGCATTTATTATTATAATTTTCAAGGTAAATAATCATAGGGTCAAAAGACTATGAGACATGAAGAATTGTTCATACATCCGGATATGTATGAGGTAGACACAATTCTTTAGTTAGTCTTGAATAACGTTCACAACTTAAGTTAAAAGTTGGGCACCTCTATCTTGTTAAAGTTGTAGAATTCTTTTACTAGCATTTGAGTGGGATCAAATGAATATGATGAGTCTAAAATCATCGAAAGGTTTTCGAGTAAAAGAATCTAGTGCACTAGGTGCATTGAACTGGATCACAATGAAATACTTTATCTAGAACCGTCACTAGATATAAGTCTTTTCATTAAAGAGGACAATCAGAGAGTCTATCTTAATCCTGAGATAAATGATGGACTTATGGTTGCAAGTGTTATCATTAGAGCTATCAATGAGTACGATTATATAGCATAGTCTATCCTCGATAGTTTGGTGGTATACATTTGTTAATCGATAGAGGACTTCATTTATAGATATGGACATCGTGGCTCCATTTATTAAATGAGAGTATAATATCATCATATGGATGTTTTGAGGTATTGGATATTAAATCTCAACGTTGAGTTTTCAATAATGATTATTGAAAACATGGCTTCTGGACAAGTCAAAGTATCCAAGTTCGAAATGTGGTCATATGAGGAAATATGGTAACTTGGAGAGCTATAGGCGGTCTATGAGCTCTTGGCGATTACTGATATTATTCACGAGGATACACCATCTCCTATAAGATTGTCTAGGGTATGAATGAGAAACATCTCCTTATTCTATCTTTATTTAAGAGTTGTATTTTAGTTCCTTAGTGGAATGAGTTAAAATTAATAGATTGGACCTAAGTGAATCATTTGTTGATTGTGATTAGGTTGTGTCTATTGAAGCTTAAATTTAGATAGCCCGCCAAGATCCCCAATCCACACGTATTTGCATGGATCACTTGATATATTCTACCGGGTCGATTTAAGGGTCTATCTAGAATTGTTTTTAATATATCAAGAATATAATATGTCTATTATTTAATTAATGGGCTGCACTATTATATTAATATATTAAAAGGAGACATGTGGGCTTGTTTCTTTTAATAAGAATGGGTCTGGTTCACATGTGGGCTTTTATTTAAAGTCCAATGGATTAAATGAAATAAGAAAATAATATATGGCCCATTTATATAAGTGGGGCGGCAAGGTGTATATATTAACCTAATATATTATTTTGTTTCATTGTTTTAATTAAATAAGAATTAGTTAATTTATTAATTAATTGTTTAATTAAGAAACAAATCTTTTTCTGATCAGGAAATATATTTCCTAAAGTTATACTATTGGTAGTAGTATATTAAAAGTAAAAGACTTGTTTGATAAGAAAATAAATAATTAATTTTATTTATTTAATCAAATAAGAAATCTTTTTATTTAGTCAATAAAAGAATAAAAATATCTATGAGTTAGATTAAGTTTTGAAGTCTAAAGGTTGATGGAAATTAGGGGGCAACACAAGCTCTTTTTGGTATGTGATTTGCGGCAACCCTAGTCCATTTAGAGGAAGATTTCAGCAATCCTAAATAGAAGAGGAAGCAAAATTTCGGCCACCGATATAATACCACATATAGAATTTGGCCACAATAGTTGATTGAATGATTCAATTTTTCTTCTTCTTCTCAATTCATAGAAAAGGATAATTTTTATTCTACTAAACATAAAAGAGAGAAGAGATTATTCTTTGATAGTACATTGATTGCTTGTTCATCAATAAGCTTGTGTGTACAACATCGAATTAGGTTCACGCGAGTTTCGATCATTAGATTGAGAACTCAAAAGTGACCGGAATAATTTTTGTCTTCTTTTGATTGTTTTGTGACTAACAAAAGAAAAAGAAAACTTTGTTCATCCATTCTCAGGTTTGCAATTCAAAGAAAAAGGGAGACCACGCTCCTAGGTGATTCACGTACGTGTTCGGATTGGAAGATCTCGCGGTACTGTTCACGATCACTGTTCACGGCAGGTACTGTTCACGATCACTGTTCACGCGGGGGGTACTGTTCTTCCGCTGCGTTTTATATCGATTTTTTCCTACAGATACAATATAAACTAAACTATAAAAGCAAATAAAATGGGATGACAATGGAATGATGAATGAATAATGATGGAACTATGGAGTTGATGGACTCGTAAGTGTATATTGGAGCAATTGCAACAAACTCTCAATTAAGCACGTTTTGACAAATGTAACCAACCTAGGGTGTATAGTGTTGGTATATATCTATAGCAAGAGGTCAACCTAGGGTGTATAGCGAAGACCTCCTACTAGAGATTAATCCCTCCTAAGCAACCAACAGTGGCTAGTTACTCAATTGGGACTTGTTCCATGAATGCTCATCTATCTAGCTATGGCTCAACCTATTACTAATGTAGCCATCCTAGGATGTATAGTGATGGCTTCCAATTCCCTCACAAGTGGCCGACCTAGGATGTATAGTGAAGGCCACCCGTTTGAGATTGGATGAGGCTTTAGGTTATCAACCGAATTCTACTCGAAGGCTAGTTCTCGTATAATCACTAAAGTAGCCAACCTAGGGTGTATAGTGGAGGCTTCTAATTCTCTCACAAGTGGCTAACCTAGGATGTATAGTGAAAGCCACTAATTAAAGATTAGATTAAGGGCATGGTTTTAGAGCCGGATTTCCGAAAATCCTTCTATTCAATTGAGCATTAGACAACCTAATTGCCTACTCAAGTAATCCAAATCAATCATGCAAAGAGGGTGTATCCAAGCAAATCAATAATGGAAATCAATATAAGCAATGGAATGAAATATAGAGATAGAATAAATATAACACATAGAGTTCATTTACAAAGCCCAAAATATCCATCAAACAAATAACATCAACCCCATAGTGGGGTATTTTAGCTACTCATGTTCTATTACAAACAAATAAACTAAGAGAGAGTGTAGAGAGAACCCTTGAAGATTAATCTCCTTCCTTGAAGCTTGAATCCAAGTCTCCTAGTTGCCTTTGATTGAGTAGAGATGGTTTTGATGAGAGGGAGATGTGTTCCTAGCTTAGACTACAAGTGTTGGGAGGTATGGTGATCATTTGGTTCGTTCCCATCCTTTTCTATTTATAGAGGATGGAAAAATAGGTCACTTAAGCTTGAAACCAGAAACTGTTGCGCGCGGAGTGCGGGTGGATTGCGGGCACTGTACCCGCACTGTAAAGGTTTCCTTCATCTTCAGGTCTCTGATCTGGGCAACAGTGCGAGCGGAGTGCGGTTGGATTACCCGCACTTGACTCGCACTTGACCCGCACTGTAGTCGCACTTGAGTCGCACTGTACTGTCAGGTGCAAAATCCCTCATCTGTTTTGAGCAATAGTGCTGGTGGAGTGCTGGTGGATGACCCTCACTGTACCCGCACTCTAATGTCAGGTGCAACTTCAACTTCTCTGGTTTGGCAACAGAGCGGGTGGAGTGCGGTTGGATGACCCGCACTGTATCCACACTTTAACGTCAGCTGCAACTCAACTTCTCTGGCTTTGGCAACAGTGCGGGTGGAGTGCGGTTGGATGACCCGCACTGTAACTCTTCTCCTGTATCAAGTCCCGACTATGGTCATGAGTGTGGTTGGAGTGCGGTTGCGACTCGCACTTGACCCGCATTGTAGAGCTGCTTATGATCCTTTGTCTTTCCTTTTGCCCTTTTTCTGCCAGAATCACCGCAACATGCTTTCAAACCCAAAATTACATCTATTGCCTGCAATTAGCACTAATGAGCCTATTAGACATAAAATATATAGAAAATACACACAAGAACGAGACAAAGGAATATGAATGAGGGCCGAAATATACAACAATTTAGGCACGATCAAACACCCCCAAACCAAACCTTTGCTCGTCCTCGAGCAAACATAAAACGAAACAAAGACACAAACTAAAAATGACTCGAACTAAAAACTTTTCTAGACGCAAAGAAAAACTAGCTGCAGAACCAACTAGCAGAGAGATACGCAAAAGCAAATGGGAGCGAGGAATGAGCATATGCGAAATGTTCTAAACAACTCGAAGACACCCCAAGGGAAACTGGCACAACACGAATCCTACACTTAAAATGCCCTCGCCTCAGAAACTACTCACTCTCACACCTCGAGTATAATTCGCTTAGAAGCTAGGTTCTCACATGGATTCTCTCTTATATTTCCTCTCAGAACCTAGGTTCACACTCATACAACATGTTTGCCAATGAATTTATGAAACTTAATCAACTTAGTTGCATACATTTAGTGTAGAATAAATGTTGTTTTAGTGAGTGAGTCTCATGAAAGAATCATGTGTCATGAACGTGGAAAGAGCATTCATTAACTAATATTCCCAATCTAGACATCTCCTAAGATCAACTAGGTCTTTTCCATTTGGTTGTAACGTGGCCACGGTGAATAGTGATTAGAAGAATGAGAAATTTAGGCACAAGCACTAATCAACCAAGTTAAGGCAATACATTCTACACTTAAGCATTTAATTTCTCGTGCAACTCCACTTCCAAATACAATATGGTGTCCAGGCATACAATTAGACTCTTCGTGCAATCTTTAACTACTCATGTTACCCATTTGAGTAGCATTTACAATTGACACAAGGCATTTGAAGCATATTTTTCTTTTGTTACTTTTTGCTTCTTTTCTTTTCTTTTCTTTTCATGCCTTTTTACTAAGCACATTTTCACAACTCATTACTCTTGCCTAGGTACACGCCATTTATCAAATTAAAGCACAACTCTACATTCCTAAGCCTCAACAAGATCAACTAAGAGAGGGTTGGCTAAGTGTTTAGGTTGCTTGGGTTATGGATAACGTGGGTGTAGAAAGGAAAAGTCTATATGTGTTTGGCTTCAAAATTGGCTTCGGAGCACACATATTACAGGAATGGGAAGTATTTAGGCTTTCTTTTTGAGTGGCTAAAACACACATTGCCTAATATCACTTCAAAGGATCAATCTGCCAAGGGAATAAAAGTTTCCGTCAACCAATCCACATATATGATGCATGTTCAATGACAAATGATGATTTTTGATGTAGTGAGACTATGCATGGTGTTTGAATAGTGTTTACAGATTTGAAAAACATTTTCCCTCAAATATACACGCTTTTGGCCTGTGTTTGTGATCTCATAAGGGAAATCTCCACTATTAGAACAAGGCACTTGAGCACCGAGTTCCCTAAACTTGGACACTAGAAGATGAGACTAGCCCATGAATTGCAAGTGAGACCCCTAAAGTGACTAAGAGTTATTGAATAAGCACATAAAGCATACACACATTCGCCACAAACACTATGCTCCATGTATCTCACCAAGCTAAATAAGCTCAAAATTCTGGCTAAGCAGCAACTTTTTTGAAAATAAGACACAAAAATGACTCAAGACACAAAAGACGACTCAAAAAGGCGTCAGCACCCCCAAACCAAAACCCAACATTGTCCTCAATGTTGAAGACAAGAGAATTTGGTCTAGCAGCATGCACCTAACATGACTCAAACAAACCTAGGCACTAATCAAACACAATCAATGCCCCAACAAAATAAAAATGACTCAAACAAGGCTCACAAAATAAAGGCAATTCATGCAATATATCATTGAAGCATAAGTCAAGCTTAACATCATGCATTTTATCAAAAATGATAGAATGGGGCATGAACCCCCAAACCGAATTAAACAATATAAAGCACATGCATTCATACTTGCACAAGAGCCTCCGGCTCTTTCATCCACAAATATAATCAATAAATTCAATGTGCAAATATCCACAAAATATAACATTCGAACAAAAACATCCCAACAACACAATTTATTGAACAACATAAAACATAAAACATAAAACTAAGTACATGCATCAAAATTATTCAATGGGATGCATTCATGGAGAGGCTATGGTCCTCTAAGGGTGGTTTGACCAAGTTAGGAAATTCTCTATTTTTAACTACCCAAATAAATTTAGGTGACTTCATTATCTTTTCCTTTTTCATGTTTCTATATAAGTGCACTTGGTCTTTCCTTACCCATATTTGCTTGACCCTAGGCCGACTCCACCTATTCCTAGGACCTCTAGTTTTCCTATGTTGATTTGGCTTGTAATTTTTAGCCTTAAAATGCTCTATCCTAGAACATGCATAGCAAAAGATATTAGAGTTAAAGGAACTCCCCTTTGATACGTGGGCTTGAGGACATTTGATTTGTTTCACTTGTAACGCCTTGACCTCCTCCTCCTTTTTGCTTAGTGCTACCTTTGCTTCCTCTAAGGCATTGGCTTTTTGATCAACCTCCATTTGCATCTTCATTGACTTGTGAGCTATCTCATCTTCAAAATCTTTTGATAGCCTCACTAAGTTCTTCAAATCCTTCGATGCGGTACTCTTCTCGGCTTCAAATCTCTCAATTCGTTCCTCCAATTCTTTGTTCTTGTCGGAGACTTCACCATTTGTCTTCTTGAGAGTACCATTCTCAACCTTGAGCACCTTCACTTCAAATAATAGTTTCTTGTTTAACTCTTGGAGATTACTCGCCTTTTCCATTTTCGAGGCTTCTCTCTCTTGAAGTGATTCGTTCTCTTCCTTCAACACACCCCTTTCCAGCACTAGCTCTGTGCTCACACTCATAAGCTGCTGGTTCATCTTGATCATCCTGTCCATCTCGTCCATTCTCTTACTTCGCTCCACTTCAAATTCTATTCAGAGCTTATACATGTCTTCTTTAGAGAAATTGGAGGAATCCACCGGTTTAGTTGCTTTAATTTGGAAACAACTCAGATTTACCGGGGTGGACTGCTGAGCGGATTCGAGCATTTGGGTGGTTTTCTCTTCTATGAAGGCTTGAGTCTCTTGCTGAGAGGCTATCATCTGCTTAGTCTCCCGCACATGATTCTTCATGAAATGTCGTAGTTGATCTCCAACGGAATCTGACTGGAATGACGAGATGTAGGCATTCTCATTAGGCTCGTAGCTTGACCCTGAATTTTGCCAAAAGGAATCCATAGAGTCCTGAAACAAACAAAAAGAAAAACTACCAAAGAAATAAAAAGAAACTAACAAAACTAAAAACAACTAATAAACTAATAATATTAAAACTAATCTAATCACTACTACGCACACCGATCCCCGGCAGCGGCGCCATTTGATGAAAAGGTTTTTGCCGTCAGAAAACCGTCTGTCAAAACAATTTATAAAACCTATGCGATGCGTTCACAAGTAGAATACAAGTAAAGCAGTAAGCACGGGTGTCGTCCACTGAGATCGGTGTAGCGGTGATAAGATTAGGATTAATATAACTAGTACGCATAAAAGTAAAGTGATGGTGAATGAAGATACAATATAAACTAAACTATGAAAGCAAATAAAATGGGATGACAACGGAATGATGAATGAATGATGATGGAACTACGGAGTTGATGGACTCGTAAGTGTATATTGGGGCAATTGCAACAAACTCTCAATTAAGCACGTTTTGACAAATGTAACCAACCTAGGGTGTATAGTGTTGGTATATATCTATAGCAAGAGGTCAACCTAGGGTGTATAGCGAAGACCTCCTACTAGAGATTAATCCCTCCTAAGCAACCAACAGTGGCTAGTTACTCAATTGGGACTTGTTCCATGAATGCTCATCTATCTAGCTATGGCTCAACCTATTACTAATGTAGCCATCCTAGGATGTATAGTGATGGCTTCCAATTCCCTCACAAGTGGCCGACCTAGGATGTATAGTGAAGGCCACCCGTTTGAGATTGGATGAGGCTTTAGGTTATCAACCGAATTCTACTCAAAGGCTAGTTCTCGTAGAATCACTAAAGTAGCCAACCTAGGGTGTATAGTGGAGGCTTCTAATTCTCTCACAAGTGGCTAACCTAGGATGTATAGTGAAAGCTACTAATTAAAGATAAGATTAAGGGCATGGTTTTAGAGACAGATTTCCGGAAATCCTTCCATTCAATTGAGCATTAGACAACCTAATTCCCTACTCAAGTAATCCAAATCAATCATGCAAAGAGGGTGTATCCAAGCAAATCAATAATGAAATCAATATAAGCAATGGAATGAAATATAGAGATAGAATAAATATAATACATAGAGTTCATTTACAAAGCCCAAAATATCCATCAAACAAATAACATCAACCCCATAGTGGGTATTTTAGATACTCATGTTCTATTACAAACAAATAAACTAAGAGATAGTGTAGAGAGAACCCTTAAAGATTAATCTCCTTCCTTGAAGCTAGAATCCAAGTCTCCTAGTTGCCTTAGATTGAGTAGAGATGGTTTGGATGAGAGGGAGATGTGTTCCTAGCTTAGACTACAAGTGTTGGGAGGTATGGTGATCATTTGGTTCGTTCCCATCCTTTTCTATTTATAGAGGATGGAAAAATAGGTCACTTAAGCTTGAAACCAGAAACTATCGCGCGCGGAGTGCGGGTGGAGTGCGGGTGAATTACCCGCACTGTAAAGGTTTCCTTCATCTTCAGGTCTCTGATCTGGGCAATAGTGCGAGTGGAGTGTGGTTGGATTACCCGCACTTGACTAGCACTTGACCCGCAATGTTGTCGCACTGTACTGTCAGGTGCAAAATCCCTCCTCTGTTTTGAGCAATAGTGTGGGTGGAGTGCTGGTGGATGACCCGCACTGTACCCGCACTCTAATGTCAGGTGCAACTTCAACTTCTCTGGTTTGGCAACAGTACGGGTGGAGTGCGGTTGGATGATCCGCACTGTATCCGCACTTTAACGTCAGGTGCAACTCAGCTTCTCTGGCTTTGGCAACAGTGCGGGTGGAGTGCGGTTGGGTGACCCGTACTGGACCCGCACTGTCACTCTTCTCCTGTATCAAGTCCCGGCTTTGATCATGAGTGTGGTTAGAGTGCGGTTGGAGTGCGGTTGCGACCCGCACTTGATCCGCACTGGAGAGCTGCTTATGATCCTTTGTCTTTCCATTTGCCCATTTTCTGCCAGAATCACCGCGACATGCTTCCAAACCCAAAATTACATATATTTCCTACAATTAGCACTAATGAGCCTATTAGACATAAAATATATAGAAAATACACACAAGAACGAGACAAAGGAATAGGAATGAGGGCCGAAATATACAACAATTTAGGCACGATCAACCACCTACGTGGTAGTGGTCTCGAGGGCGTTAACTGAGAATTCTCATCCCGAGCAAAATTTCCGTTAACACTTTCTAGCGCCGTCTGTGCGAAATCCTACACCCAATTAACCAATCGTTTGCATTTATATGTTCATTGTTTTACAGGAACTATGAGGCTCCGCTCCTCCCAAGGCCAACACAGAGTCCCGGAGCAATCTCCGGCGAGGCCAACCCGAAAAGCCCCAGGAAGGGGGAGAAAGTCTGGATATAGTAGTCAAGCTCCGATCCAGATAACAAATACGCGGGCTACTGGCCACCCCATAGTGAGCCAGGCAGCACTCGACCAACAAGCAGCAACCTTCGTAGAATCCGTCCGTGTCGGCCTCCTCGCTGAAGGCATCACAATCCAGCCAACCAACCTGAATGATCACGGTGAGCCGAGCAGGCTCGAAGCTAGACCACCTGCTTTCGATCGCCTAGGACCTCCTCCTCCAGAGCCAGCTCGAGATAGATCAGGGCCCTAACGTTCGATCCGGGATAGGCTGGGACCCATGCCCCTTGCTCCGAGAAGACTTTCACAATATCAACCCCGGCTATTTAAGTCTGCCGCAGATGCTTTTACCAGGAAGCCCCGAGGGCTATCTCATCCAACTACATCTAGGAGAACTACCCGGGCCCTAGAAGAGGAAAGTAGACAAACTCCCCGAGTAGATCATGTCCAGAAGGAGGACCGGATAGAAATTGCCAGTTCATCAGAAAGATTCGACAGTGAGGAATCTGAGGTTAACTCTAAGAGACCTGGGAACAAGCGACTGAGGGATCAGCTGGCAAAGCTACAAATAGAGGTCCAGCAGATAAGGAAGGGAAAGAGTAATGAGGACAAAAAGAATCCCCTGAGCGAGATGAACGCTCCCTTCACTAGAAGGATCCGGGAAGCAGAGCTCCCCCCAAAAGTGATGGTGAATGAAAATATATTATAAACTAAACTATGATAGCAAATAAAATAGGATGAAAATAGAGTGATGAATGTATGATGATGGAACTACGGAGTTGATGGACTCGTAAGTGAATATTGGGGCCATTACAACAAACTCTTAATTAAGCACGTTTTGACAAATGTAACCAACCTAGGGTGTATAGTGTTGGTATATATCTCTAGCAAGCGGTCAACCTAGGGTGTATAGTGAAGACCTCCTACTAGCGATTAATCCCTCCTAAACAACCAACAATGGCTAGTTACTCAATCATGACTTTTTCCATGAATGCTTATCTATCTAGCTATGGCTGAACCTATTACTAATGTAGTCATCCTAGGATGTATAGTGATGGCTTCCAATTCCCTCACAAGTGGCCGACCTAGGGTGTATAGTGAAAGCCACCCGGTTGAGATTGGATGAGGCTCGAGGTTATCAACTGAATTCTACTCGAAAGTTAGTTCTCGTAAAATCACTAAAGTAGCCAACCTAGTGTGTATAGTGGAGGCTTCTAATTCTCTCACAAGTGGCTAACCTAGAGTGTATAGTGAAAGCCACTAATTCAAGATTAGATTAAAGGTATGGTTGTAGAGCCGGATTTCCTGAAATCTTTCCATTCAATAGAGCATTAGACAACCTAATTGCATACTCAAGTAATCCAAATCAATCATGCAAAGAGGGTGTATCCAAGCAAATCAATAATGGAAATCAATTCAAGCAATGGAATAAAACATAGAGAGACATAGAGTTTATTTACAAAGCCCAAATATCCATCAAACAAATAACATCAACCCCATAGTGGGGTATTTTAGCTACTCATGTTCTATTACAAACCAATAAACTAAGAGAGAGTGTAAAGAGAAAACCCTTGAAGATTGATCTCCTTCCTTGAAGCTTGAATCCAAGTCTCCTAGTTGCCTTTTGTAAGTTCCTCATATTTTGATTGGCTTATTTCGTTGACAAACCACATTGGGGATTATTCTTTGTAATGGTAAATTAGGTCTCTTGAGTGTGATCAAGCTTCAAGGACATCATCTCTCTCAAGAGCACTTCAAAGGTATCTCACTTGTTTAACTTTCCTTGAAGAGATCTAGTTACACACACTCATTTGCGTGCATTATGTTCTTATCTTCATGTAATTGAATGATGCTTTGTATGCCACTTTTCACACTCCACACTTGCACTTTTTGCACATCACTTAGTGTGATGAGTTTGCCCAAAAAAGAGAATTTCGTCTCTTACCGCGGCCTAGACCGCTTGGCAAGACATGCTTGCACCACGGCATACAGAGTGGTATACCTCAGTAGGGTCATGCTTCCTGTACCGCTTCCTGTACACTTGCACGCATAGCGATCCAAGTCGCTGTGTTGTCCAGTAGGCCTCTGTTGCCCGTACCGAGACTTGTATACTTGCATGCACAGCGCCCTATACCGCGTTGTTGTCCAGACGGTGCACTGCTGTTTGTACCGCGGACTAAACACGTGCCTGCGACGTGGTCCATCAAGCGATATTGATGGGTTTCTGTGCCCTAAGTTCAAAACGACGCAGTTTTGACTAGGGCTCCCTTATATATATTCTCTCTTCTTCCTTGCTCGTTTTTATGAGTTCAAGAAGCCATTTTTGAGAGGCCAAGCTTCCTTTATAGAGAGAAACTCCTAAGAACTCATCTTTACTCAACCAAACACAAATCCATGTGCATCTAACATCTTACAAGCATCATCTCATCATGGATTCTTCTTGCTTTCATTGACTAGGTAACTTGAACATGCCCTAAATCTCATTGTATTTATTTATGTTCTTGTTTGCCTAGGGTTAGCTCTTTTATATGATTTTATTGCATATCTTTATGTTTATTGGCATGTATAACATGTTTGAGTTGTTGTTTGTTGGTTGAGAGCTTTGTTCATTGATAGCTAGCATTTAGGATGATTTTACCCTTCTAGCTAAATCTTCATGCATTTGCATTTAGATATTGATATCTAGGATTTGCATTCATTGACATCTTTAAATCCTTAGATAAGCATTTAGTGTTGCCTAGCATTAATTGCATGCTTGAATATCTTTTACATATTCACATAGGTTGTTTAACCTCTTCATTGATTGTTAAGCTTTGTGACTAAGTGGGTTAGTGCACAAGCTTGTGGTCTAGAATCACTATTAAAGGCCTGTTGGGTAGGCTGAAAGGGTTAGTGACCAAGTAGGTGTGACTTGAGGTCAACCTAGGTTGTAAACTTTCGTTCAAATAGTGGATTTGAGGACCGTATGTGGCTAGAAGGATAGCCCGTGAGTTTTGCCCAGTTGGAAGGTTTCTCATGTAAATCAATCCTTGTGTTTTTATTGTTTTACGCATATTTATATTGGATTGATTGATTGCTATATGGGGTAGGTCTATTAAAATTGATTAAGTCAAAAAGTTGGTAATAAATCAACTAAAACCTATTCACCCCCCCCCCCCCCCCCCTCTAGGTTGTATTAGACACACTTTGTGTATTTTCAATTGGTATCAGAGCGGGTTCCTAGATACACTTAGGTGATCCTTGCTCTTTGTGTGTCTTGCATTTTGTTTGTGTTTGTTGCATCATTAACATTCATTTGTATTCATATTACCCAAACACTATGAGTGACCTTGGGATGAGTAATGAGGGAGCATCGAGCATACGACCTCTTTTGCTCAAGGGTGACAATTATGCCTCATGGAAAGGCAAGATAGAGTCCTATATTTGCCAAATAAGTGACCAAGCTTAGATGGCAATTGAAGATGGTTACACTCCTCCAACAATGACCATCGAAGATGGAAGTGAAGTCTCCAAGCCTAAGTCTCAATGGAGCACACAAGAATTTGAAGCTTCAAAATGGAACAACAAAGCAATGCATGCTTTATTTTGTACAATGGATGAGAACCAATACAAACTCATCCAAATCACTAAAAATGCACATAAAGCTTGGAAGATCCTAGAGACGGCGCATGAGGGAACCAAAGTGGTTAAGGATTCCAAGCTCCAAGTTCTTCAAGCACAATTTGAGACGATCAAAATGGAGGAGCATGAGTGCTTTAATGACTTCCAAGTGAAGTTGATGGACATTGTGAATCAAAGCCATCAACTAGATGACCCGTATTCGGAGCACAATTTGAGACGATCAAAATGGAGGAGCATGAGTGCTTTAATGACTTCCAAGTGAAGTTGATGGACATTGTGAATCAAAGCCATCAACTAGATGACCCGTATTCGGATAGGAGGATCAAGCAAGAGATCATGAGGTCACTTCCCGCTAGATTCGAATCCAAAGTGACAGCTCTTGAAGAAAACAAGGACTTCAAGACTATGAAGCCAAGTGAAGTGATTGGAAGGCTACTTGCCTATGAGTCTAGATGAGATCCTACCTCCACACCTCCCAAGAAGCAAAAGGGGTTAGTCTTGAAGACCTCCAAGATTGGAAATGGGGATGATGACTCGGATGATGACATGGCTCTAATGGTGAAGAGATTCAAGAAATTCTTGAAGCTACAAAAGAGTGGCCATGGCTCTAAGAGAAATGACTTCAAGAAGAAAACCCACTTCAAGAAGATTGAGTCAAGTTAAGAGAAACATTCAAGAAATTACATTCAATGCTTCGAATGTGGAGGATTCGGGCACATCTCCACGGATTGTGGCAACTTGAAGGACAAGAGAAAAGGAAAGACGATGGCCGCCTCGTATAGTGATAGTGAGAGTGAAGAAGAGTTTTTGGGTGATGAAGAGCTTGCACTTAACTACATGGCTTTTGAAGCCTCCTATGTGGGAGTTGAAAAAGAAGAGAAGAGTGCCTTGAATTGTGACCTTGAAGAAGGAATAGATGAAGTGGTAGCTAGAGGTGTGATTGATGTAGCTACACACAGTGATGTTGTTGGCACTACAACAAGTGACCAAGGCAAAAGTCTTGATGAGGAAGTTGACCTTATTGTTGAGAGGCAAAAAGAAGATAGTGCCTCATCCTCAAGTGTAGTTAGTGACTCTAGTGACGAGAAGTCTTCTCCTCACTCTAGAGGAATTTGTGAAGGCATGGACCTTGAAGGCTTCATCAAACATTTTGAAGACTCTAGGTTGAAAAAGAAAAATGAGATTCAAAAATTAAAGGAGGAGAATCTAAAGCTTTCAACCAAGGTGACTCACTTGAATGAAGAAGTGAGGAGAGTCATGGAAAGTGAAGACAAGATGAAGAAGCAGCTGGAGGAAGCTAAGGAGTTGCTTGTCAAAATGACCTCCGGCACCGAAAAACTTGACCATATGTTGGGCATTGGAAAGAAGTCCAATGATAAGAGGGGCCTTGGTTATGTTGATGACAACGGGACTTCCTATTTTGGCAAGATGGTGTTTGTCAAAGGAAATAGCGTAAATGAAGCCTCACCTTCACAACGTCCAAAGAGGAAGATTGAACTTGGAGAGTCATCCAAGAGTGGCCAAGTGAAGATGCCAACAGAGAATGGAGCTCAATCCCAACAACTAAGAGCTCCACATTCAAGCTTCCATCAACCAATATTTCCCCAACCAAAAAGGCAAGTCAAGCAAACTCAACCAAGGAAACATGGCAATCCAGTTCAACAACAAAGAAGGAGAGAACCGGCTCAACACCAAAGGCAATATCAAATGCATGACAAGTCTCCAATGACCTCAAAAGGATATGGTATAACTCCTCATTTTATACCAACTTGTCATTTTTGTGGTGTTGATGGACATATTATGCCAAATTGTCATAGGTACATTAAGATATGTAGAGTTGAGAGCATGATGGAGAGGAATAGACTTAAAAGAGCTAATATGCATGTGCCTAGGTATGTTCGAGAAAATGATCCTAGGAAATCTAGTAATATGTTGACTATGACCACTAGGAATAAAAATGTGTTACCTAAGTGGATTAGAAAAGATGAACCCGCATGCTATTGTGCTAATTTGTCACCCATAGACTCAACTAGGTCTAATGGGCTTGGTAGGTCTATAGGGGCTCTTGCCTCCCAATGACTTGGTTGTGATTGACCCCAAATGGGGAGCTCAAGCAAAGAGAGCAACCTTGCATGTTGAAATAAGCAAAAACTTGATCAACTTTATGCTTCTTCATTAATTGCTTGAGTATTCTTGGTTATGCTTATATATTTTCCTATATGGCTTTTTATTCAATAAGTGTGCCTTGCTTGGTTTGTAATCCTTGTCACCTCTATGTTCAAACATGCATTTTTGGATTAGGAGAATTGATTGGGAAGTACATTTGAATGACCTAAAATTTATTTCCATGTCATGTGACTTGTTTTTGACATGCTAAAATATTATGCATGAATTGTGTGTGCAAATGTGTGTGGAAGCACCTTGACAAAGCTAAACTCAATAAGGACCATGTGTCCATGCAATAAATAAGGATGTTTCATCCAATTTAGCTTTGGGTCTTTTCTTAATGGTTGAACAAGACAACAACCAATAAGGATTCTATATCCATTCAATTAATAAGGATTTTATATCCATGTCTTGATTGACCATTAAGGATTGACTTGGTTGCTTGTGTGTGCTCAAATTTTTAAAGCTATATCTTGTTCAATTATGGCAAAAGGGTGCAAATTGGTTTGAATTCCTCTGGAACCCTTTTTGACGTTCTCCTTGCCAAATACCATTTGCTTGAACTATGATGTTACATGTCTTACATCCAAAGCAACTAAGTCACACATTTTCTTCTTAAGAATAAACCCTCAATGATTCTCTCTCAATTAATTAAGTTGCATGAAGTTGTTGTATATGATTATGCACTTATCTTGCAAATATCTCTCTTTGCTAAAGTGACCCGGTTGGGGAATACTCATTTGCTTATCTCATGACAAAAAGGGGGAGTAATGTGGTTTATTTAAGGGGGTTGCATTTTTAGGGGGATTGTCCCATTGAGGGGGAGTTAACCTATTTAGGGGGAGCATTTGCATGTTGCATGTTGCATCTTTCTTTTATTATGCAAATTGCTTTTATTTATTGTCTCTCTTGATCACCTCACATACACTTGTCTTGGAAAGTGTAGTCTCATTGTTTTGTAGGGAAGGTTGATATTCTGCAAGAGCTTGAAGTTTTGAAGACCTAGTATCTAGGTATCTTTTTGTAATATAGAATATCTTTTTGTTGACCTCTAGTTTTTACTTTTTTGTGAGGATGATTTGTGATTGGTGGTTTTGTCACGAAATAGCCAAAGGGGGAGATTGTAAGTTCCTCATATTTTGATTGGCTTATTTCGTTGACAAACCACATTGGGGATTATTCTTTGTAAGGGTAAATTAGGCCTCTTGAGTGTGATCAAGCTTCAAGGACATCATCTCTCTCAAGAGCACTTCAAAGGTATCTCACTTGTTTAATTTTCCTTGAAGAGATCTAGTTGCACACACTCACTTGCATGCATTATGTTCTTATCTTCATGTAATTGAATGATGCTTTGTATGCCACTTTTCACACTCCACACTTGCACTTTTTGCACATCACTTAGTGTGTTGAGTTTGCCCAGAAAAGAGAATTTCGTCTCTTACCGCGGCCTAGACCGCTTGGCAAAACATGCTTGCACCATGGCATACATAGTGATATACCTCAGTAGGGTCATGCTTCCTGTACCGCTTCCTGTACACTTGCACGCATAGCGATCCAAGTCGCGGTGTTATCCAGTAGGCCTCTGTTGCCCATACCGCGGCCTGTGCACCTGCATCCACAGCGCCCTATACCGCGTTGTTGTCCAGACAGTGCACTACTGTGTGTACCGCGGTCTAGACACGTGCCTGCGACGCGGTCCATCAAGCGGTATTGATGGGTTTCTGTGCCCTAAGTTCAAAACGACGCAGTTTTGACTAGGGCTCCCTTATATATATTCTCTCTTCTTCCTTGCTCGTTTTTATGAGTTCAAGAAGCCATTTTTGAGAGGCCAAGCTTCCTTTATAGAGAGAAACTCCCAAGAACTCATCTTTACTCAACCAAACACAAATCCATGTGCATCTAACATCTTACAAGCATCATCTCATCATGGATTCTTCTTGCTTTCATTGACTAGGTAACTTGAACATGCCCTAAATCTCATTGTATTTATTTATGTTCTTGTTTGCCTAGGGTTAGCTCTTTTATATGATTTTATTGCATATCTTTATGTTAATTGGCATGTATAACATGTTTGAGTTGTTGTTTGTTGGTTGACAGCTTTGTTTATTGATAGCTAGCATTTAGGACTATTTTACCCTTTTAGCTAAATCTTCATGCATTTGCATTTAGATATTGATATCTAGGATTTGCATTCATTGACATCTTTAAATCCTTAGATAAGCATTTAGTGTTGCATAGCATTAATTGCATGCTTGAATATCTTTTATATATTCACATAGGTTGTTTAACCTCTTCATTGATTGTTAAGCTTTGTGACTAAGTGGGTTAGTGCACAAGCTTGTGGTCTAAAATCACTATTAATGGCCCGTTGGGTAGAGTGAAAGGGTTAGTGACCAAGTAGGTGTGACTTGAGGTCAACCTAGGTTGTAAACTTTCGTTCAAATAGTGGATTTGAGGACCGTATGTGGCTAGAAGGATAGCCCGTGAGTTTTACCCAGTTGGAGGGTTTCTCAAGTAAATCAATCCTTGTGTTTTTATTGTTTTACGCATATTTATATTGGATTGATTGATTGCTATATGGGGTAGGTCTATTAAAATTGATTAAGTCGAAAAGTTGGTAATAAATTAACTAAAACCTATTCACCCCCCCCCCCCCCCCCCCCCCCCCCCCCTCCCACCTCTAGGTTGTATTAGACACACTTTGTGTATTTTCACCTTTGATTGAGTAGAGATGGTTTGGATGATAAGGAGATGTATTTCTAGCTTAGAATAAGTAAAGAAAATAGAAAATATAAGTGTTGGGAGATATGGGAGTCATTTGGTTCGTTCCCATGCTTTTTTATTTATAGGGGATAGAAAAATAGGTCACTTAAGCTTGAAAACAGAAGCTGCCACGGGCAGAGTACGAGTGGAGTGCGGGTGGATAACCCGCACTGTACCTGCACTTTAATCATCAGGTGCGAATCCAACTCTGTCTTGACCCGCACTGGACCCGCACTTTATCTGTCAGGTACGAATCAGCTTCTCTGGCTTTGGCAACTGTACGAGTGGAGTGCGGTTGGATGACCCGCACTGTACCGCACTTTAACGTCAGGTGCAAATCCAACTCTCTGTTTTGAGCAACAGTGCAGGTGGAGTGCGGTTGGATGACCCGCACTTGACCCACACTTTATCTTTCCTTCATAAATCAGGTCCCGGCTGTGGAAAGGAGTGCGGTTGCGACCCGCACTTGACCCGTACTGTAGAGCTGCTTATGATCCTTTGTCTTTTCTTTTGCCCCTTTTCTGCCGGAACCACCGCAACATGCTTCCAAACCCATCATTGCACCATTTCCTACAATCACGCACATAACAACCCATTAGAGATACCAAAACGCATGAAAACAGAACATAAGGTAAGGAATTGAGGGCTTAAATATACTACATATTTGGTACGATCAATCACCAAAAGTGACAAATCCACCATCCTCCATGACAAGTGATTCAAAGAAACTCTTGTTCCCCGTCATATGCCTAGAACACCCAGTATCCAAATACCTAGTGTTAGAGGCATTTGCCTTCAAGGCAATTTGGGCCATATGGAAAAAGTATTCATCTCTTCTAATCCACCTAGGTGAAATATTTTCTTTCCTAGTGGTCTTAGTCACATTGGCTCTAGATTTCCTAGGATCATGCAAATTGGATCTAAATTTCCTATGAACATGCATTGTGGCTCTAGTTATATTTCTTTCAATCATGCTCTTAATTCTACACATCTTAATGTATTTGAAACAATTAGGTCCAATGTGACCATCAACACCACAAAAATGACAGGTGGGAAGAAAGTAAGAAGTCATACCATTTCTTTGAGAGTACATTGGAAATTTCCCATGTCTTTGAGTTGGCCTTGGGTGTTGAATCATTTCTCTTCTTCTTTGTTGTTGAACCGGTTGAGCTTGCCTCCTAGGTTGAGAATGCATGACTTGTCCTTTTGCTTGGTGGAATTTGGGTTTTGGAAAGCTTACTTGTGGAGCTCTCATTGGTTGAGCTTGAGTTTGACCTCTTGGTGCCATCTTCACTTGGGTACTCTTTGAACACTCTCCTAGATCAATCTTTTTCCAAGGATGTTATGGGGGTGAACTCTTTGATGTCCATGTTCTTGAAAAACACGGTCTTACTTGAGGATGAGGTCTCCTTGTCATCTTCATAACTAAGATCCTTTTTATCACTTGGCTTCTTGCCAACTCCCTACATGTGGTCAAGTTTCTTCATACTTGAAGTCATCTTAGCAATAATTTCTCTAGCTTCTTAAAGCTCATTTTCCATCAATGCCTCATTCCTCTTTGCTATCTTCATCTCTCCATTCAAGTGAGTAACTTCGGTTGATAGCTTGAGAATCTCTCATTTTAGCCTTAGAATCTTTTTCTTCATCTTCAATCTTGAGCTTTGAAAATGCTCAATGAACCCTTCAAGGTCCATGCCTTATATATTTCCATTTGTAGAATAAGATGAAGAGCCATCATTGCTTTAGTCATCTTTAACTTGTCTGTCTTCCTCTTAGTCATCCATTGCTTCCTTACTCTTGAGAAAGGATGTGAAGGCAATAAAGTTTGCCATATGGCCTTTATCATCCGAGGATTCTTCTTCCTCTTCCAAGTCATCACTATCGCTCCACGTGGCGGCCATTACCTTTCCTTTTTTCTTGTTCTTTAAATTGCCACAATCCATGGAGATGTGTCCAAACCCTCCACATTCAAAACATTAGATCACTTTCCTTGTGGGCTTGTCTTGACTTGGCTCAACCTTTTTTAAAGGAGTCTTCTTCTTTACCTCATTTCCCTTGGAGCCAAATGAACGTGCATTTTTCTATGGTATGCAATATTCAAATAAATTTATAAAATCCCAAGATGCACTCAAACAAGTATAACACTAGTATATGGCAAATATGGGGATCGTTCCACAGAGATCGTGAACTAGTTGTGACTAAATTCTACTCTAGCACTAAATACAATGAAGGAAAATTGAATTGATGTTGATAGAAATTAGTTTGAACATTCAATTACTACTAAACTAAGAATGCTAAAATAAACTAAGATAGAAAAGGTGTGTGTAATGTATGATGATTGATTTGGTAATTGATGCAATCTAGACACAAATCATGGGAGTTCCACTTTTGAAGCCCGACTCGATTCAAACATATGGCTGGTCTTCCCAGCTCGAGTTTCCGGAATGGCTCGGATTGGAATACTCATAATCCATCCCTTTCACCTTTTGATTTGGATAGATATAGGGAAGCCGAGATGGCTTGAATTGGAATGCTCACAATCCACCCCTTTTTCCTAGCTAAGATATGTAGGATTGGAATGCTCACCACATACCTTTTCCAATTCAATTGAGCTTAATTAAACACCTAGAGTGTAGATGGTCAAGAATAAAGTTTGGTAACCAATATAAACCAAGAGTTGGAATGCCTACTTGGCTCACAAAGAAACCACAATTCAACATCTACAAAGGGTTAGGAGTTGGAATGCCTACCCAATCCAAAATGAGTAGTAAATGCAATTAAGAGCAAATTCAACCACTAAGTTAAATGAGAGTTGGAATGCCTACTCATTTTCACAAAGATTTCATTTAAAGATTAATTACTATAGTAAGTTCAATTAATCCATAAAAATCAAGAGCTGGAATGCCTACTTAATTCAAGGGACAATCAAACACAATTAAGTAAATTGAATGGAAATATATTAATCAAGTCAAAATGGTGGAAATCCCACAATCAATGAATTAATTACATCAATCCCGAATTTGGGTTTAGCTACTCATGACAAATGAAACACAACGAACAGGAGAAAAGGAATAGAAGAAACCCATATGAGACCTGCTTTCTTCAAGCTTTATCACACCTCCAATGTCATTGTGAGTAGCAATTTGATAAAGTAAATGGATGGGTTTGGATGTGTTTTTAGGAGAGAATGGTTTTTGAGATTTAGAGAGAGAAAATATAAACTAAATGGGTGTATGGTCGTGGGTCTCTCCTTGAAAAATCAGATATGAAACTATTTATACTTCCTTCAAAAATTAGGCCAAAGTGCTGATGTGGCGAGCTGAGAATCCCGTATAACATAGGTATAGCATGGGTAAGGTACCTGTGTATTTACCCATGCAATCTTCATTTCCTTCCTGACTTGTGCAATGTGCACGGGTTAGTGCATGGGTAGGTGACCCGTGCATTACCCATGCAGTTGATCTTCGCCTGAGGCTTTGCTCCCTGGTCTGGTGGATTGCAAGGGTGGTTGCACGGGTATTACCCGTATAGTTACTTGTGCACTGAGATCTTCTAAAATTCTATTTTCTGGTGCACGGGTGATTGCACGAGTAGTGCATGGGTGTGCTACATATGCATTATTGCCTTATTCATCTCTTTTGTGCACCAATTAGTCCTTTTTGCCCTTTGTCATTCCTTTTTACCTAATGTCTGCAATAACGAACAAAAGAGCCATAAATACACATAAAAATGCTCAAGAACAAAACAACGAGAAAGGATATGAGGGCCAAAATGTATGACATTTTCGGCTCGATCACCAAACCCCTTATTTTCAAACTTGACGAACTTCTTGAACCTTTTCACCATGAAGGCCATCTCTTCATCCAAGTCATCCTCCTCTTTCTCTCATTTAGAGGTCTTCAAGGCTATGCTCTTTGCTTCTTGAGAGGTGTAGGTGTAGGCGCTCATCTAGACTCATAAGCTAGAAGCCTTCTAATGACTTCACTTGGCTTCATGTTCTTGTAGTCACTATTCTCCTCAAGTGCCGTCACCTTTGATTTGACCCTTGCTGGAAGTGACCTCATAATCTCTTGCTGGATCCTCCTATCCGAATATGAGTCACCAAGTTGATGGCTTTGATTGACTATGTCTGTCAACTTCACTTGAAAGTCGTTGAAGCACTCATCCTTCTTCATCCTAATTGTCTCGAATTGCATTTGTAGGATTTGGAGCTTGGAATCATTGACTACTTCAGTTCCTTCATGAGCCATTTCTAGAATCTTTTATGCCTCATTTGCATTCCTAGTTGTTTGAATAAACTTGTATTGGTTATCGTCCATGGCGTAGAGGATGGCATACATTGCCTTGTTGTTCCACTTGGAAGCTTCAAATTCTTGTGAGCTCAATTGAGACTTAGGCTTGGAGACTTCCCTTCCATCTTCGGTGGTCATTGTTGGAAGAGCGTAGCCATCTTCAATTTCCATCTGTGCACGTTCATCTATTTGGCAAAGATAGGATTCCATCTTGCATTTCCATGATGCATAGTTCACCCAATTGAGCAAAGGGGGTTTTGTGCTTGAGGCTCCCTCTTTTCCACCTCTGTTTCCACTTATAGTGTTTGGGGTTTGTGAATAGGATGAATGCAAATGAAATGCAACAAACAAAAATCAAGATTCAAGACACACAAAGAGCAAGGATCACCTAAGTATATCTAGGAACCCGCTCTGATACGAATTGAAAATACACAAACATGTGTGTCTAATAACCTAGAGGGGGGTGAATAGATTTTAGTTGATTTATTACCAAATCTTCGACTTAATTAATTTTCATAAAGCTATCCTATATTAGCAGTCAATCAATCAAAAATTAAATGCGGAAAACAATAAAAACACAAGGATTGATTTACGTGAGAAACCCTCCAACTGGGCAAAACTCACGGGTTATCCTTCTAGCCACACACAGTACTCAAATCCACTATTTGAATGAAAGTTTACAAACTATGTTAACCTCTAGTCACACCATTCTTGGTCACTAACCCTTTCACTCTACCCAACGGGCATTTAATAGTGATTCTAGACCAATTGCTTGTGCACTAATCCACTTAGTCACAAGGCTTAACAATCCATGAAGAGATTAAGCAACCTATGTGAATATATGACAATATTCTAATATGCAATTAATGCTAGGCAACACTAAATGCTTATCTAGGACTTTAAGATGGCAATAAGCAACAATCCTAGATATCAAAATCTAAATGCAAAGCAAGAAGATTTAGATAGAAGGCAAAATAGTCCTAAATGCTAGCTATAGATGAACATGACTTCTCAACCAACAAACAACAACTCAAGCATGTTATAAATACCATTAAACACAAAGACATGCATTAAATCAACATATAAGGCTAAACCTAGGCAAATAAGAAGCAAGATGCAAAGAGATGCCATGCAGATTTAGGGCATGTTCAAATTACCGAGTCAAAAGAAGCAAGAATAATCCATGATGAGATGGTGCTTGTGAGAAGCTAAATGCACATGGATTGTTGTCTGGTTGAGTAAAGGTGAGTTCTTAGAGCTCTCTCTCTCTTTGAATTTCTTTCTCTCACTAAAGGAATGAATTTCAGAGCTCTAGGTCTGAATGGGGAAGAAGCTGACATATTTATAAGAAGAAAAACGAGCTGTGGTGAAAAGATGAAAATATCCATGTTCTAATGCCAAGTGACATCCAAGGCGACATGCACAAGTCACCTTACATGTCGCCTTTTGTTCCGGAGAAAACAGAGTTACCTAAGACGACTTCCAAGGCGACATGCACAAGTCGTCTTGCATGTCGCCTTTTGTTCTGGAGAAATATAAAGATTCCTGAGGCGACATCCAAGGCGACATCCAAGGTGACATGTACAAGTTGCCTTGCATGTCACCTTTTGTTCTGGAGAAAAATACTAAGTCTAAAGTGACTTCTAAGGCGACATGCACAAGTGGCCTTGCATGCCGCTTGACTCACTAGACAGCACAACAACTCTATAAACAAGTGATCCAAAACATGACCAAACGACATCGAAACATTTCGTATGATATATCGTTGGAAAGGTATGGAAATCTACTTTCTACTCCAATTATCAAAACATGATTTTGAATACTATAGAAATATTTATGGTCAAATGAGTGACCAAAGGTCAGATTTGGACAGCAACAAGAGTGCCCAAACTCATGGAAAGAAAACCATGTGACCAAAGACCATACCAAGAGAAGGAAAAGACCTTCTCAAATGGTCATTTAACGCGCTAAGACAAGCACACTATCGTGCATGAGCGAAAGATCAAGACAGTTAACAAAAAAAAGAAATACATAACAACCGAAGAAGTGCTAGTGTGAGTTGAGACACAAAAGTAAGATTAATAAACATGCATGAGAGTGTGTGTGTGTGTGTGTGTGTGTGTGTGTGTGTGTGTGTGTGTGTGTGTGTGTGTGTGTGTGTGTGTGTTTGTATGTTTGTGTGTGTGTGTGTGTGTGTGTGTGTGTGTGTGTGTGTGTGTGTGTGTGTGTGTCCTACTAGTCTCTTTAAAGAGAGTTAAGCTTAGTGATATACCTTTGAAGTACTCTTGAGCTTGGAAAAGCCATCGAAACTTGATCACGAACAATGAGGCCTAACATACCGTTACAAGCAAATCCCTGTGTGGTTTGTCGACGAAATGAGCCAATCAAAATATGAGGAACTTACATTCAGGATTAATTGAAAACAACTTGTACGTTTTAAGGTCGTTAATACATAAAACACTGTTTAATGTTGAAATGTTTAAAGTTGAAAAACTTACAAGAAAATGACAAGAAGTTTATCCAGATAATGAAATGTATCTATGGCATCCGAGACTTGGCCATATCAACCTTGACAGGATAGATAGACTAGTAAAAAGTGGACCCTTAAATCAGTTAAAGGGCAGCCCCTTACATGTCCATGAATCCTGTTTATAAGGAAAAATGACCAAGAGACTTTTTGCTGGAAAAGAGCTTAGAGTTAAAGAACTACTATAGCTTATACATTTAGACGTCTGCGGACCAATGAATGTTAAAGCAATGGGTGGTTATGAGTATTATGTCACCTTTATAGATGACTACTTAAGATACGGATATGTCTACCTAATGCAACGGAAGTCGAAAACTTTTGAAAAGTTTAAAGAATCCCAAGCAGAAGTTGAGAACCAATTGGGTAAGACAATCAAGGCTCTGCGATCAGATCGTGTATGTGAGTATCTCGACCAAGAGTTTAAAGACTACTTGGTTGAACATGGGATTGTATCCCAACACATAACTCTTGGAACACCACAACAAAATGGTGTTGCAGAGAGGAGAAACAAAACCCTGATGGAAATGGTGAGATATATGATTAGTTTATCATAATTACCAAACTCCTTTTTGGGATATGCACTACAAATAGTGGCCTACATTTTGAATGTAGTCCCATCCAAATTTGTTCCTAAGACTCCCCTAGAGTTGCGGAATGGTAGTAAAGTTAGTTTGTGACATTTTCGCATATAAGGGTGTCCAGTACATGTACTGAAGAACATAACTGGAAAGCTAGACCATAAATCTATAGTCTACTTATTTTTAGGTTATTCCAAAGAGAGTAGAGGTGGATACTTCTATAGTCCTGAAGAGAACAAAGTGTTTATATCGAAAAATGCAACGTTTCTTAAGGAGAACTATATGAATGATCATAAACCTCAAAGTAAGATTGTATTAAATGAATTAGAGCCTAGTACGACCAGTGCTCAATTAACAAAAGCTGTTGTTCCATCAATGTTTGAAAGTTAGATGATTCCTAGTCAGATCACACTACCACATAAACGTAGTGGGAGGGTTGTACGACAACCAAATCACTATTTAGGTGTTGAAAAAGGCACATAATGTCGACGTAGATGATAGTGTGGATGATCCATTATCATTTGAACATGCAATGGAAGATGACAAAGATGAGTGGTTTAAAGCCATGAATCTCAAGATGGAGTCCATGTACTCCAACTCAGTCTAAGAACTTGTAGACTTACCTGATGGGATAAAACCCATATGGTGTAAGTGGATCTACAAGAGAAAGAGAGGAGTAGACGGGAAGGTAGAGACCTTCAAATCAAGGCCATTGAAAAAAGGGTTATACTCAAAAGGAGGGGGTCGATTATGAAGAGACCTTCTCGCCAGTGGCTATGTTTAAGTCTATTAGGATACTCTTATCCATTGCTGCCTATTTCGACAATGAAATTTCACAAATGGACGTCAATACTGTATTCTTGAATGGCAATCTTGATGAGATCATTTATATGATGCAACTAGACGGATTCGTGTCCCAATATCAGGAGCAAAAAGTTTGCAAGTTGCAAAGGTCCATTTATGGATTGAAGCAAACAACTAGATCTTGGAACATTAGGTTTGATACTGCTATCAAAATCTACAGTTTCAAGCAAAACGTTGATGAACCTTGTGTCTACAAACGAATCATTGACATTAAAGTAGTTTTCCTGATCCTTTGGTGGATGATATCCTACTCATTGGGAATGACGTAGGAACATTATTGGAAGTAAAAGGCTGGCTTGCTAACCAATTCCAAATGAAAGATTTGGGAGAGGATAGTTATGTTCTTAAATTAATAAGGGATCCATTTAATAAGGGGTCGTAAAAACTGTTAGGATTATGCTTAATAGCAAGAGTGTAATAATGTATTTGACAATCTTTTCATATTAATATAGTGATTTCTAGTTTAACAAATCTTATAGCATTTATAGTTTAATTATTATAATTGTCAAAAGTAAATAATCATAAGGTCAAAAGACTATGAGAAATGAAGAATTGTTCGTGCATCTGGATATGAATGAGGTAGACATAAGTCTTTAGTTAGTCTTGAACAATATTCACAACCTAAGATAAAGGTTGGGCGCCTTTACCTTGTTAAAGTTGAAGATTCTTTTGCTAGCATTTGAGTGGGATCAAATGTGTTATAATGAGTTTAAAATCATCAAAGTGTAGTGTCTTTGGGCAAAAGAATCTAGTGCACTAGGTGTATTGAATATGATGATGATCGGTCTATTTCTATACAAGTTTTAGGTCCCCATTTCCTATTATTTGTGCTTTTTTCTCAAGTAAAATTAGGTATTTTATGTGTTGGTTGAGTATGTGTAGGTCACATTCCATAGAAGAGGTGTTGGATATTATTTTGGAGAAAAGAAGCAAAAAGATGAATTTTGGCTGTGCAGATCACTCATATTGTGGGCCCCATATCTCTCTCCTCCATTTGAATTGTGTGTCCTACTACCTATGGATAGAAATCCCCGGAAGTCTAGTTTCCGGTGCACTTTTCGGATTGCAATTCTGATATTCCTGGAAGAAGTTATACTCGTTTTGGTACCCGATGGTCAGATCAGTTATAATTCCGTGAATAGTGACGGGATTTGTTTTGCAAGTTGTCGGAATGAGAAATATTACCTTCTTGGACATGAGTGAGAGTCTTGGGAAGCAATTTGACACCTAATCCTTATCTTCCTTCAATAAGTAATCAATTTGAGTGGATTAGGAAAGAATTAAATCCCAAAAAGGTAGAGTTCCAAAAGGGAATTGATTTCCTTGTTGTTTAAGGACTTGGCTTAACATCTAAAGCCTATTTAAACCCCTTTGAACCATAATTTCCATAGAAAAGCTAAGGGAGGTCCTAAGCCACCAAAGGGGGCCGTCCCCCATCACTCCATCACCACACATCACCTCAAGACCCATCCATCCATTGTAGAAGAAGACGAAGAAGAATTGGAGGAGCTCTTTGATGATCATCTCAGGTTTTCTCTACTCAATCTCTTTTCTTTCTTTTTTCATGATGTGTAACTAATCCCATAACTAAGGAATCAATGTGAACCTTTTGTTAATGCTCATATATGGATTAATTATTATTTCATCAATTCAATTCTTGATTTATTCATTGTTCTTAATTGCGTAATCCTCATTAGTTTATATATTTATTCACACCATAGACCAAGGGTGGATAACTATTTGGCATGATTTTAGGGTTAGAGTATAGACCAAACATAATCTTGATTAATGCTCTTTTGAATGAATGAATTTTATCTTTAGCATAGGCCAAGCAAAGTATAGAATTTGGTTCTTAATTCTTTCGCTTAAAGGGTTTCCGATCACTGTTCACACCATAGACCAAGGGTGAATAGTGGTTGGGAGCACGTGACTCATCTAATGACCATACGGTAATAGTCACATTAAAGACAAAGAATGAAGCCTAGAATTGATTGAATCTTGTTTACAAATTAATTCCATACATTGAGTGTTCATAATTGGGGATCATTGATGACCTAGTGTTTTCTTTCTCTTGATCACAACCATATTCTCATTAATTGTTTTCTTTAGATTAATTTAATGTAGTTTTAGTTTAATCAATCAAACAGCAAATCTTTTGGTTACTTTAATTTAACTTTAAGTAGAATTAGTTTTAATTAATAAATTACTTTTCCTCATGGGAACGATCCTTACTTGGCACTATACTTATCTTCATGATTCGTGCACTTGCGAGTGAGTATTTTATAACACGATTTTACACATCAAGTTTTAGGCGCCGCTGCAGGGGGAAATAGTTGAATTTATTGGTTAATTCTAGTTTTAGTTTTAGTTAATAGTTTTAAGTTTAATTTTTTTTTAGTCGTGTCATTAGTTAAAAGTTTATTTTTATTTAGATTTTGTTTTCTTTTTATTTTGTTTTTTTTCTTTCTTTCTTTCTTTCAGATACAATGGACTTCTACAGACAACACGCTTATGATGAGGAAGCAAGAGCACAAGCCCAAGCAATGAATTCCTACAATCCGTGGACTATCATTGAACCATATGGAAATTCCCACAGTCAGTGGTCGAGTTATGAACCATATTACAATACTTACAACCCGGATTGGAGGAATCATCAAGACTTCTCATGGAGCTATAATGAAGTCAATACCTATGAGCAGCTGATCTCACCATCACTTGAACAAACAATGAAGGAATTCATGCAAAGCATGGATCAGAGAATGAATCAAGAAGACACAAGGTGGCAAGACACTGATGTGAGGTTTCAAAACATTGAGGCTGCAATAAGAAAGATACAGGTGAAAATTGGACAATTGGCTGAATCTTTTCAAAAAGAGCCCGAAAAATTCCCAAGCCAACCAGAGCAAGAAGATGCTATCATCATCCCTACTAATGGTACGATTGTCAATATCATAGTGAGTTATGAATTTTCTGATGATTTTTCTAGTATTGTAGATGAAGGAGGAGAAAAGGAGGAGACAGAAGATAAAGTGAAGGAAGCGGAAGATGTACTTTTTAAGAAGCCGCTCCTATACATGGAACTCAAGCTTTATGTCCCTCCCATTACCTTTCTGAGCCGCCTACACAAAGCAAATGGAATAAGTGGTTTTCTGAACTTATTTCATCACACTTTATAATGAACATTTACTTGCTTTTGATTATTGTGTGTAGGAACATGCCGGCGCGTGAAAATTTTTTCCAAGACATGATCGCGCTCAAATGTAAATTTGAGACATTGGAATTTGGTTGAGTCGTCCTTGCACCCGTCTTGCCGAGACGTTAAATAAAGCGCTTGGTGGGAGGCAACCCACCTAGGTAATTTTATCTTTAGTTTTTAGTTTTTTTTTTTAGTTTTTTTTTCGAGTTCTTGCTTTCCATACTTTTTCTTTATTCTTTGTCCATGTTTTTAATGTCATATAAACATTGAGGACAATGTTTAGATTAGGTTTGGGGGTGTGAATTCGTGTTCATTTTATTTTTTTGAGCCATTTGTTGAAATCTGCGACAAAGTGACATGTTTTGAAATTTTTTTGAGGAAAACGTTTTGTTAAAATTGTATTCATTGGTGAGGAAATAAATTTTTCCGGCCATGCTGGGTTCATTGTGTTTTTGATACAAATCTAACGGTATAAAGAACGTAAAATTCTGGGCGATGGTTTAAAAGTTATGATTGTTTCTTCGACCAAAGGTCATGGGAGATTTTTTAAAATTCTGTACGTGAATGTTTTTCGTCGTCTGTTGTATCACTCTTCCAATTCGAATTTTGAAATGTTTTCTAAAAGAAAAGTGTTTATTGGCATGTCTATTTTCCCGTGTTAAAATGTGGTTAACGTTCGTTGAGTAGTTTGAGAGTTATGCATTAAAGAACAGACAAACATCAATTTCAAAAGTCACCAGTTTTTGAACTTTTGTCCTCCATTTTTTAGATGCTTCTTTTGTGTGTTTTTAGAGCCGTAATATATGCTTTAATTACTGAGTTTAGACTAACGTCTTGCCACTTAGAGTATTGCATTGCATTTTTCAAAATTTATGACATACTCTTGATGTGATAGTGGATAGGATGCTTAGTTGGATTGCCATGATTAATAGTGGAGACTACCCTTGTGAGTTCACTAAGCCAAAAAGTGTACATAAATAACATTATATGAGGGTTCTTTTGTTTCTACTCCTAAACACTCATTAGGTTCTTAGCATTAGAAATTGATCTCAATAGGTTATGCATTGGATATTAAAGAACATTCATCATAAAAGATATCACATGTGGACTTTGCTCTTGTTTTGGTTGAACCATTAGAAGTGATATAGGCAATGTGTGCTTGAACTCACTTAAAAGGCCTTAAATATTTCCTACCTTTATATGTGTGTGCTCCATAGCCAATTTTGAAGCTAAACACTATGAGCCTTTTTCTTTCTTTAACCATATTAACTTAACCCCAATAAGCCATAATTTAGCCATACCTTATAGCTTAGGATCATATTGAGGTGATGAAGATGATTGAAGAGAGTTCAAAATGGGTGACTCGTGAAGTGCATGTACTAAGGAAAAAGCAAGAAGATCAAATGCAAAGAAGGTTTTTGAAGAATTATGTAATTGATGTAAAATTCTCATCTAAAAAAAAGGTTGAAAAAAAGGGTTAAAAAAAAGAGAAAAATAAATGAATGAGATGATGAATCAAATGAAAGTAAGTGAAAAGGAATAAAGCTTTACAATGAAGTGATGAGAAATTAAAGTCAACTCAAGAAGGAGGATGAACAAAATTTGTTCAAGAAGACTGGATGTAAGTGAATGAAGACTTTGAAGAAATTCTTCCAAGTATGAAGATTGCCGAAGAATATCTTGATATGATCCTAGGCCTTTTCCTGTTCTTTCTTAACCTTCACCCAATGGCCCCATTACAACCAAAAAAAGACCTAATTGATCTTTTGGGAATGCTAGCTCGAGAGTAAAGGTAAACATGTGCTCTATCTTGTTCTTAATATCTGATTCCGTTCATTAGATCTTTTGCATAAAAATCAAGCGGTCTTTCAATTATATATTCATATGCGATTATAACTTGAAATTTTTTGTGCATAACTTCATTCTCATATGCTTGATGAGTGTATTTGCCTAGGTTTTGTGTGAAATTAATGAGCGACATCTTGTGAGAATTAGAGTCGAGGCAAAATATATATATGACGTTTGACGAATGTGTTTTTGAAACTAGAATGTCTTGAGTGTGGGCTTTTCATTAAAACCAAGCATGCATTCAAAATTGTGGCATAATTTTATTCTTTATTTAGTGGCTCTAGCATGCATTGGCTTTGAATTGTACATGTGAGTTTGCATCTTGATTATTTGGTTTTTCGCAGAAATATGTTTGTGGGTAGCATAGCTGTAAACCCTCAGGAGACAATACTCCTCCTACTAGGGACACCTAGAGGTTTAAAGGCTTGTAACATACGCTCAATGCTATCGTGTTCCATACGAAAGTGGCTTAGTTTATTTTTATTTTATTTTTAGATTTTTGTTTGTTTTTAGTTTTTGTTTTTTTTTTTCTAGTTTTGCTAGAGGATTAGCAAAAGATAGGTTTGGGGGTATTTGATCGGTCTATTTCTATACATGTTTTAGATCCCCATTTCCTATTATTTGTGCTTTTTTCTCAAGTAAAATTAGGTATTTTATGTCTTTGTTGAGTATGTGTAGGTCACATTCCATAGAAGAGGTGTTGAATATTATTTTGGAGAAAAGAAGCAAAACGATGAATTTTGGCTGTGCAGATCAGTCATATTGCGGGGCCCATATCTCTCTTCTCAGTTTGAATTGTGTGTCCTACTACCTATGGATAGAAATCCCCGGAGGTCTAGTTTCAGGTACCCTTTTCGGATTGCAATTCCGATATTCCTAGAAGAAGTTATGCTCGTTTTGGTATCCGATGGTCAGATCAGTTATAATTCCATGAATAGTGACGAGATTTGTTTTGCAAGTTGTCGGAATGAGAAATATTACCTTCTTGGACATCAGTGAGAGTCTGGGGAAGCAATTTGACACCTAATCCTTATCTTCCTTCAATAAGTAATCAATTTGAGTGGATTAGGAAAGAATTAAATCCCAAAAAGGTAGAGTTCCAAAAGGGAATTGATTTCCTTGTTGTTTAAGGACTTGGCTTAACATCTAAAGCCTATTTAAACCCCTTTGAACCATAATTTCCATAGAAAAGCTAAGAGAGGTCCCAAGCCACCAAAGGGGGCCGTCCCCCATCACTCCATCACCACACATCACCTCAAGACCCATCTATCCATTGTAGAAGAAGACGAAGAAGAATTGGAGGAGCTCTTTGATGATCATCTCAGGTTTTCTCTACTCAATCTCTTTTCTTTCTTTTTTCATGATGTGTAACTAATCCCATAACTAGGGAATCAATGTGAACCTTTTGTGAATGCTCATATATGGATTAATTATTATTTCATCAATTCAATTCTTGATTTATTCATTGTTCTTAATTGCGTAATCCTCATTAGTTTTAATATTTATTCACACCATAGACCAAGGGTGGATAACTATTTGGCATGATTTTAGGGTTAGAGTATAGACCAAACATAATCTTGATTAATGCTCTTTTGAATGAATGAATTTTATCTTTAGCATAGGCCAAGCAAAGTATAGAATTTGGTTCTTAATTCTTTCGCTTAAAGGGTTTCCGATCACTGTTCACACCATAGACCAAGGGTGAATAGTGGTTGGGAGCACGTGACTCATCCCATGACCATACGGTAATAGCCACATTAAAGACAATGAATGAACCCTAGAATTGATTGAATCTTGTTTACAAATTCATTCCATACATTGAGTGTACATTATTGGGGATCATTGATGACCTAGTGTTTTCTTTCTCTTGATCACAACCATATTCTCATTAATTGTTTTCTTTCTCTCTACTTGCAGCCACCCATCTTTGGAGGAGATTCAAGAGGAAAGAGCACCCTACCTTGTCTATGAGGAGGAGGAGCTTCCGTGGAGTTTGGAGATCCGAGATGACAATTGGGCCACTCTCCAAGCTTAGAGATTCGGGATTGACACCCTTGGGTTTCTTCTTTCACTCTTCTCTTGAATTTTCTTTATATGATGTGTATCCCCATTTGGGAAATATGTAAACCTTAATATTAGTTCCATTTATTTAATTGACTTGTATTTGATTTCTTCTTGTATTGTCCCATTCAATTGCACTTAATTGATTCTTGACTTGTACTAAGTAGGATTGACAACCCAACTCTTGATGCATGTTTAGGGATAACTCTTATCTTTACATTCTTGGCATGTAGAGTAAAAATTGATATGTGTGTATGATTGGGATTAGGAGTAGATTAATTAAGCATCCCATGATTGCTCATATGTCGATGGATTATTCCAAATGTATGTTTTGGATTGACTTGAGTGTTTTTGTTTGTTTGGGTGGAACTCATGAAGAGCATACACTTTGCATTTATGGGTTTCGGTTCTTTAAACCTACATGCTTATGCGACCCTTGAGCGTTGCTCGTACGATACACCCTTAGCGAGTAGCACTCGGGTCACGACTCTTGGTCATTGCTCGTGCGATAAACTCTCGGCAAGTAGTGGTCCAAGGTCCATTTATGCTTAATGCCTCAGTTGGTTGTTGGTTACACGTGACAGGTGAGTAGCGATTGGTGGTTGATCTTATGTTTATCCCTTTTATATATGTGCTTAAACGGAGTCCTTAGTAATTGATCATGCGATAAACCCTCGATGAGTAGCTTTAGAGAACTAGTCGACTCTCCCATTTTCATATCTAGAAGTCATACTTAAGGCTAGGTTGAACCCAATAGAGGAGTGTATTTGCAGTTAGTTATTCTAGGTGGCACGAATGTTTTGGGTGGTTATGAGTACCATATGTATCCACTTACTTGCATCTCTCATATCCGTCATTTTATATTTATCCTTTTAATCACCATTCTCACCCCTCCACGTTCTCTTATTTTTATCATATTTATCTTTATGTTCTTTTCTCTCACACACACAAACAAGCTTACACTTCACACATACCAATCTTACCCTTGCCATGTTCTTATTTACATTGCTTTCAATAATCACTAAAACGAGAGACAATCGACGGATGACACCTCCCTGTGGACGATACCATCGCTTACCGCTTTACTAAGTTTTCAAAACTTTAGAGCACATTGCATATGAACAACTTTATAAATATCTTTTGATACGCAATTTGGTAACGACACAAAAAGCGAGTATCACCAGAGTACCTCATTAAGGTTGTCCGTCTAATTTCCTTTCTTGCCGTCGAGCTTGGCCTTCAAGGTGCTTGATAATCTTATTGACAGCTTCGGTCTGACCATTGGTCTGAGGATGATCTAGCATAGCATAATAATTTTTGTTTTGGTACTTTTGGAACAATTCACTGAAGTTATCACTATCGAATTGAGTTCCATTGTCAGTGACAATTTTATATGGGATCTTGAACCGATAAATGATGTTTTTCTTTACTAAGCTGGTGTTATTAGCTTCAGTTATATGTACCAATGCTTTCGCTTCTGCCCATTTTATGAAATAGTCAACTGCCACAATAGCATGCTTTGCACCTCTTATAGTTGCTGCTGGTATGGGGCCGATCAGATCTAGTCCCCACATTGCAAATGGTCAGGGTGAGGTCGGATTCTTCAAGTTCTCAGGTGGCTGTCTAATGTCGTTTGCGATTCTTTGACAAGTGAGGCATTTCTCGGCCACCGATTTTGCATCCGGAAATAGGGTTGGCCAGTAGAAGCCTTGCTTGAGGGTTTTATGAGCCAAACTTTTTCCCTAGTGTGGTTTCCACATAAGTCTCTATGTATACTAGCCAGAATCTTATCTCCCTCATCTTGACTGACACATCTTTGTAGGGCATTCGAAAACCCTCTTCTGTAAAGTTCACCACCTATTATCGAATATCGGGCTGCTCTGTATCTGATACGTTTTGCTTCAGTTACATTTTCAGGGAGCGTGCCATCTTCTAGGTACTTCCCGATCAGGGTAATCCAAGTGATCGACCTTATTTCCACTATTTCTACTGTCAGCTTTTCTTCTTCTTTAATACTGGGCTTCTTGAGATGAGCCACTGAAATCATTTTTGACTGATACCAGTGGTTGCTGATGCCAATTTCGATAATGCGTCAGGTTTCTCGTTCTTCTCTCTCAGGATCTGAGTGATTCTATAATTCTTGAATCTCCCTAGAAGTGCCTTGGCTATCTCTAGGTAAGCTACCATGTTAAGATCTAGGACCTGGTTAACCACAACCTACGAGTCACTAAATATCTCCACTTCGTCTACTCCAAATGTTGTGCATACCCTGAGTCCAGCCAACAACGCCTCATACTCGGCCATGTTGTTAGTAGATTTGAAATCAAATCGCATGGCACATTCCACTTGATCGTCTTCTGGGGTTGATACCACTATGTTGCCCCGCTACCATGCGTGTTTGACTACCCATCAACGTGCAGCTTCGAGTTGAAGACTTTCTTTTCCTTTTTTTCTAGTATCCTGACCACCTCATTGTATGGCTCAATGAAATCGGCAATCAAATCTACCACTGCCTAACCCTCTATTGCGACCCTTGGCAGGTAAGTAACATCAAACTCACTCGGCTCCACCGCCCACTTTGTCAATCTTCCCGACACTTCTGGCTTGGATAGGATTTGTTTTAATGAACAATCCGTATAGACCTCAATTTTGTGAGCCTGAAAGTAAGGTCTTAGTTTTCTTGCGGCTGTCATTAATGCTAATGCCATCTGTTCTGCTGCCGAGTATCTTGTCTCTGCTGGCAACAAAGCCTTGCTGGTATAATATACTGGTTTCTACACTCCTTCATCCAATCTGATCAGTACCGACCCTGTGGCCACGGCTGTGACTGACAAGTATAAGTACAATGTTTCTCCCTCAAAGGGCTTTGAGAGGATATGAGCCTTGCCCAAATACGGTTTGATCTTCTGGAACGCTTGTTCACACTCCTCATTCCATTCTACTCTCTTGTCTTTCCTTATTGCTTTGAAGAAAGGCAAGCATCTATCGGTTGACTTGCTGCCGAGTATCTTGTCTCTGCTGGCAACAAAGCCTTGCTGATATAATATACTGGTTTCTACACTCCTTCGTCCAATCTGATCAGTACCGACCCTGTGGCCACGGCTGTGACTGACAAGTATAAGTACAATGTTTCTCCCTCAAGGGGTTTTGAGAGGATAGGAGCCTTGCCCAAATACAGTTTGATCTTCTGGAATGCTTTTTCACACTCCTCATTCCATTCTACTCCTTTGTCTTTCCTTATTGCTATGAAGAAAGGCAAGCATCTATCTGTTGACTTGCTGCTGAATCGGTTTAGTAATACTAGGCAGCCTGTCAACCTTTAAATGTCTTTTAAGGTAACTGAGGACCTCATTTTTTCCAGGGCTCTTATTTTTTTGGGATTCGCTTCGATCCCCTTCTGGTGCACTTGGAATCAGAGGAACTTTCCCGACGATACCTCAAAAACACATTTGTTTGGTTTGAGTTTCATCACATACCTTCTCAGCACTCCAAATGTTTCCTCTAGGTCAGTTGCATGCTTGTTTGTTGTAATGCTTTTTGTTAACATGTCATCTATGTAGATTTCCATGTTTCTGCCGATCTGTCGGACGAACATCTTATTTACTAGTCTTTGGTAAGTTGCCCCGGCATTTTTGAGACCAAAAGGCATTACTTTGTAGCAGTAAAGCCATTTATCTGTTATAAAAATAGTCTTTTCTTCATCTGGACCAAACATCATGATCTAGTTATAACATGAGTACGCGTCCATGAAGCTCAACAGCTCGTGCCCCGCAGTCGTATCGACCAACTGATCTATTCAGGGCAGATGGAAACTATCTTTCGGACATGCTTTATTCAGATCTGTGAAGTCTACACACATTTTCCACTGCCCATTTTTCTTCTTTATGAGAACCACGTTGGCGACCCATTCGGGATATTGAACTTCCCTGCGACCCATTCGGGATATTGAACTTCTCTGATCGATCCTGCTGCCAATAACTTGTGGACTTCCTCTTTAATTGGTTGGTTTTTTTCAGGGTTAAATCGTCACATCTTCTATATTACTGGCTGGTGCTCGGGGTCAACAGTCAGAGCGTGGGAGATTATTTTTACACCGATTCCAGGCATGTCTTCATGTTTCCAAGCAAACACATCCTTGTATTCTTTCAACAGGTTGATTAGTTGATCCTGTACCTATTCGGTCAGCTATGCCCCCAACTTTACCGTTGGTTCAGGATTTCTGTCGTACATCACGACTTCAATAGTTGGTTCCTCTTCCAGGTCTTTCCTATCTTCTAGAGATGACTCCCTTGGGTCCAGATCAAAGCGAGTTGGCGTTTCCGCCTCTTCTTCACCTTTATCATCTTTCAAGCATTTTTTCTGCTCAGTGAAATCTATTTGCATTACATTTGGCTTAGCTCTCTCTTTCTATAAACCACCGGATTGGCTTTCCTCGCCCATTCTTGGGAGCCCTTCAATACTCCAACTCCGGCCTCGGTCGGAAACTTGATGGTCAAGGCGTAATTTGCTGTAACTGCTTTCATTTTGTTCAATAATGGTCTGCCTACCAAGGCATTGTATTGCCAGTTCTCGGTGTCAACGACCACGAAATCGAGTAGTTTTGTTTTCTGACATTGAAAATTCCCTATCTCGATCGGCACTTTGACTGTTCCCAGAGATCTCACTTCTGCTCCCCTGAATCCTCTGAGCGGGATTGCCAATCATTGCAAATCCTTCCTTTGAAGCCCTGATTGATCAAATACCCCGGTGCTCAGGATATCGGCCGAGCTTCCATTGTCGATCAATACTCTCCTTACTTCCTGATGACCGATGTGAACTGACACAACGATCGCATCGTTCAGTTTAACCTCCAATCCGTGGGCAACAGCTTCAGAGAAAATGATAGGATCCTAACCTTGCTTAAGCTTCTTCTGGTCGGGACCTACTAAATTTACCTCCAAGTTTCTTTGGCCATCTACTGCTTCACTGACTTCAGACATTCTTTCCCTGCTACTTCTCCTTGTACACGGCCCGCCGAAAATGGTATTGATAGCCCCGACATCTGTACTTTCCCTTGGACTGCTCTTTCTATCTTGGTCAGTTTTGGTAGTGTCATTCTGCCGATCATCACCCCCTTTGAGAACCATGTCCTTCAGGTCTCCATCTCTGATTAGCTTTTCAATGTAATCTCTTAACTGGTAGCATTTGGAAGTTTCATGACCATTCTCCAGATGAAACCTACAATACTGAGAAGTGTCTCTTTATGCAAAACTGGATTACTTTGGAGGTTTCTTATATAAGTTCTTGTCCTCGATTATATCCAGAATTTCTTCTTGCTTCTGAGCTAGGGGAGTATAGTTTGTGTACTGCCTTTTATAGATCCTGTTGCTTTTCTGATCATCTTCCTTGCGGCCTTCCTTGCCTTTCCCAAAGTTATTCTTTTGGTCTCCTTTGGGATTTCCCTTCGGGCCATTATCTTTGGGCTTTTGACTTTCTCATGGTCGGCCGCTATGTATCAACTCCCCTCCATGGGCTATTTGTTCTTCTTCAGACATCGCATATCCTCCTACATCATCTACCAAATTAGCATAAGTGATCGGCCATTTTGCCTTAGACTGAGTGATAATTGGCTATGCTGCAAACTGTTGATAAATGTAGCTACAACCGCATCATCATTAGGTTCATGTACTTCCGAAACTTCCTGAGAGAACCTGGTAAGGTAGTCTTTCAAATTCTCGTTCTTTCTTAGTCTTAGGGTCGAAAAAATGGATATCGACTTTCTACGTTGGTTTTTTCCCATGAACTACCTGGTGAAAGCCTGTATCAATTCCTCAAAATTCTCGATCGATCCGCCTGTAAAGCCACCAAACCATCTAGACCCCTAATCCCCTAACGTTTGAGGGAACATCCTACATAGAAGTGCATTATCATAATCGTACTGTGCCATAGCACTCTGGTATCTTCTAACATGCTCCTGGGTTGGTGTTGGCCCTGAACTGCTCCACATGCAGCATTAAGAATTTTTCCAAGAAACGGGCTTGTCTTTTGGAGGCTGTGAATGGACTACCGGAATTACCAATCAGTAGGTTCCCGTGTCCTTGTCTACGTTCCAGAGCTTCTATCCTTCTTAGCAGAAACTCTCGGTCTCCATCCGGTTCACCACGTTCATCGAACGTCTAGCGGATGATGCGACTTTAGGGGTCTTTTGAAGTTCGCCATGTGATCTGGGTGTCACAAATATTATATTTGGGCGCGGTAGTTATCTCTTTATGTCTTCTATGAGGTTCCTCTCTGTCAATTGAGGGTGATCGAGACCTTTTCCTGTGCATGTCATATCTGTCGCTTAGATCATAACTTGTTCCTCGTCCGTAACCTCTTGCAGCATCGTCATACGGACTGGGCTCCCTTCTTCCCTAGCTGGTCTGGTCCCCATTCTTCCTGTGATCCTGGTAGTCTTGACGATCATCTTTATTTTAGGGTCGCTCCCTCGTTTCATAGCAATTCGCCTTATCTTTACCAGTTTTTTGCGGAGCGTCAAGGGTTGGTATTGTTATCTCAGATCGTATCCTAAAATCTTGAGCCACCACAGGTGTAGATAGCTGGAACGGTGAGGTCAAGTTTGCGGTGGCAGTTATATTGATTCCCTGTTTAGCGGGGTCTTCAATGACTCTCCGCAGGGACTCTTGAACTTGTCGAAAAGTGTCTGGGGAGATACTAAGGGCTGTATCGGTAGAGGTTGTGATATCTTGCCCAATGGAAGGTGGAATCCTGAGTGGCAAATCTCCTCTTACACCACCGGTGTTGGTTACACCAGTGTCGTTGACACCACGCGAGGGACCCGTCTAATGTGGAGACTGACTCCCGTCTCTGCTATTCGCCATATGGCTGTTGCATAGGTTCTTTTATCAAACCGTGTTAAACAGGAAGCACACACTCACGGAGGTTCACCCCTTTCTTCTAGCGCCAATTATTGATGGTGATTTTTGGGGAGTTTTTCCAACCGGACCATCTTAGTAACTTTGATCAGTATGGTGGGGTTATTTTCTGATCATTTTAGATTTGTTCAATTTAGTTGACATTTGTTGACACGTCACTTGTTATCCTATGTAACACAACTTTTATGCTGACGTGCCATCTTTTCAAATTGTACCAATAACAGGTATGATACTTTTATTAAATGTTAATTAATCAAGGGTTAAGGTTCTTTCATTTAAAAGAAAATTTTTTGAAATATCAAACCTAATTTTTCACTTCCGCCGCATGTTTTTTCCTTACAATTGGTATCAGAGCCAGGTTGTACCCTTGATTAATTGATGTATATAAATATGGATCTATTTCTTTTTATTGTTAATATGGATGTTTTAGAAAGAGATGGCACTCTAGGTATTCTCATATATAATTACATCGGATTGTATGGATATATATGTTTTATAATATGATGTGTTATTGCTCGATTTTGGTCCTAAAATTTCAATGTAATTTTTGTTTGGAGTTGTAACAAGAAAGGTGGTCTATCATCGTCATAATCTCCTTCTTGATAGTTGATAAGTTATTTTTATTTTATTGTTGTAATAAAAAAAACTAATATATTCATGTTTCGATGATTCGAAGAATTGAAGAATTGGAAGCAGAAAAAGAAGCAACTGAGGAAGGTCGCGGCAGCCTGTGCGCGCAAGGCAGCCGTGCAAGCCTTCGGGCGTGTGCATGGTGTTGCGCATGGGGCAACCGCGTATGGATTTTGGCGCGCAAGAGTTTTGATGGACCGCCACTTGATGACTTGATCACCAAGTTAGGGTTTCTTGTATTTCAAACAAATGTAATTTACTTGCTTTTCTAGGATGGACCAAAATTGTGGCTATTTATTTTTCGTAAATATTACAATGTTTGTCATTGTTTGATAACATTTCATATAGAATAGCACTAGCCACTCATATATCTCTTTTGGTATGAACATGCATTGAATGGTTTAGGTATCTAATTGACATTTAGATAACTTGATAAATCATTCTATGGAATTCTATCACACGCCTTAAACAATTGAGTGGGAGAAGGTGTGTTGAACACCTATGGCCTCCAAGATAAGTTGAGCTTTATGTTTTGTGTGATAAACCCTCAAGGGGTATCCATGAATAGAATTTAGCAAGATACTTCCATACAATGATAGACTAGACAATTGACTCAAGTAATATCTACTCTGAAAGGAGGGATTTTCGTGAAGGAATTTATTGAAGGTCGATAACTTGGTAACACACTCAATGTGGTTTTATTGATATCCTCCCAAGAGTTCTTGTCAATATAAATCGCAAGGCTAAATTGAAAATGATGGTTGTTATGTTAATAATTAGGTAGGACCTAGTCCGACTAGTAAATGGTGCGAACTCTCAAAGGAGGCGTGACATTTTGGGATGTTGGATCACCGTTGAATTTTACGATTAAATAATTTTATTTAATTCAAGATAAATATTCGAAAGTGCTTTATCATGATTATTTACTTATATAATTTTTTTTATTAAGAACTCATGACCCTATCCCTAATCAACATCCTAAAAGATAATACTTTAACAGGAGATAATTATGTCACATGGAAAAGGAAAATTGGACTGTTGTTGTAATCTGAAAAGCATTAGTTCGTTTTGTCTACCCCTAAACCACCCACTCCTGCTGATGAATCTACTGAGGTTCAAAGAGACGAGTATAAGTAGTGGGAGACCTAGGATGAGATGGCTAAATGTTACATTATGGCCACCTTATCCGACGTGTTACAACAGCAACATGAAGGAATGCGTACTGTTGTTGATATAATGATGTCTCTAGAGGAGATGTTCACTATGAGGTCTGGGATGACTAAGAGAGAGGCAATGACTGCTTTCATGAATCTTAGGATGAAACCTAGACAGACTGTGAAATCACATGATGAAAGTCATAGCACATCTCAACATTGCTGAACTCAATGGTGCTGAGATAGATGGTGAGACGAAAATGGACATGATTGTTAACTCACTGTCAGAATCCTTTGATTAGTTCAAGTTAGACTACACCTTGAACAATAAGGAATACACCTTGCAGGGCTTGATGTAAGATGTTCAAAGCGCTAATAAGATTCTTGTTCAAGAGATTCATACGGTTGGTAAAGTTGCTACTATTAAAACCAGTAAGAAGGTCAAGAAACAATAGAAGAAAAGTAACTTGGGCCTACCAAGAAGGGATTGCAGGAAAGGAAAAGACTGAATGAGAATGAATTCAAATTGCGTTTAGGCAACAGAGCGTTGGTGTCTACATGTGCTGTGGGAGATTTTAGAATTAATTTAGATTCTAGTAGGCATTTAGATTTGATAGACGTTTATTATGTACCTCAATTCAAGAGGAATTTAATTTCAGTTTCTTGTTTAAATAAATTTTGATATTCGGTTACTTTTAATAAAAGTTTTAATATTAGTAAGAATGACAAATTTGTTTGCAAAGGTACATTGGAAAATGGTTTATTCTATTTGCATAGAAATATCTCTCACTTGTTAGACACGAAATCAACGGAACCTAATCATAAAAGAATAAAATTATCAAAAGATGAAACTTACCAATGGCATTTGCGCCTAGGTCATATTAACCTTGATAGGATTAAAAGATTGGTTAGTGATGGACCTTTAAGTGACTTAAAGGTCGATGATCTACCAACTTGTGAATCTTGTCTGGAAGGTAAGATGACCAAAAGGTCGTTCACGACCAAAGGCATAAGAGCCATTGAATGTTTAGGATTAATACACACTGATGTGTGTGGTCCTATGAACATTCAAGCTAGAAATGGATATGAGTACTTCATTACTTTCACGGATGATTACTCAAGATTTGGCTATGTGTATCTCATGAGACATAAGTCGGATGTTTTTGACATGTGCAAAGCATTTAAAGCTGAAGTAAAAAATCAGCTAGAGAAACACATAAAAATCTTGAGATTTGATCGTGGTGGAGAATATCTATCTAGTGAGTTTCAACAATATCTTATTGATAATGGGATTATTTCTCAGCTTTCTGTGCCAGAAACACCTCAACAAAATGGGGTGGTAGAAAGGAGAAATAGGAGTCTTTTGGACATAGTTAGGTCTATGTTGAGTTATTCAACGCTTCATATTTCTTTTTGGGGATATTGATCGCTGTAAAATTGTACATATTTTGAGCATTTAATTCATCTCTTTTGTATCTGTTTATCGTACATTTGAGTGTTTTTAACTATCTCTTTAAGTCATTTGTAGGTATTTTTGTTATTCAGGTGAAATTTAGGACTTGATGAACATTAAGGAAGAAAACAACGTAAAATTCATTTTTGGAGACAAACTAGTTACACCTCGCAGAACCAAGTCGCAGATCATGTCCAGAAGACCCTGCCATGAAGAGCTACGAGATCAGCCTAGTAGAACAGAACTGCAAGTTATCAGTGCGAGTTAGACTAGCAGAAGGAAGTAGCAGCCAAACCAGATATTTTCCTACGACAACCTATTGCGAGTTCTATGTAACAGTTCAGTTCCAGAAAAGATTGCGAGTAAAGATTGTGAGTTTATCCTCATAGAAATATCAGGCAGATCAGCACCAAAAGACACTGCGAGCATCTACTACGACGTTGACGTCACAAAATTAAGTCGCAAAGCAACCACGAAAGAAGATTTGCGAGTTTCAACCCGCAGAATGGCCTAGCAGATATTAAGCCGACTTAACTGCGAGATCCATGTCGCAGTTCAAGGTCGCAGATGCCAGTACACGTCATTCTGCAAATGGACTTCAACCAATACTTATTCCCATTATATAAACACTTTTTTCTTTCCAGAAAAAATGTGTTGAAGTGTGTGTGAAAAGTGTTAGTGAAAGTATTAGTGTAAGAACTTTGTAGCTAGAGTTAAAAACACCCTTTTCAAGAATCACTCAATTGTACTTTAGATTAAACACTTTAGTTTACTCAATTAGAATTAGAATCTTCTAAATAGTGGTAAGTAGATCTACTCTTTGTCAATCAAGCAAGGTTTTATTGAGCAAGCAAGAGGAGAGCATCAAGAACACCATGAGCTTTCTTTATCTTTCTCTTTTCTTTACTTGTATTTATTTGATAATGAGTGGTTAAATCTTTTTTGTTGAGGATTTAGTGATTGTATATATGTGAACACTTTTAGTAATGATTTATTCTATCTTGTATCTATTTCAAGTGTGCACTTATGCTTGATATATTCACATGTTAGTTATTGGGTATGAACTTTACTTAATATCTAAGCATGATTTGTTGTGCATGAAAGGTAGATCTCTCTCTTGGTTGACAAATCTTGAGTAGTTCATACTTGGAACTCTTGCATATAGATTTTTGGTGATCGGAAATAGCTTTCATGAGATACAATTTCACTAGAGGTTTCACAACTAACCCAATTGTAAGTTCCGCACCATCACAAGATCAACAACCTACCATTCCTCGTCGTAGTGGGAGGGTTAGTAGACAACTCAAAATATACATCGGTCTAGGAGAATCTATGGAGAATCTCCCGGACGACAATGATCCTTACACGTATAAGGAAGCTATGGAGGATGTTGATTGTCGCCATTGGCAAAAGGCAATACAATTCAAAATTGAGTCTATGTTCACAAACAAAGTCTGGTCTCTTGTAGGCTTGCCTAAAGGGATAAAACCCATTGGGTGAAAGTGGGTTTACAGGAGCAAAAGAAGAATGGATGGAAAGGTGGAAACCTTTAAAGCTAGATTAGTAGCTAAAGGTTACTCACAGAAGGAAGGTATTGATTACGATGAAACCTTCTCTCATGTAGCCATGCTTAAATCCATAAGGATACTCTTATCCATTGCAGAATCTCTAGACTTAAAGATTTGGCAAATAGACGTCAAGACAGTTTTCCTTAATGGAAGTCTTGACGAAAGCATCTATATGATGAAGCCAGAAGGATTCATTGAAAAAGGTTAAAAGAAAAGGGTATATAAGTTGCAAAGATCCATATATGGACTGAAGCAAGCATCCAAATCCTAGAACATAAGGTTCAATCAAGCTGTGAAAGGTTTTGGATTTTTCAATACCTTGACGAACCTTGTGCATACAAAAGGATTAAAGGCGACAAGTTGGTTTTCCTAGTTCTTTACGTTAATGATATACTACTCATCAGAAACGATGTAGCTGTATTGACATTAGTAAAAGAATGGTTAGCAAAACAAATTGATATGAAGGACTTAGAAGAAGCAAGTTATATTCTTGGTATCCAAGTAATAAATGATAGAAAGAATAGAACGATTGCATTATCCCAAGCTTCATACATAGATAAAATCTTGTCTAGGTTCTTCATTCAAGATTCCAAGAAAGGTATGTTACCTTTCAGACATGGAATCAAACTTTCAAAGGAACAAGTTCCTAAGAACGAGCAAGAAGAGCAATTCATGAGTAGGGTTACATATGCATCGGCAGTTGGAAGTCTCATGTATGTAATGCTCTTTACTATACCAGATATTTGTTTGTTGTTGGCATAGTTAGCAAGTTTCAATCGAAACCTGGTCCTAATTGTTGGACTGCAGTCAAGCATATTTTCAAGTATCTCAGGAGAACGAGAGATCATATGTTTGTATACTCTTGAGGGGATTTAATCCCTGTTGGGTTTACAGATTTTGATTTCCAGTCAGATTTTGACGCCAGGAGATCCATATCAGGATCTATGTTTACTCTTGGAGAAGGTGCAGTCATATGGAGGAGTATCAAGCAATCATGTATTGTTGATTCCACCATGGAAGATGAGTATGTTACCGTATGCGAAGCTGCTAAAGAGGTTGTCTGGCTCTATAATGCCAATAAAAAGATCACTATTTACTGTGACAACTGTAGAGCAGTGGCTAATTCGAGAGAACCAAGAAGTCATAAGAGAGGGAAACACATTGAAAGGAAGTATAACCTTTTGAGGGAAATTGTGCATAGGTGCAACGTGACAATTACCAAGATCGCGTCAGCAGAAAATCTAGCAGATCCCTTCATAAAGGCTTACCACAGAAGAGTTTTGATGGGCACCTAAAGAACATGGGAATGAGAGATATGACACACTTGCTATAACTCAAGTGGGAGATTGTTAGGATTATGCTTAATAGCAATAACGTAATAATGTATTTAACAATCTTTTCATACTAATATAGTGATTTCTAGTTTAACAAATCTTATAGCATTTATAGTTTAATTATTATAATTGTCAAAAGTAAATAATCATAAGGTCAAAAGACTATGAGAAATGAAGAATTGTTCGTACATCTGGATATGTATGAGGTGAACACAATTCTTTAGTTAGTCTTGAACAATATTCACAACCTAAGATAAAGGTTGGGCGCCTTTACCTTGTTAAAGTTGTAGATTCTTTTGTTAGCATTTGAGTGGGATCAAATGTGTTATGATGAGTCTAAAATAGTCAAAGTGTAGTGTCTTTGGGTAAAAGAATCTAGTGCACTAGGTGCATTGAATAGGATCACAGTGAAATACTTTATCCAGAATCGTCAGTGGATAAAAGTTTTCACTTGAGGACAATCGGAGAGTCTATCTTAATCCTGAGATAAATGATGGACTTATGGTTACACGTGTTATCATTTGAGCTATCAATGAGTATGATTACATAGCATAGTCTATCATCGATAGTTTAGTGGTATTCATTTGTTAATCGATAGAGGACTTCATTTGTAGATATGGACATCGTGGCTCCAATTATTAAATGTGAGTAGAATATCATCATATGGATATTTTAAGGTATTGATTATTAAATCTTAACGTTAAGTTTTCAATAGTGTCTATTGAAACATGGCTTCTGGACAAGTCAAAATATCCAAGTTTAAAATATGGTAATATGAGTAAATATGGTAACTAGGAGAGCTATAGGCGGTCTATGAGCTCTTAACGATTATTGATATTTTTCACGAGGATACACTATCTCCAATAAAGTTGTCTAGGGTACAAATGAGTAACATTGACTTATTCTATCAGTATTTAAGAGTTCAATTTTAGCTCTTTAGTGGAATGAGTTAAAATTAATTGATTGAATCTAAGTTAATCATTTGTTGATTGTGATTAGGTTATGTCTATTGAAGCTTAAATTTAGATAGCCCGCCAAGATCCCCAATCCGCACAAACTTGCATTGATCACTTGATATATTCGACCGGACTAATTTCTGAGTCCATCTAGAATTGGTTTTGGATTTCGGGATCCAAAAGTTTTAGAGAGATGAGGTCATGTGTGATCAAGACACGCGGTAACTCTTCAAATACCTGGAATGGGTGGCCAAGGATGTGGGGATTCTTGGGCGGCCCTAATAAGGTACATTCAGCATTCCATTAATACATTAAGAATATAATTTGCGCATTTTAATTAAATGAGTTGTTAAATTATATTAATGTATTAATTTAAGGCATATGGACTTGTTTCTTTTGTAGTAAGAATGGGTCTAGTTCACATGTGGACTTTTTATTAAAGTCCAATGGATTTAAAAAAAAAGGAAAAACAATATATTACCCAAATATATATACTTGGGCGGCAAGTCTAATAATATTAGCTTAATATATTGTTTTATTTTATTAATTAATCAAATGGAAATTAATTAATTTATTAATTAATTAATTGTTTGATTAAAAGTCAAAATCTTTTTCTGACTAGGAGAAAGATTCCTAGTGTCATACTATTATAAGTAGTTTACAAGGAGAATAACTCTTAGAGTCATAACTATTGGTAGTATACTAAGACTCTAAGAGAAGGACTATTAGTGTCATACTATTATTAGTAGAATATTAAGTATCAAATACTTTATTTAATAAGTAGATAAATTAAAAAGAATTTTTATTTATCTAGTCAAATTAGAAAGTATTTGATATCTATCAAAACTCTAATTGATAATCAATTAGGAAGTTATTGATAAAGTCACAATTTTTAATTGATATTCAATAATTTATTATTGGATAAATATACTCATTAGTTGAAGTAGGTTTGAACTACTAAGTTGATAAGGTTTTGTTGAAATCAAATCCTCCACATTGTAGGAGAATTTTGGCCACCCTATATATATATATATATATATCATAAAATTCGTTTTTGATGTGCAGTTAAAAGAAGAATTTTTTTTTTTGAGAAAATTTTTATTCTCTTGTTTTTGAAAAAAAAAAACTTCCAACTCAAGAAATGGGTGTAGAATTCGGCAAAAGAGAAGAAGAATAAGGAGCATTTTATTTTCGATAGTGCACTAGAAGCTTTTACATCAAAATGCTTTATGCACAAGATCGAATTAGGGTTCACGTGAATTCTTGATTAAAAAGATTAAGAATTCACAAGTAACCAAACGTTCTTTATTATCTCAAGGAGGATTATTGTGACAAACAAAAGAAAAAGGTTTGTTTTTCCATCCTCGGGTTTATAATTCAAAGCAAAGGGAGCCCACACTCCTAGGTGATTCACGTTCGTGATTGGATTGGAAGATCTTGCAGATTCAATTCAAAGCAAGCGGATTCAATTCGACGCAATATCAATCGTCACATGAAAATGGTATGATAAGTTAATTATATGTTAACTAATCAAGGGTTAAGGTTCTTTTTTTTAAAAGGAAATTTTTTGAAATATCAAACCTAGTTTTTCACTTCCGCCACTTGTTTTTTCCTTACAAAAACAAACAGTTAGCATTGTCTCAAATATAGTATATTGACAAGATACTTGTGCCATTCTAGATGCAGAACTCTAAGAAAGGTAATCCAACTTCTAGACATGGAGTTCACATATCTAAGGAACAGTGTCCTAAGACACCTCAAAAAATTAAGGATATGAGACAAGTTCTCTATGCATCAACAGTAGGCAGTCTTATGTATACTATGTTATGCACGAGACCTGACATCTGCTTCTCAGTGGGAGTAGTCAGCAGGTTCTAGTCTGTAAGTGCCTCACTTTATGATTGGCTTATTGCGTTGACAAAATCACATTTGGGGTTAATCATTGTAAAATGGTATATTAGGATTTGAAGATCTTCCTATTGACTCCAAGTGCTTCAAGAAAGGTAGATTACTTGACTCTACTTTTACTTGAAGGGATACAGTTGCACACACTCACTTGCATGCATTATATTTTTGTTTACATACAATTGGATGATGTATTGTATGTCACTTATCAAACTCCACACTTGCACATTTTTAACATCACTTTGTGTGTTGAGTCTGCCTAGAAAATAGGGGTTCTTCTAGTACCGCGGCCTAGACCGCTTGGCAAGCACTGCTTGCGCCGCGGCATATAGAGCGGTAATCATTAGTCGGCACATGCTGCCTGGACCGCGTCCTGTACACATGTACGCCCAGCGGTCTGTGACACGGCAAACTTCAATAGGCCCCTGATGCCTTGACCGCGGCCTGTGCACTGCTCGCACAGCAGTCCAAACCGCGTTGTTGTCCAGTAGGCACACTGCTGCGAGTACCGCGGTCTGGACAACTTGCCCGAGCCGCGGTACGCACAGCGGTAATGACGGGTTTTTGTTATTGTTTTCAAAACGGTGTCATTTCGTCTAAGGCTTGATATATATATATGCCATTTTCTCTTCCTTGCCTCTTTAGAGCTTCAGAATTCATTCTCTTTCATTCCTTTTAGAGCTCAAGAGTGTCTTGCAAGAAAAAGTTGCAAGAAACCATTTTTATTGTCCAAAACCCAATCACCCATCATTCTTTCATGGTTCTATCATCATCTAGCTTCATCTAGGATGTTTCTAAGCATGGGTCTTCATCAACATAGCTTACTTGGTAAGTAGAACACCACTCTCATCTATCTTTTGTGTTCTTGCTTAACAAGAAATCTCTTTTATGTCTCTTATGCATCTAGATTATAATTTTTCATTATAAATAGAGATTTTTGTTGATGTTTGGGTTGTTGTATTGTGATAGCTATTGCATCTAGGAATGCTTTGATTTCATATAGCTAAGTTATATGTGTGTCATATAGCAACATGATATCTAGGATTGTTTGAAACATTCATGCATGACTAGATAAGCATTAAATGTGTTGACCTTGCATTTTGTGCATTTAGAATATCATCATATTCACTTTAGGTTTCATATCTCTTCATTTAAGAGTTAAGTCTTGTATTTGCCTTGGTAGTATACAAGCAAGAGCCTAAAACCACTATTAAAGGTCTGCGGGTAGCAAGGACGGATTAGTAACCGATTAGGTGTGATGTGGTCAACCTAGGTTGTAATCGTTTCTGCAAATAGTGGATTTGAGGGTTCGATTGGCGATTAGGCCCGTGAGTTTTTACCCAGTTGGAGGGTTTCTCACGTAAATCATATCATTGTGTCTTTTTATTTATTCCGCACTTTTATTATGGCAATGATTGATTGTGATAGAAATTAGGGGTTGTGTTGTTTAATTTTAATTAATCAAAAAGATGGCATTCAATTTAGCTAAAACCTATTCACCCCCCCCCCCCCCCCCCCCCCCCTCAAGGTTAGTTTTATCACTCTTAGTGTATTTTCACAGTCAAACCCATGATTGGATAATTGGGTTGCTAGGAAGGTTAATCTCAATTATCTTAGGAGAACGAGAAACTATTTGCTTGTATATTCTGGACATGATTTGATCCCGTTAGGTTATACAGACTTTGACTTTCAGCCGAATATGTAACAGCTTGTGAAGCAGCTAAAGAGGTTGTATGGCTCCGTAAATATTTTAGTGATCTAAAAGTTGTTCCAGATTTGGATAATCCTATGACACTTTATTGTGATAATAGTGGTACAATGGCTAATTCCAAAAACCCAAGAAGCCAGAAAATAGGGAAGCGTATAGAGAGGAAGTATCATTTCATTAAGGAGATTGTGTAGAGAGGAAATGTGACTGTAACCAAGATCGCGTCACAAGATAATCATGCTAATCCATTTATGAAGACCTTAACCACTAAGTGTTTGAAGGTCACCTAGAGGGTCTGGGATTACGAGACATGTCTCATCTAATTTAGTGCAAGTGGGAGATTGTTGGATTTATGCCCTAAAGCTTGTAATTTGTAAATGTTTTAAACCCATTAATAAAAGAAATAGTATTTTCATTCAATAAATATGACTCATACGTTTATATTATATGTGTTAAACATCCAAGATTGCTACATGTAATCTCAAACTGAGTATATGATTGTCATATACAGAGGAATTCAGTTTGAGAAGTACAATCTAAAAAGTCCGTAGAAAACAAATAAAGCTGAGTACTTTATTTGTGGTTAATCTACAACTACGGTCCATTCCGTAATGTACAGTGGTCTTATCATAGACTACTCATATGGTGATATGATAATAGAGGCACATTATATGATGTGATCATATAGGACTGGGTCATGATCTATATGAATCTATCACCATGATCCGTTAGTTGAAAAGATTCATATATATATCGAAAAATGATGGATGTATATGGGTGATCCAAATCCTAAGTGTCTTGCTGACTTCTTCAAGTTAGATCGTGGTTTTTGACATACCATTGGTGAGATCGGAGTAGCATTCCCGATCAATAACGATGTATCTTGGAATCACGGTTTGGCTTGTGGCTAGGAAGGTATGTACACAATAGAGGAATCCACTCCTTCTTGCGAGAAGTAGATGAGTAGTTCCCTTAGGGGTTGATTCTGGACTTGAACGATTAAGAGCGCTCTCATTCTTCCATAAAGGAAGGAATGATATAATTGTTCATTAGAGAATCAACGGTATTTAAAGGAAAAGATATGATTAGAGAGGTCTAACAGACTTTATGACCTAGCTCTAATTATGAACTATTTATGAAAGATCATGTTATGGAAGATCATACCATATGAAATTGTTATGTAGATGGACACTGATATTTTGGTTGTGTAAAACATCTACAATTACGAGAGTGCAACATCGGGTTTTTAGTGGAATAACTCCGAGGTTAATAATCATGAAATATTAATTAAAGAGTTTTAATCAATTTTTCTATGTATTATTGGAGCTCAAAACTGTGGGTTCATTAGGTCCCTTGAATAGTCCAATTAATTATGTTACGAAAGTAACTTGGATTTATTCTGGAAATTAATTAAATAATATGTTTATTTAATGAAGATATTATTTAATTGATTAATTAAATATAATTATTTAGTTGATTAATTAAATATAATTAAATAATATGATTATTTAATTGACAAGTTAATAATTAAGAATTATTAATTGTTAATTAGAGGTTATAGGCTCGAACCATGACTAATAAAAAAAGATTAAAAATAATAAATATGATTTTAAATCCTATAGGTCACAAGTTCAAGTCTTAATGACAATATGTATTAATATAGGATTTGGAATCATATCTTAACTGAGTAATTGAAACCCTAGTCTCATGATTGTATATATATATATATATAAGTGATATCGTGAAACAAAAATAACCTAACCCTAATACAGAGATAAAGAGAGTGCAGCAAGGAGAAAAAGAAAAAAAAAGAATTTTTTTTTAAGCTTAGCCAAATTCAAGAAGAAGACAGTGGGTTGTCTTCCGGATCTCTGTAGCCTCCATTCAAGTATTCCCGGAGTTTGTGACTTGCCCACACACAGTTGCTAGATCGCGGGTCATAGTTCGGAAGGCTTAGTGGTGAAGAATCGTGTTAATAGTCATTTTTGGCAGGGGTCTAAAGAAGAATTTTCCATCCGGCAGGTACCTGGTAGGACCTAGATCGGGACCGGTACCTAGATACCGGGGATGCTCTACACCATGAACTGGAAAGAATTCAGTACCACGTCTCACAGTCTACCAGGTACCAAGCAAGGCTATACCACGCTACCTGGCTCATAGGTACCATGATACCTCCTACCTGGTTCCTAGGTACCACGATACCTCATAACTGGTACCTAGGTACCGCGACATCTACCCGGTACCCGAGTACCGTAATATTAGTTCAGGATCTAACCAGAATGTGTATCCTACCCGCCAATAAGAATAATGGAACCAGGAAGAGGTACCAGCATGCTAGAACAAGCGCCACACCAGTAAGCACTCCGGTACACCAGTGTACCATACCACCGGGATACAGAGTTAGAATTATCCTTCAAGAAACGTAAAAGAGAAAGTTGACCTCTCTAGTAATTAATGGAGATAATCAACTCCATTAATGAGGGAATCAGTCAACTCCATTAATGGCCATTCACAATGCCATTAATGAGGAAATCAGGCGACTCCATTAATGGCCATTCACAATGCCATTAATGAGGAAATCATTCAACTCCATTAATGGCCATTCATAACGCCATTAATGAGAGAATATTCAACTCCTTAAAGGTCAAATTAGTGTATTAATTAACTGAGTCAATGGAGTGGGCAACAAGGATGAATAGATATAAATATAACAAGTCACTCTCCAAGAAAGAGGTCGATTCCCTAACATTTCGACTCCCTGACATTCTCCATATCTCCAAGATGTCTCCAATCCCAGATTTCACCCACTTCTCCACTAGGAATATGAGTTCCCCATCTCCTGGAGTGTAAAAGGGACCCTGCCCGAATTCCCTCTACACCACCATTGTATCGACCGCTATGTATGTCAGTTTTTGCCATGAATGTACCGGTACCAAATGGTACCCCTCTAACTGTGACCTACCAGGACTCAGTTTGTATTAATGTAAGCTCTCCGGAGCACCCCTCGAGATCCCCTGAACAGGAATGCCAGGTACCGAGATTCGCCAAAGCCAAGAGTGCTGGGAGCGTTTTCTCTTTTCAAGTAATAGCTACAAGTAAAAAACGACGAGAAAAATTCTTCAAACAGTATAAGATCCTGACTCCAACCCCAACTTGATAGCGGTGTTCAAGTCAGGGGGGATTTCTGTTAAAAGTCATTTTTGGCAGAGGTCTAAAGAAGAATTTTCCATCCGGCAGGTACCTGTTAGGACCTAGATCGGGACCGATACCTAGATACCGGGGATGCTCTACACCATGAACCGGAAAGAAGTCAGTACCACGTCTCACAGTCTACCAGGTACCAAGCAAGGCTATACCACACTATCTGGCTCCTAGGTACCATGATACCTTCTACCTGGTTCCTAGGTGTAAGGACCTCGATTTTATGATTGGCTTATTTCATGACAAACCACACCACATTGAGGATGATTGTGTAATGGGTAGCTTAGGTCCGTGTCGGCAAGCTTCCAAGCATCTCCATGACTTCAAGAGAAAAAGGTATACTGACTTGACGTTGTCTCTTGAAGAGTTTAGGTGCACACACACACACACTTCATGCATGCTTTGTTCATCTTGCATTTGTGTTCTAATTGTTTATATGTGTGCATCCATTACACATTTCACACTTGCACCTCATTGTTAGTTCTAAGTGCTGTTTTGTGTGGTGTAATTCCTTTCCGTTTGTGTGATCGGAAACTTCCGCGCTTGCGCAATGGTGTGCATGTCTTAGTGCAATGGTTGACCATTTAAGAAGGTCTCATTCTTCTCTAGGTTAAGTGTTAGTTTTGGTTTGGTTGTTTGGAGTAAAGTATCTAGTTTCAAAAGAGTGGTTTTCAATGTTTTCAATGTTTTTCAAAAATGACCTTTCTATGGTCTTGTGACCATAACATTTTATACAAAGATCCAAAATGAGTTTTGAAATTTTTTGGATAAACTAGACACCCATACCTTTCTAAAGGTATATTATTCGTAATATTTCATGACAGTTTGGATTGGTTTTGAAATCTCCAAAGTGACCACTAAAACAGGCAACTCTGTTTTTGTCCGAATCTGACCTTTGGTCACTCTTTTGATCATAACTCATTCTTAAAAAAATCAAAACCTCATTCTGTAAAAAGGAGTACAAATTATACTTCCATACCTTTCTAACGGTATATGATACAAAAGGTTTCGATGTCATTTGGTCATGTTTTGGGTCGCTCGAAACTGGAGCTGGTGTGCTGTACAGAGAGTAAAGCGACTTTATGCAAGTCACCTTGAATGTCACCTTAGACATCATTTTTTCTCCAGAACATTAAGCGACTTTCAAGGCTACATGTGCAAGTAGCCTTGGATGTCGCCTTTTGCACCAGAAATCAATTTTCTCTTCAAAACGACGTAGTTTCACTTGGGCACCTATAATTACATCCTTAACTCATCTTCTTCATTGAATGACTCTCAAGAACAAACCCTAGAGAGAGAGAGAGATTTTAGAGAGAGAAAGCTTCAATCAAGCTTCTTTAACTCTCCAAACCCAAAACTCATGCATCCATTGGCATCAATCTTCCATGGGTCTTCTTCATTCATGACTTGGTAAGTAAGAACAAACTTTTATCTTTGATTATTGTTCTTAAAGACCAAGATTTCGTTTTTAATGCAAAGGATTTGTAGAAATCATTTTTGAATGCATTATTGTGTTGATTGATAAAATGTTTGGGTTTGTATTTTGATAGCTTAATTGATTATGTCATTTTTGCCTAAAAGCTAGATCATAAACATTCATTTGTGATTTATTGATGACTTGGTTGATAGATTGTCGTTACTCAACTAGTTAAGCTTATTGAATGTTTATGTGTGTTTTGTGTAACAATTAGTTTGTTGAAAATTCTCTACACAACTAATTGAGTTTGTTTGTGATAGCTAGAATTTAGGACCATTTTGCCCTTCTAGCTAAGTATTTATGCCTTGCATCTAGACCTTGATATTTATGCCTCATTAATTGAATTTGTTGATTGCATATTTATTGCCCTTGTTATATATTGTGACAACTTGTGTTGGTTGGACTTACTTGACAATTAGGTTGCTAGAATCCATTTGCATCTAATTGAGTTCTTAATTATAGGCATGTAGGCATTGTTTGATAACTAGATTGTTTAATTGCATTACAACATATAGTTAAGCATTTTGTGTTTGATCTTGCACATTATTGCATTGAATATTGTCATATATACACTTAGACTTTTACACTCTTCATTGAGTCAAAGTCTTGTGGCTTCTGGGTTAAGTTGCACAAGCATTCAAGTCTTGCAACCAAGGTGTGGTTGGCAAGCATTGGTCAAGTGCCAATGTAAAAGGCCCGCGAGGTAGAGTAGGAGGTGCTCACGCCAAGAGTAGTGGATCAGGGGATATCACTAAGGATTGAACCAAGAGTGGCGAGTGGTAGTGTCCATAGCCTGAGGTTATCGAGAGTGAGAGTCCGAGTATCACTTGAGGGTGTAATCTTTTATTCATATAGTGGATTCTGTGATCGTCTGTGGCTAGAAGGATAGCCTGTGGTTTTTCCCTTGTCGAAGGGTTTCCACGTCAAAATCAAGTGTTCTTTATATTTCCGCACTTTACTTGATTTTGTATGTATGTTTGTATTGGGTTAATTGTTATTAATATTGACTAATCGAAAAAGTTGGTAATAATCGATTAACAACTCATTCACCCCCCCCCCCCCCCCCCCCCCCCCCCCTCTCTAGGTTGTATTAGACACACGCTTGAGTAGTATTTTCAATTGGTACCACGATACCTCCTACCTGGTACTTAGGTACCGCGACATCTACCTGGTACCCGAGTACCACGATATCAGTCCAGGATCTAACCAAAATGTGTATCCTACCCGCCAAGTCAGAAGAATGGAACCAGGAATAGGTACCAGCATGCTAGAACAAGTGCCACGCCAGTAAGCACTCCGGTACACCAGTGTACCATACCACCAGGATACAGAGTCAAAATTCTCCTTCAAGCAACGTAAAAGAGAAAGTTGACCTCTCTGGTAATTAATGGAGATAATCAACTCCATTAATGAGGGAATCAGTCAACTCCATTCATGGCCATTCACAATGCCATTAATGAGGAAATCAGTCAACTTCATTAATGGCCATTCACAATGCCATTAATGAGGAAATCATTCAACTCCATTAATGGCCATTCATAACATCATTAATGAGAGAATATTCAACTCCTTAAAGGCCAAATCAGTGTATCAATTAACTGAGTCAATGGAATGGGCAACAAGGATGAACATATATAAATATAACAAGTCACTCTCCAAGAAAGAGGTCGATTCCCCAATATTTTGACTCCCTGACATTCTCCATATCTCCAAGATGTCTCTGATCCCAGATTTTGCCCACTTCTCCACTAGGAATATGAGTTCTCCATCACCTGGAGTGTAAAAAGGACCCTGCCCAAATTCCTTCTACACCACCATTGTATCGACGTCTATGTATGTCAGTTTTTGCCATGAATGTACCGGTACCAAATGGTACCCCTCTAACTGTGACCTACCAGGACTCAGTTTGTATTAATGTAAGCTCTCCGGAGCATCCCTCGAGATATATAAATATAAGGAAGGGTCTTTCTCCCTGCCTATGGATACTGCCTGGGGGTGGTTTTTCAGCATGTGATCAATCGTGATGCTTTTTCCCCTTAGGTCAGTCCACCACTACTAAAAGAGTTGTCATTCTCCTATCTATCTCCTTGTTATGAATGCATGTATGCATGCTAGGCACCGACCATGCTGATCCTAGCTCTCATATACTTCTTCTGGCTCATTATCTAGGTCGGGGGAATACTGAAGGCACCTAGAGAGGTGACTAGGTACCAGGATCAGATACCAAGACCGGGTACCAGCCTACTACACCAGATGGGAGGGATGATTGTTCTCCTACCATGGCATATATCTTGCTTTCACCTTACCAGAACCACGGTACAAAGTACCTACCCCCCGCTGTGACCTCCGAGGTAGCGGGTTGAGGGTGTTAACTGAAATTTCACTCCCCGAGTGGATTTTTCTGTTAACAGATTGAAAAGAAATGAAGGAGTGATCTTTAAAGATATGAAAACAAATCTCTTCTCATATTCGTATATACCGAAAGGTCTAAGATAATTTTAAAAACCTATCTTTTTTCAGCTGCGTGACTTACAGTACATTCATGTGAGTTCAGGATTTACCCACTGTTTGCATATTGGATCCATTAACTCCTCAGTCTATTATCATTCATACACACACTTATCTTCTAACTTAGCTGCATTTAGTTTAGCTTAGTTTAATTAGTTAATTATGGATTTTGCTTTTAGTTAATTAATTTCTCCAAACCAATCCATCACCTTACTTTTATTGCATTTACTTTTATTGCAAATTTAGCTCTAGAGTTCAATTTGGTCATAATTATCTGATCGATCCCTATGGACGATACCTTAATTACTGCTCTACATGGTTTTACACATTTTAAGCGCATATTGTGAGTTTATAAATTCTTTTGACAAACAATAATAATACACCAAAACGCCCAATGTCAATTACACGGGTAGTGCGTTTGTAGGGACCCGCGCAGTACCCGCGTTCTGGGCGAAATCAGAGACTCTTCCTCCGGTGCATGGTTGGTGCACTGGTGAGGACCCGCACACTGATCAATATTCAAATTCCGTCTCCATATGCACAGGTAGTACGCATGTAAGGTACCCGCACAGTACTTACACACTGGAGCCTTCATTTCTTCCTTTGCACCATTTGATCCCTTTTGCGCACAAAGGTACAGATTCCGGTCTCCAACACTAGAATTGCACCGAAAGCCTGCACTCACTATAAAAGAGCCAATAAGACACAAAAACACATAAAAACGAGACAAAAGACATGGAACAGAGGGCCAAAATATAGTACAATTTTGGCACGATCGGGCGAGCTCGAATAGGCAGCGACAGGAGGACCGTGATGAGATGCATTATGAGCAGGAGCATATGGATTTTGATCAGGGGGCCCAGTTCTAGAGGTTGATAAAGATGATAGAGTGCCATGACAGGGGCTGATTACATGGACGGAGAGTCTCCGGGTCACAATGAATCAAATGGGTTCCAGCTTCACTACAGAAATCAGAGAGAATAGGAAGGAGATCGGGGAGCTTTGCCCATATTCCATGGGGAGCATTAATGAAGTTTGGAACAACATCACCAGCATGTGTGAGGAGCTTAGACTAGTCCCATATTCAAGAAAGAAGAAAATGCCATCACCAGCATCGTTCCCAGCAAGTCCTGAGATCGATCCCAATGCAGTTAAGCTCCAGGCAGCCATGGAGATATCCATGAGCAAGGAAGAGGAGAAAGCTAGAGCAGAGCAATATCCGAAGGGAAAGAGCACTTAGGTGGACATTGGAGCCGAGTATTCGGATGATGATTGCCATTTACTATTCATGCCATTTATTCTTGACATCATATTTGAACTCTTTCATTTTATTAGTATTTTACTAGGATGAACAATATTCTATTTCAGCACTTTTTATCTTGTTTTTAGTTTATTTGTTTCAACTCTTCTAGGATGATGGATTTTTGATTTTGTGGATGTTGGATTTTATTTAGATGGATATTTTGATTTTGGAACAATGTCATTCAGTTGATATATTTTCATTTGTGGTTGTGGTTATCTATTTTGGTAGATGATGTGCTTAAAGCTAGGCTTTACATTTCTTGGGAAGAAACATTAACAAACTTGCAATTCTTGGATGGACGAGCAAGCTAAAAGTGTTCATAAAAAGAGCAAAGAGCCTTTCATTTATATGTTTGATTGGTTCTTTCATTTGTGAATGAAGGTTATTTTTAATGCGGAATGAATTTATTTGTTGATACATTTGTGTGAATTTATTTTGTGGATATACTGGTGAATGATGATAGTTGGTGCATATCGATGACATTTTAGATTGAGATTTGGCATTTATTGGTTTTTTCGATTTTGATTGGTGGATGAGCTGAAGGCTATTTTGAATTACATGTGAGTGCATATGTTCATTTTGCACATATAGCCCCACTCATGCATATAGTTAGATTCGGTATGGGGGTTGTTATGCCCCCATCCAGTCAATTTTGTTGAATTTATGCTTGAAGTTGGTTTCGATAAAGAATTTAGGTGCTTGTGCTTAATGTCAATATTGCATTATATTGCCTTAATATTTTGAGCATAGTTTGGTCTTTTTGTTTTGTTGGGCATTGATTGTGTTTGATTAGTGCCTAGGTTTGTTTGGTTCTGTGTTAGTTAGGTGTGCGCCGCTTGGTCGAGCTATATTGTTTCCAACATTAGGGACAATGTTAAGTTTTGGTTTGGGGTTGTAGACGCCTTTATGAGTCGTCCTTTTGCGTATTGAGTCTTTTTAATGTCAAACTTTTTTCAAATTGTTGCATGGCCAAAATTTTTGAGCTTTAATTAGCTTGGGTGTGATGCCTTGAGCGTGTGTTTTTAGCGAGTGCATTTATGCTTGATAAGCTTGTGCAATAGCTTGCTGTCGCTCTAGGGTCTCACTTGCACGTCATGGGCTAGTCTCATCCTTTTTGTGCTTAAGTTAAGGGGACTCAGTGCTCTTGCACCTTGTTCTAATATTGGAGACTACCTAGTGAGTTCACAAACACATCCTTTATAAAGCGCATTTGAGTGTTTTCATTTCAAATCTTAAACATTTTTCTCGTCACGAGCATCATATGCAATAGGACATTACATCATATTTTAAGGATTGCTTGACGGATGCTTTCATTCCCTTGATAGGTGGAATTGTGGAAATGATCTTAGGTAATGTGTGCGAAAGTAACTGCCTATAAAAAGCCTAAACACATTCCTAGTCCTTTATTGTGTGCTCCGAAGCCAAACTTAAGGTCAAACACATCCTTTCATTTTGAACAACATACAACCATATAGCCAAGGCCTAAACACATGCCTACCTTTTATTGCCAATCATGTTAGGGTGTGTAATTTTGTGGTTGAAAGGTGAAAAGCTCTAATATGTGTAGAATAACGTGTACTTAGGCAATAGTTTAATGTGCAAGTATAGGCTCAAAATGTAAAAGTGCCAACAATTTGCACTTATAGCCAAATTGTCAAATGTAAAGTGTGCAAGAAACAAAAAAAAGGAAAAGAAACGAAAGTAAAAAGAGCCTTGAAATGTTAATGTTAAGTACTCAACAAAGTGAGTACACTTGTGAAAGCACAATGTATGTGAAAGTGAAGCCTATACGTTAGCATTAAAATTGCTTGTATGTAGAGCTAAGTGCGGAGTGTGAGTAATGTAATCAAGTCTTAGCATGAATGGTGATCTTTGAATCAAAAAAATTTCCTATTACTTTCTGTCACCCCTCGGCCCCATTACAACCAAAAGGAAAGACAATTTGATCTATGATGAGTCTAGATTGAGAATGTTTGTTAAAGCATGATCTTCCACATCCATGGCATATGGATTCCTTCCTAGGCTAGTTCACCTGAAAAAATAGCGGTATTTTAATGTTCATTGTATGCATAAATTCTATCTTTGCATACCTTGCATAAGTGTGAACTTATGACTCCGAGCAGAAAGAAAAGAGAGACTCCACGTTAGGCTTAAAGTCGAAACGAATTACGCTTGAGGTATAAGAGTAAGTAGTTCCCGATATGAGAGCACTTTTAGGTGTGGATTCGTGATTGTGCTAGTGCCCTTATAGTGCCTTCTAGTTGCTTTAGAAAACTATGCATGTATCTACTCTTCTCTATCGCACATCCTTGCATCTCACTACTAGTTGGAAATACGGCTATTTGAATTGTTCGTTTTGTGTCTAGGAAAGTTTCAGATATAGTCATGTTTGTTGTGCCTTATTTTTTTTGTCTTGAGTTTGCTTGAGGATGAGCAAAAGTTTGGTTTGGGGGTGTTTAATCGTGCCAAAATTGTGCTATATTTTGTCTCTTGGTTCCATGTCATTTGCCTTGTTTTTGAGCGTATTTTCGTGTCTCATAGGCTATTTTATTGTGATTATAGGCATTTGATGCGACTCAAGGTTTAGAGATAGGAAGCAGGATGTTCATGTGCGAAACGAGTCAAATATAGCAAAAGAAGAATGCATTGCGCGGGTGACCATACCCGCGCATTTCCAAGCTTCAGAGACTGCGTTAGTCCTTACCAACGCATGCACCAACATATTGAGACCCGGGAGTACCAGATGTCCATTGCGTTGGTCAGTGCGCGGGTCCATACCCGTGCAGCATACCGATGATCATCAAAGTCCAGAAATCGCTAGTGCACGGGTCCGCAACCGCGCACCAACCAGCGCAGTTTCACCCAAGAGCACATGACTTGCAATGCGTGGGTACCTACTATAGGGAAAACATTAGGGTTTTGATAAAATTGTAATATATAGGGTTTCAAATTTTTTCCTTAAGGAAACATATTTTCGGAACCGGATTTTGTATATATACGTATATAAAAAAAACTTGAAGTATACATGATTGTTCTCTTAAAGTTTTGATTCCGATTTCACCACCAAACCTTCCGAGCTGTGACTCGTGAACTAATAACTTGTGTGTACGCATGTCACTGATATAGATAGGACTAGACAGAGGTTACATAAATCAAGTAGACAACCCCTTGCCATCTCCTACTGAGTTCAGCCGGCTCCTGCAAGAAGAACAAAAGAAACCTTTTTTTTTCTTTTTGTTTTTGCAACTCCCCCTCTCTCTCTCTCTCCATATTAGGTTTTTGGTTGCTTTTATTTCCTGATAAGTGTCTATTATATATCAAGATCCTACGGTTCAGTTGTCCAAGTCAAAATAGGATTCAAAATCCTATTTTAATTCAGCCACCACTAGGACTTGAACATGTGTCCTCTAGGAATTAAAATAATCTTTATTATTTTTAATCATTTTGTATTAGTCATGGTTCGAACCTGTAACCTCCTATTAATAATTGAATAATTAATAATTCCTAATTATTAATATACTAATCACATAATCATATTATTTAATTAGTTCCCTGAATTTATTCGTGTCACTTTTGTTACACAATTAATTGGAAGATCCAATTAATTAACTGTGACACTTGTAACCAATAACCATAAAAGGCTAGCAAGGGGACCTAAAAGACCCACAATTTTGAACTCCAATAATACTTAGAAATATTAATTAAACTCTTCAATTAATATTCTAAGATTATTAACCTCGGAGTTACTCCACTAAAAACCCGAGGCTGCACTCTCGAAACTGCAGATGTATTACACAGACTGAAATCTCAGTGTTCATCGATATAACTATTACATCTATGATCCTCCATGAGTAGCTCAAGATTAGAGCCATGTCATGAAGTTGGTTGTACCTCTCTAATTATATCTTTTCCTTTAAATACCATTGATTATCGAATGAAAAAATTATATCATGTCTTCTATCATGGTAGACGGAGAGCGCTCTTAATTGTTCAAGCCCCGAATCAACCCTTAAGGGAACTACTCATTTACTTCTCGTAAGAATGAGTGGATTCCTCTATTGTGTTCAAACATTCTCAGCCACAAGCTAAACCATGACTCTAAGATACAGAGTTATTGATCGAGAATGTTACTTTGATCTCACCCATGGTATGTCAAAAGCCACGATCCAACATGAAGGAGTCAGTAAGACACTCAGGATTAAGATCACCCATATATAGCCATCATTTGTCAATATATTAGAATCTCTTCATTTAACTGATCTTTGTGAGAGATTCATATAGATCGTGGCCATGTCCTAAATGATTTCATCATATAAGGTGTCTCCATTCCCATGTCACTACATGAGTAGTCTAGGGTAAGACCACCGTACATTACGAAATGGACAGCAGTAGTAGATTAACCACAAACAAAGTATCCAGCTTTATTTGCTCTACACGGACTCTTTAGATTGCACGTCTCAAACTGAATCCTTCTGTATATGACACTCATATACTCAGTTTGAGATTACATTCAGAAATCTTGGATGTTTTGCACATATGATATAAATGTACGGATGTCAATAAATCAATATTTATAGAACGAAAAACCAACTTCCTTTATTCATGTTTTTATCACATTTACATATTACAAGTTGTAGAGCATAAATACCAACACCTACCCGCGCATTACCCACGCATATCGGGGTATCATGTCCGCCACATCAGCATTTCAGACCTATTTTTGGGAACCCTATATATTAATCCTTGCCTAAGATCAGCCACAAGCCCACACACATATTTTACATCATTTTTACTCTTTTTAAATCTAGGAATTAACTCTCCCACATTCCATTTCTTGATTTCTACTTAACAAAAAGACTTGGAGATTGAATTGAAGCTTGAAGAAAGAAGATTCTCTCATGGGTTTTCTACTATTCCCTTCTCTTAGTCTTGATCTTGTATTAGACATGAGTAGCTAAGTATCCCACTAAGGGAATGATGTGAAACACCTGTAGATGTTAGGCATGTAATTAACTCTCTTTGTTATTAATCTATCATTTATGTTTCATTCAATGGATTAATTGTTTTCTCATATTAGTTTGCCTTTGATTGTACACCACTCTCTTTGCAAATTGATTGAGAAATTTATTTAATTTGATTAACTTGGTAAACACCCTACTTGGTTTTCTAAAGACTCTATTGAATGGAAGGGTTGAATATAGGTATACCTCTCATGTGAAACCCGGTCCTATTAATCTCAATCTTTATCTAATCTTGATTGAGTGGCCATTACTATACACCCTAGAGTGGTCACTTATGAGAGGTTAAGAATCAACACTATACACCCTAAGTTGATTACATTTTAAAGGGATTAGATCCATAATTGATAGATGTGCATTCATGGGAAATCCTAAGTGTGTGGCTAATACTATACACCCTAGGTTGGTCACTCATGAGAGATATACAACCAATATTATACACCCTAGGTTGGTTGAAAAAGATTTATGAACTTTATGCGAGTGAGTTGCATGCCCATTGTTTAGTTGTTGGATCCATTAATTCCTTAGTCCCCACTATCATACTTTACACATCCATTTCTTGCTAACTTAGCTGTATTTAGTTTAACTTAGTTTAATTAGTTTAATTGTGGGCTTAGCTCTTAGATAATCAATTTTCCAAACCAATCACATACTTTACTTTTATCGCATTTTATTTCCATCACATAATTAGTACTAGAGCTTTCGATTTGGTCATTACTATCCACCAATCTCTGTGGACGATACCCGACTTGCCACTTTAATTGTTTTACACATTTTGAGGCATAGTCAAGGTTTTATAAATTCTTTTTGAGATTTTCAAACATATACAAATGACGCGTGTCACAGTACGCTGGAGAGAGAGAGAGGCATTCAAGAGGACTCCTCCTAGCCACAAAGGAAAATAGAAAGTGGGAGCCCAGTCGAGCATGGCTGACAATAATGTCCCTATCTTCATTGCCAATGTTTCTGATCCCCTAAGGATCCTTTGTTAGGTTTTAGATTTGTGTTGACTTGATTCTATAACAAAAACGCTCTTTATTTAAATTGACTAGCTGCTTAGATGATTCGTGTTTGATATGAGCTTCAACGAAGGAAAGCAACTTCTAATACAAAGTTCATCTTCAAGAGGAAAGATGCTTACTTATGCTATGGTATCGAGATTTTTTCTCCTCTTGCAAGACGTAAGTGCACACATAAACATTGCATACATTTGTGTCCCTGCATTTTTGTGCTCATTTAGTATGACACATACACACATTATTGTATGCACATTCATTATATTTAAATTCTCAATTTTTATAAAATTGCATGTTCTAGGATTATCTCTAAGAAATAGTATACTTGTGTGTTCTTGTGTTTATTTGTTTGTCTTTTAAAGTATCTGACTTGAATATGTTCTCATATTGTTCTTTATTTAGTACCGAACGTTTTGATTAGTCATTCATAAGTTTTCAAGTTCCGAGTTGGTTTTTATGAAATTTTCCTTGTGTTTTCGTACATGGTTTTCATCCTTGTGTATCGAGTCGAATTTCAAGTTTTTTATTATAGTTTTGTAGATGTCCATGTCCAAGAGTGAGTTAGGGTTCATAATCGGAAAACATATTCGAATTCCGAGTTTCGGAGCTGAAGAATGGTCGGAGAACGTGAGAGGAGCACGAAAGGGAAGAAAGGGGAAGATGGGTGGTAAATTACCAAAAAAAAAACCCCTCTCTCGTGGATGCTCGTGGCTTCCACTGGAAAGGCACCCATCTGCCCCAATGCCACGCACCTTGGAACACAATATAATAGCTATTAACAATTTTATACACATATTATTGAGATTTATAGGGAACTGCAACCACTTAATTCTTGACTTATCAACTACGGCTTTCATAAAGAGAACACAATATACTAGCTAACACAATGGTAGGCATGATATTTCAAAAGGGGCTTGTAGGGAAATGGAAAGATCATAAATTATCTCTATCTCTCTCTGACAGGTAACTTTTAACACTATCATACATTTCACATCAATTCCCGTGGCTTCAATCAACACCTTAAAAGAGCCAAAAACAAAGCCATGACAAGCCAAAGTAATTTAATGTAAAGAAGGAACTTCTTTTCTCATTAATGTGCCATGGCCATTTTATTTATGTAGGACGTGATTAGGGGTGGGTACAGTTCGGTTTGGTTCAGTTTTGGGTAAAACCGAACTGAACCGAAAATATTTTGGTTTACCTAAAATTGAACCGGTTTAAACCGAATAAGAAATGGTAACCGAACTGATTTTAATCTGTTCGGTTTGGTTCGGTTCATTTTGGTTTTGGGCCTAATGGGCTTTATGGGCTTTATGGGCTTAATGAGTCTTTTTAATATGTTTTTAAATTTGATGGGTTATTGGATTCTAATTTTGGGCCAAAGTTTTATAAATTTTAATAGTCCAAACCCAAAAAAACCCAAATCAAACCTAACTAATAAATAATAATATTTTATGAAAGAAAAGAAGTAGGTTAGGGGTTTTTTTTACTTATATAGGCAGTTTAATCGGTTCAAACCAGTTTTTGGGAAACCAAACCGGTTTGAACCGAAAACTTTTCGGTTTTTAACTTTTTAAACCGATTTAAACCGAATTCATTTTATGAACCGAACCGAACACCCTTTTTTTGGTTCGGTTCAATTCGGTTCGGTTCGGTTCCGAACTTAGTGTCCACCCCTAGACGTGATCATTGTAAACTGAACAAATTATTATATATACTAAAACTCAACTTCAATTTCAAACAGTAAAATTGAAGTTAATTTTGATTTATTTATAAAAATACCATTACAGTTTATTTAGAAATATGTCATTAAGTTAATTTTTATTTATTTATAAAAATGCCATTATGGTTTATTTATAAAAATGCCATTGAATATATATTATTATTATTACTATTAATATTATTATTAATTAATATATATACTAAATAATTAAATAATTAATATTAATATTTACAAAAATACGATTGAATATTATAAATTAGGCATGACGCCGATTCCGGTTCCAGGTTCCAGCGGTTCCTGTTCCTCTTTTGTTTTTTTTAATTTTTAATTATTATTTAATCCTATTTCATAAAAAAATTAGATATGTAAAATTGTAATTTGTAAATGCATCTTATTGGGTCACCCACAAAATGAAATAAAGTAAATAAATATATTTTATTGGTTCAATCAATTTTAAAAAAAAACAAAATTAAAGTTGGAGCCGCCCGGTTCGAACCGGAACCGAACCATCAGTTCAAACCAAACTGTTCCTCCAAAAGAGAACCGGAATCGAAACCAGAACCGGAATCGTCCCGGTACCGGTTCCGATCATGTTCCAAAACCGAAACAGAAAAAATCGGTTCCGATTTTCCTTCAGCGGTTCCGGTTCGATTTGCCGGTTCGAACCGAACCGGCGTCATGTCTATTATAAATTGAACTGTTCACATGAACAGTGAAATTGAATGAATTTTTACTTATCTACAAAAATACCATTGAACAGTAAAATTAAATATATTCTATTTATCTAAAACAAGACTTCCAATTTCAAATAGTAAAATTGAATTGAATTTTGATTTATTTACAATAATGTCATTGCGGTTTATTTACAAAAATGTCATTGAATATATAATAATAATAATATTATTATTATACTGATATTAATATTATTATTAATTAATATATATACTAAATCATTAAATAATTAATATTAATATATACAAAAATACCATTGAATATTATAAATTAGACATGACGCCGGTTCCAGATCCGGATCCGGTTCCAGTTCCTTTTTTTTAATTTTTAATTTTTATTTAATCTTATTTCATAAAAAAAATTAGATATGTAAAATTGAAATTTGTAAATGCATCTTATTGGGTCACTCACAAAATAAAATAAAATAAATAAATTATTTTATGGTTCAATCAAAATTTTTTATTTTTAAACCGTTCGGTTCAAACCGGAACCGAACTGCCGGTTTCGGATCGGTTCGACCCGGGCAGCTCCCAAATAGAGAATTGGAACCGCCCCAGTACCGGTTTCGGTCTGGTTCCGAAACCAGAACAGGAAAAATCGGTTCCGGTTCCGGTTTTCCTTCGGTGGTTCCGGTTCGGTTCACCGGTTCGAACCGAACCGGCATCATGTCTATTATAAATTGAACTATTCACATGAACAGTGAAATTGAATGGATTTCTACTTATCTATAAAAATTTCATTGAACAGTAAAATTAAATATATTTATATTTATCTACAAAAATACCATTAAACAATAAATTGAATAGATTTCTGTTTAACTATTGAATTGTTCATTAAACTAAAACACAACTTTCAATTTTACTGTTCATATGAACAATAAAATTGAATAGATTTCGGTTTATTTACAAAAATGCCATTGAATATTATAAATTGAATTGTTCACATGAACAGTGAAATTGAATAGATTTCTACTTATCTATAGAAATGCCATTAAACAGTGAATTGAATAGATTTCTGTTTAGCCATTGAACTGTTCATATGAACAGTGAAATTGAATGGATTTCTATTTATCTACAAAAATGCCATTGAACAGTAAAATTAAATATATTCTTATTTTCACATATTAATATTCAATTTTTGTATCATAATTTAGATAAATAAAATTTATTAAAATTGAATAATACTCCCACAACAAAGCACGGGTCATTGTACTAGTATGAACTATATCACAAGTGAACCATCACATTAACTGCCTCAGTATTAAAGATATAATCCCAATTTCTAGTAATTATCATCTTCCCCCAAAACTACATTTGAAGAGGTTAACAAGGACATGCAATGGAGGCATAAAAAAAAACCAGCATTCAGCAAATAGTCATGGACTAGAATACTAGATAAACATAACAAAGCCAACGTATTCCAAAATAGTAGAAATCTAGTAAATCATTCAAGATCAGTACTCAGTAGACACTCACCTTTGATGTTTTCCCTGCATTCACCCCCAGTACATGCAAAACACAAGATTATCAGAATTCATAGAACACAAATCTATGAACCAATGATAAGACAATCGACTATCAAAGAAGAATACTATATTATATGAAGTTTGAAGGTTTTCTACAACTTGTTATCTAATACTAGAAACACTGGTTCTCATTTCCATAATGAATTTGAAAAGGGAAAGGGAAATATATCCAAAGCATTTAATAAAGCTAATAATATTATACATCATTCATGCTTGAAAAACTGCATACCATGACATATTCACATTTTACCCAATATGAAGAAACATAAGGAAAGGCTTGCACTAAAGCAACCTAATCGTTTTATAATACTTGAAATCAAGGTATTACCTCCTTTTTCTTCGCGGAATCCCGGAATAGGTGGTGCTGAACGAGCCAAATTAGTTATCACCTTATCAAATACTTTTTGTGTGTTATCGCCAGTCAAGTCAACTCTTACCTGATAATTGAACATCATGAGATAGTGGCAGACTAGCTGGTGGTCTCACAAAAGTAGCAGGATATAGGCAACTAAAAGAACCACCTAATTGGACAATTATTATTGCCTTCATTTCCTAACGGTTCTCACCTGGACTCACAAATCTTTTTCTATCTGATCCTAGACATTTTAACCACATTCATCAGGGTCTTAAGAGTCCGAAATGGCATAACCTCTGAGATAAAATAGATATCAGATGTCAGAGCAATATGAATGTGCCCAGAAACATTTGTTTGCTGTCTTCATCCACTTTTATGATCTCACATACAAGCCGTGATTACCATTAATAAGTACAAGGAAACTCATTCACTTCTGATGCAAAAGCACAAGAATACACACAAAGAGAATTTGCAAAGGAGAATGAAATAATTACAAAATGACAAAATTAAACAAGCTAATCCTGCAGGCCTCACCTTTATCTTATTTTCATCTGGAGACTCTACAACAACCTTAGCATCTTTCATGGAAATCAACTCCTCCTCCAGGTCTGTAACAGACACCTCTAGACCTACAAAAGTACCAAAACAAATGCATCATATAAATAACTTGTACAAAACTTAACCCAATAAAAAAAAAGCACAACATAGCATATGATATTATAGAATGTGAAGATAACCTGAACCTGAACCCATTGCTGATATTGGCTTGGAGACATGTTGCAGCCCTCTCCATTGGGTATTATTACAAGATAACAACAACCTTAATCAAAAGTAGACAAACTGTATAAATACCATATTGCATTGCATTTCATCAACTTATTGAAACATAGAAAAGATTTCAGAGGCTTTCCATTGAACTTTCTACCTGAGTTTCTGCATATCAACACTTGTGCCATTTTGATGGGAAAATGCTTTATTGTTGCAGCTCCTCACAGAAAACCACTGCAAATAAATATAACAACAAGGGAAATGAAATTGTGAGTCAACCATGAAACAAAACAAACAAAAAAATTTGTAAACAAAGAAGAATTTACTCTGGATGGTGTTGATATCATCATGGTATTGGTGAGTGAAGCTGAGGCCATTTCTATTAGACAAGATTCAGAATTGCCAGATCACTCATCTCCATGAGTTGACCATAATCTCTTGATCCAGACCATAACCCCTTAATCCATGCCTACATGCTTGCTTGATTGACTTTTGTTTATACTGTCATGATCCTTGGCTTTATATTTGGCATAATATTTGTACATTTAGCTTAAATCATTGTTGTATATTTGTGCATTAAAATCTCTTGATCATTGCTAACTCAGGCTTTGAGTTAGAATATTCAGCCATTCAATTGTTTGTTTTATGGTATCAAAGCCATAGTCTAACGACTCCTCTTTTAGTCACTTTCATTGTTTTTTTCTAGCTACTTTTAGCTCATTCCTTTGTCATTTTATTTCCATATGGAATTTGGAAAATCACCGATTGGTGTCGTGCTGTCGTGGTACCCAATCTCTCTCACATAATTTCGATCAAACTTGATCGGACCAATTATGTTCTTTGGCTGGCTCAATTCTTGCATGTTCTTAGAAGTCATGATCTGATTGGTTTTGTTGATGGAACAAAGTCTTGTCCTGCACAGTTCAAACTGGGTTCAGATGGGAAAGCCACTACCGTGATCGAACCGGCTTATACAGAATGGCTACAAAAGGATCAAATGATTCTGAGTTGGATCAATGCCTCTTTGACACCAAGTGTTCTCTCTACGGTGGCTTTATTATCCACTTCCCGTGATGTCTGGAAATTAGTTGAAAAGAGGTATGCTTCTCAATTTAGAACACGCATACTACAACTAAAGAACTAACTTCACAACACCAAGAGAGGAGACCTCTCTATTTCTGATTTCATTGATAAAATTACTCATATTGCGGATAATTTGGGTCTTGCTGGGAAACCAGTTGATGATGATGATCTTATTATTGTTATTATGAATAATGTTGGTCATGTATATGAAGTTACTGTTAATTCAGCACAAGCTCGTGACACTCCGATTTCATTGGATGATCTTATTGGTCTTCTTTTGATCACTGAAATAAGGATAAATGAACAAAATTCTCTTTCAATTGAACCCACTGTTACTACATTTTATGCGCCAAAGTCAAAATAAAATTACGTTCGAGGTCGAGGAGGTCATCATGTTTCTCAAAATCAATAAGATCGACGACCTTCTCGTGCTCCTCATAGTCCTCAACAATCTGGTTCCACACAATCTGAAGGGAGACCAAAATGTCAGATATGTGGTCATCTCGGCCATATAGCAATTAATTGTTATCACCGAATGGACCATTCATTTGAAGGAAGAGTACCCACCCAAAAACTTGCAGCTATGGTGGCCTCCTCATCCATGAATAAAGGTGGTCAGATATGGTATACAGATAGTGGTGCCTCTAGTCATATCACATCAGACCTTGCAAACTTATCTCTACAAAATGAGTATCATGGGAATGATCAAGTTGTTTTTGGCAATGGTTTAGGTTTGCCAATATCTCACATTGGTTCATCTAAACTTCATAACAATTCTTCCATTTTTACGTTGAATAGTATTTTACATTGCCCTTATGCATCTGCTAATATATTATCTGTTAACCAGTTTTCACGTGATAATCAATGTTATTTTGTTTTTCACTTTAACAGTTTTTTTGTAAAGGACACAAAAACGGGGAAGACGCTTTTCCAAGGCAAAAGTGAACATGGCATTTATCCTATGCAGCTTAGCAGTAATATTTCCGGTAAAAGAAATCAACCATTTGCTTTTGTTGGAGTTTGTGTTGCTCATTCGATTTGGCATCATTAGTTAGGACATCCTGCATTTCCAGTTTTAAAAAATATTGTTTCTCAGCATAATTTACCTCTTCAGTGAAATTTTTCTAATAATTTTATATGTGAGTCATGTTCAATGGGTAAAAGTTGCCGACTACCATTTCAAGCGTCCAGTTCTGTGTCTTCTTATCCATTGGAATTAATACATTCAGATATATGCACATCTTCATATTATTCAATAAAGGGATCAAAATATTATATTTTATTTGTTGATGATTATTCGAAATACTCATGGATTTTTCTGATGCGATTTAAGCATGAATCATTTGATTATTTTGTTAAATTTAAAGCACGTGTCAAAAATCTTTTCTCACACAAAATCAAATATCTTCAAACTGATGGTAGTGGCGAATATGCTAGTAACTCTTTTCAAAGTTTTTTAGATAAACACGGTATTTTTCACCGTTTGCATGTCTTGTCCCTATACACCTGAGCAAAACGGCGCAGCTGAAAGAAAACACCAGCATATTGTTTATACCGGTCTAACTCTTTTAGCCCATGCCGACATGTCTCTTCAGTATTGGGTTGACGCATTTAATTTCTATTTATCTAATTAATCGTCTACAAACTAAAGCTTTAGAAAATATTTCTCCATATGAAAAACTTTTTCATCGGGTGCCAAATTATGAAATTCTTCGCACTTTTGGCTGTGCTTGCTTTCCGTATCTACGACCTTATAATAAAAATAAACTCCAATTTCGTTATAAACAATGTATCTTTTTGGGATATTCTCTCCACCATCAGGGGTATATATGTTTAGATCTTAAAAATGGAATAGTGTAGTTGTCCCGTCATGTTATTTTTGATGAATTTTCATTTCCTTTTAAAAACTATAAACATGTTAACAATTTGTCTGAAAATGTGGATTTTCCATTGTGCCTATCATTTAATTCAATATCACCATCTCCTACGTCAATAACAACTATACCAGCAACATTTGTGACCACCTCAAATCAGCTCAATGACATGCCTATTGAATCACAAACTCCACCATCCAATTCCACCACACAAATTGACCAAGTTATAGAAATTCACCAAACCATGACTCACATGTTTCATCTTCCATAGTCACTCATCTGAAATAAGATAGGTACTCATGTTCCGAACAGAAAATATGATTTGACTGCAAAATTTACTAATGAACAGGTTGAACCCTCATGTTTTAGTCAAGCTATCAAACAAGTTGAATGACTTACAGCTATGTGTTTAGAATTAGATGCTTTGCAAAAAAAGTGGTACATGGTCTTTGGTTGAATGCACACCAGATATGACTGTACTTCCAAATAAATGGGTTTTCAAAATTAAGAAAAATTAAGATGGCTCTATTGAAAGTTACAAAGCTTGATTTGTAACTAATAGGTTTCATAAACAAGAAGGCAAGACTATACTGAAACTTTCAGTCCTGTAGTCAAGCACACCACTATCCAGGTTGTTCTAGCTCTTTCTATCCATCAAAAAAATGCCTATTCGACAATTAGATGTTCAAAATGCGTTTCTTCATGGTTTTATACATGAAGAGAAGTCTACATGTGCCAACCGAAAGGCTTTGAGGATCCTTCCTTTCCTAATCATGTGTGTCGTCACCATAAATCATTTTATGGTTTAAAACAGGCACCCCGAGCATGGTTCAAAAGGTTTTCTGATTATCTTAAAGATCTTGGGTTTCTTGAATCGAAAGCTGATTATTCTCTTTTCACATATCACAAAGGCGACATTTCCATCATATTACTTATTTATGTGGATGACATTCTCATTACAGACAATAATGAATCATTTCTCAAAGAACTTATCATGAACTTATGGAAGCTATTTGCTATGAAAGATCTTGGTAAATTACACTATTTTCTTGGTTTAGAGGCAGATTTCACTGCATCTGGCTTATACTTAACAAAAACCAAATATGCTTTTGATCTCATTTGTTGTGCAAAAATGGAAGATGCCAAACCATATTCTTCTCCGGCACTCAGCGGTAAGAAGATGGACATTAATGATGGCGATCCACTTCCAAATCCTACTGAATATAGAAGTGTTGTTGGAGCTCTACAGTACCTAACATTAACTAAACCAGATTTATCTTTCTCAGTCAACCAAGTATGCCAGTTTATGCATCAACCTACCACCACACATTGGACTACTGTCAAGCGTATTTTACACTATGTTAAAGGTACGTTTGATCATGGTTTATTTTTTCAACCTGGTTCCTTACATCTTGAAGCTTATTGTGATGCAGATTATGCTGGTAGTCCAATTGATCGATGCTCTACCGGTGGTTATTGTGTTTATCTTGGACATAATCCGATTTCCTGGAGCTCTAAGAAGCAGTCAACGATCTCTAGATCAAGCACGGAATTAGAATATCGTCAACTTGCCCACACTGCAGCTGAAATATCAAGGTTGTGATCTCTCTTCCAAGATCTTCACATATATCTTTTCACTCCTCAAATTTGGTGTGATAACATTAGTTCTATTTCCCTTGCATCGAATCCGGTATTTCATGCAAGAATGAAACATATAGAGGTTGATTATCATTATGTTCGAGAGAAGGTTGTCCGTAACGAACTTAATATTAACTACATTCGTACAGAAGATCAGATTGTCGATATATTCACCAAAGGATTATCAAGTGCTCATTTTCAAACGTTAAAAGCCAAGCTAAGATCCAACAACGACCCATTAGCTTGCAGGGGTGTATTCAGGGACGGACCCCTGTGGAGGCCAGCAGGGGCCGTGGCCCCCCCTAAAGTTTTGAAAAAAAAAATTATTTTATTATTTTATTATTAGTATGTTGTTAAAAATATGGCTTTCCCACTTAAGTGGGTTTATATTAAATACAATTAATAGACTCTTTTGGTGAGTGGCAATCGTAAGTGGTTATATTAAATGAGAATTTACCACAAACACCCTTTTCTATATTTTGTATAAATATATATATATATATATATATATGTGTGTGTGTGTGTGTGTGTGTGAATCCGTTGTAAATGGGTGTATTATTATAATTTTCCAGAAATCAATATAAGACACACACTCTCTCTCTCTCTCTCGTCTCTCTCTCTCTCACTATTTATCTCACTAAATTTGTTTGTTATTTCGTATTAATGTACAACATATGTTTCCGTGTTTATCTTTCTTGTCTTTGGCTTCAGTTTCCTTAGAGGCTTAGTGTTGTGGCACTGAAGATTTGTTGTCTTAGGCTTGTGCTCTTTGACTTGTGGATAGCTTCGTTATATCACATTTTTTTTTCTAGGATAACACAAGTCAAAGAGCACATGACTACAACAATATTTTTTAATATACTTAAATGAGTTAAAAAAAATCAAGTATACTTTAATGATAATATTGTTTGTGTCATGGAGCACATGGTACTAAATCATGGTACAAATATACGATCCCTTTTGTTGTTTTTTTTTCTTTGGTATCGAGGATCCCGAACTTCGTCCAGACACATATTTGTCTGTCCTACTTCAATTGTGTGACACTCATCTGACCTGCATACCCCGCTGAGATATGTATGTTGGATTCACGAAGTAGGACATATAAGAAACCTCGTCCCGCACCACTGACCTTTATGTTGTGGCTCTGTTCTTTTTGCTGTTTGGGCGGCTCTTGTGCATTCTTTTTGGTGGAATACAATATACGGTTAAAAAAAACAATAGTACTAGTCTATATTCTATGCACATTTTACATGGTCTCTAGTCGCTATAGATTATTTTATAATATAAATAATTATAAAAATATTAAATATTAATACAAATTCTCACCTCTCATGTTTTTCAGTTTTCATATACAAATTTTCATTGAACTCAAAGTCCACCCTCAATTTTTGTCTCAGCCTAAAATCCACCCCCAATTTCCAACCCTACGAAAACTTTCCACCCTAGTCTAATCTCTCTACCCCCCACCCCCACTTTCCACTCTAAGAAAATGTTAATTTGATTGTTTATGTCGTCATCGTGCATATCGTAGAAAATTCGTTAAATACTATGTGGCCCCCCCAACATCCAACTTCTAGTTCCGTCCCTGGGTGTATTAAACAAGATTCAGAATTGCCAGATCACTCCTCTCCATGACTTGACCATAATCCCTTGATCCAGACCATAATCCTTTATACATGCCTACATGCTTGCTTGATTGACTTTTGTTTATACTGTCATGGTCCTTGGCTTTATATTTGACATAATATTTGTACATTTAGCTTAAATCATTGCTGTATATTTGTGCATTAAAATCCCTTGATCATTGCTCTGTAAATGTGTATATAAAGGAATGAAATATTATTTCTAACTCGGGCTTTGAGTTAGAATATTCAGCCATTCAATTGTTGTTTTAATTTCTACTTCACTTTGTTTCTCTTTTCTCATCAACAGAGTCCCCTCTTTATCCCACCCAAAACGACATCGTTTAATTCTTATCTTCTAACTTCCGACAAAAACGACACCGTACTCAACCACATGGAATGCCATTTAAATGGTAATATTATTGGAATTTGGAACAAACAAATTCATTTGAGTTTAGTAGTGAACTATTGAAGAAGAAGAAGAAGATAAAAATGGCGATGGCAGTTAAAACAGTCTTCTTGAGTATAAACCCCAAAGTAAGTAACTTTTGTTATTTTTCAAGTTATAGAATCATTTACTTTACTTTAACAAATGGGTTCTATCTACTCATGATTGAATACTGAATCATTCCAGTTCCAGATAATCAATCATAAACAAATAGTGGATGTCTCCATTCCCAAAATTTCTTGCAGAAGACCATGTTTTTTCCCTCTAACGACAAGGTAATGCTTATGTCTTCATTTGGGTTATAGCAAATTAGCAATGCTTTGTCCTTTTATACATTGCTTAATGCTTATTAGCTCAGGCTGGTCTGACCTTATCTGTTTATATATTTGAACCCCACAAGTAATTTGTACACATGATAATGGTGAACTGTACTTGTTGTTCTATTGTGTGGTTTAATTGGTATCTTAAGTATTAAACCTGCAAGTGAGTGGTTTCAATATGGAAGCTACAGTCCCATAGATAAAAGCCAATAATCATTTGGGGTACAAGACCATTTTTTTGTTTTTGTTTTATTTTCTATCTCTTTGATAGTTTGATCTTGCAAGTGTTAAAGATACAATAGAGCAAAAGGCAAGGTGGAAATATTTTTGAAACATCTAAAAACGTCATCAGCTGACTAATTCACGGGATATCTACATTTTTCTTTTGCAAATTCACTTAATAATCAACCGAAGATGATATTATTAGTGTAAGTGTGTAATCTAATTATATGAGTTTGCAGGTGCTTTATTTTATTCAAAGTAATGCTGTGAGGCCTTGAGCTTTCAAACATCCTATTAATGCTATTGCTATGTGTTAGTTTCAACTAAAAGTTGATTACAACATGTGATAGATATTTGAAATTCATTTTAATCTTTCAGGAGAAGTCATAAATATTCTACGGCTGCTTTTGCTGTGTTGTCAGGTCCATATCCAATGCCTTTCTTCCAAGTTGAACTTTGTCTCACTTTCTTCCTCGTGAGATGGTTAAGATTTTCTGTTATTAAATTTTTTAATTTGGATTAGCTGTGGAAGATGTTGGAGTTGCTTCTTCTCAATTTAAAGACTTCTTGGTTACTGCTACTGGAACCAATGATGCTAGAGAACTGAAGGTACAGAAGAATTTAAATGTGAAAATAATATGAAGTTTCAAATCAGAAATAGAAAATGAGGGGACATCTTGGGATGACCTTTATGTTCCTCGCATTCTTCCTGTTGGATTTGTGCAAAAAAATTTATTCAAATGTTTAGAATTTAGTCGGTTTTAAGTACACATTAAATCATGTTCGTAAATTCTGTAACTAGGCAAGCGTAGAAGTATCAGGTGCTAAAACTCGAGCGATTTTTGATGATGTATTTGACAAAATGGTTGCTGCTGCCCAGCCAATTCCAGGCTTTCGAAGAGTAAAAGGAGGTAAGATTTTCTAAGTACTGCACAATTACTAATGAAGAAACCTTATTTCGTAGGCTATTTAATACAAATATTGATCATCTTCAGAAATCATTATAGTCAATCTAACAACTTTCTTAGTCTTTCTTGGTTAAAGGGTGGAGTTCATTGTATACTCTAATAGTCTAATGACGCACTATTTTTGGCAAATTGAATGTGCACGCACATCTGCATGCATTTTTTTTAATCATTGCACTACCATAAACTAAGATGGTGTTGCCGTTCACCACTTACATGGTTATGTTTGCTCACTATTTTTGTTCCGTGTCATGATGATGCATTATACTTTCTTTTTTCTTTTTTCTTTTTTGATTTTTGAAATATTACAATAATTCGGGATTTTGTAGATATGATGATTCATTATACATGGGCATATGTTTAATTCGGTTTACAGATTTCAAGCGTAATGGGTCTTTTAATTAGTAGTTGGCAATAATAATTAGTATAGAAAATATTTTTACTTGGTAGAAAAAAAAAATTAATTTTTCAAATAAGAAAGGTATTGTTCTATAATGAACTTGACAATGGTAAGCTTTTTGGTTTTCTTCTGTTTGAGGTTTCATCATGGGAAGGTATACATCTTAGGTGTATCCGGGCGTATATGCCTAGGTCACTCTTATCATGTCACATGGCATGGGCCTCTTACAGTCTTACTTGATTGGAGGCCTACATCACATGACATGATATAAAAGGCTAAGCATATATGCCTAGGCGCGCAAAAGATTCTCCTTTGGAAGATGGACACTATAATTATAATAATTTTTATAATGCAATGAAAGGTATCATTGATTTTATTTGGAACTTTGTAATTGAGAACTTGGGATGCAATTAAACTCCGTATAAAGAATAAGTGCTTGATTTACTCAAAATTTGGAAAGTTATCATCCTTCAATACGACTTCTAAATCGCAGATTGCTGAAAAGTTATAATCTATAGTTCTAAAGAAGTGATGCATCGATCCAATTAACTCCATAGTATTATTATTTTATCATTGCATTGTTTTGTAACTTTTTTTTTATATATATATAAATATATATCTCACTTCTTCCTCTAATGGATCATTATTTGTTTTCCATGATTTCTTCCATTGGCTGTTTCGTATGTGATAAACAATCTGGACGCTGCCAGGAAAGACACCTAATGTAAGTTTATGTCTCCTATTATTCTCCTCAATCAATTTATTGACTTTTCAACAGCAGTGCTCTTTTTCCTCTAATTTTTACAAAATATTTTCTTTTTGTTTTCGTCTTCTGGGTCTGAAGAAGAAGATTGATAAATCTAAATGGGAAATGAATTTAATTATTTTGGATTGAAGATGCCATACTCCTGACATGTTTGAACATTTTCCACAACCCTGACTATGATTTATACACAAGGCATACGTCATGTGTCATGTTGATAAACTAACCGGGGAAGTAAATCATCATTACGCGCTTATTTATCGATGTAATCTTGTACTGCACCTGCTTTAAAGTAGAGTTAGTTGTATACAGTCATGCCTATGCTCACCAAGCAATGAGAAAGTTAGAAATCTTTGTTTGTAGATAAAGAAATATGACTTATTCTGGCCACTTGTTTTCTGACGGCACTTCTGCTTCACTGCATTGTCTGTCTTTGTTTTCTTCCTTTTTCCCTTTTTTTTTTTTTCAAATGATGTGTAACCGTGTATTTGTACCCAAATTCTTGTGGCTGAGCTGAATGTATTCAGACCTGATGGATTATGAGGTTTTGTTTTGTCACAAACTAATGCATATTACATTAACATGTACTTATTTGTGCATCTGTAATTCTGTATAGACATGGTTACAATAATGCAGTATTGCACACAGACAATCTTTTTTACATCTTTGACTACATGCTTCTGAATTTGAGCTTTTGATTTTATTTTTTGTGCTCAGAAACAATTATAGATTTTTTATGCTTCATTCTTGTGTCAAACAGATACCTAGAGACATTTTGTTAGAGGTCCTTGGACCTTCTAAAGTTTATAAGGAAGTCATCACGGAAGTCATCAACTCCACCATTGCTGAATATGTTGAAAAGGTGACCTGTTATGCCCTACATTTTGTCATTTCTCATTTTCTGCTCGTACGAGCTTCATTTAGAATTTGTTTGCATATTTGCTTTAACATGTTAGTGCTCGAATGATCCTCTAAGTAGGCCTCATATTCTGCCATTTTCTTATGTTGTCCCAGGAGGATTTAAAAGTAAGTACAGACTTGAGAGTTGAGCAGAGCTTTGAAGAACTTGAAAACATGTTTGAACCCAATGAAAAATTCAGCTTTGATGCTGTCATTAAACTTCAGGTAACCGACTGAACAATGGAAATTCATTCAAAATTTTGTGTTTTCTTTTTCTTTTTAATTATATTCTAGAAGAAAGTTGTATACACTGTTAACATGAAATAGAAATGGCAAATCTTGCTCGATGCTCTTTCTTATTTGTTGGGTTAATTTGTGAGATATTTGTTTTGGAGTTCTTATAAACTTTGTCCAGATTCTCCAGAAAATATTGCCAAAATTTTCCTGGATTTGGCATAAGTTCAATTCTCAACTGAGAATGATAGGTTTAAGAATTGTTATTGTTTTTTTTTTCTTTTTTGATAAAGAATTCTTTTTTGTTATTATGATCAATTTTTAAATAGAGTAAAGTGGTTGATATTTTTATGTGTCAGCAAAGCGTGTGCAATGACCTTTCTCAACATTATTTATTATTGTTGTTGACTTCAACTCACAATACCGGTTCAGGGTATCCGAGGGACCGTGGCCTTAATGCAAAATTGTCTTTGTTTACTCAACTTGGTCCTGATCATCTTTGTTTTACTCTTTAGAATCGGGATCAATTGACCAATGACTTCATCGGTATTAATTATTGAAGATGAAAAATAAATAAATATCACTTGAATTTGTGGTTAACAAAAATTGAACCTCCCAATGGAGTAACTTTTTTTTCTTGAAGTATTACAAGAATAGTGTAATAGGATTGTCGTCAGTAATAGGATTGTCGTCGGGACCTGTTCGGAAAGAAAATTTCTCAGACATGTTTATAAAATACGTATGGTGGGATTTGAACCTCTCACTATTTATATGGAAGGGAGGTGTACTATCGTGTCATTCATTGGAGGCCATCACTTGCCTATAAGTGGCAAGGCAATTGATGCTCCAAATATCATCTCAAAATCTCATTTCCAACCTCTCATTTTTATTCACTATTTTGAATAGACATTGGGAGTGAAGTGGAAACTCAGTTTCCTAACAAGAGGTATGTCAAGCTCAAGCAAAAAGATTCCACATATTCTGGCTATCCCATGGCCAGCTTCTGGGCACATTTTGCCGATGATAGACGTAGCCCACCAGCTAGCCATCCGAGGAATAACCACCACATTTGCCGTGACACCCAAGAATATCTGTATTATCTGAACCCACTTATTTCTCTACATGGCAAAACCACCTTCCAAACATTAGTTCTTCCGTTGCCATCTCACCCTTCACTCCCTGCCGGCTCAGAAAACATGCAAGATGTGACTCAAGATTACTTTCTTTACATGGTAGAGGCCTTGAGTGAACTCCATGATCCGATCATGCAATGGTTCAAATCTCACCCTTGTCCTCCACTAGCTATCCTCACAGATGTTATGCACAACACTTGGATTCATTCAATGGCTTCCACCCTCGGAATCAAAACTATTGATTTTCTTCCTCTTAGTCAACATACTGCGTCTACTCTTTGGAGTATTTACCAAGTGAAAAAGGAGTTTTTTCAAGGAAAAATGTTACATAAAACCATGAAGAATTTGGCACTCGTTCTCAACTCCTTCAGAGAGTTACACACCAAGAGCTTTGACGCTTTAAAGAGCATCGCCAAACATGATAGGATTTGGGATGTGTCGCCCCAATGCCGTCTCATGAGGTCTTTGCGTGGCGTGGCTTGATTCGTGTCCCGTGGACAAATCAGTGGTGTACGTTGCATTTGGAACTGAGATCACTTTGAACAAACAGCAAATGGAGGCATTAGGTGATGCATTGGAGAAGAGTGGAGTTAGATTCATTTGGGCTGTGAAAAAACCAGGGAAAGGAGTTGAGAATGAAAGTGGTGATCAGAATGTAGTACCTAATGGATTCGAAGATCGTGTGGCCAGGAGAGGACCTTGTGATTAGAGGCTAGGTTCCACAACCAATGATACTCAAGCACAGGGCAGTTGGGTCCTACTTGTGTCATTTAGGGTGGGGATCACTGCTTGAATTTCTGATGGGTGGTGTGCTCTTGCTTGGATGGCCCATGCAGTCTGATCATTTCTTTAACAAGCAATTGATTGTAGATGAACTGGGTGCAGCTATTCCAGTTTGTGAGGGTTTAGGTACCATTCCTGACTCTGCAAAACTCGCTCAGATCTTTGCTGACTCACTCCAGCTGAATCGCCCTGAAAGAATTCAATGGATGAAGATACGTGACAAAGCTTTAAATGCTGCCCAACAAGGTGGGAGCTCTTACAAGGCTTTGGATGACTTAGCCACACAAATTTCCCACTTGATTCCTTGAATAATTTCAATCACGCTCATGCTAATGCCTGATGCTATCTGTTTTCCAGATTTATTAAATTATTTGTTTGAGTTTATTTCATTTAAATAAAGTAGCAATCTCTTTTTGTTGATTATAGACTTGTAGTTAAATATATATATATATATATATATATATATATAGGAAATTGCAAGAAACAATCAAAATATTTATAGGTTTATTTTTTTTAGCAAAAAATTTATATTTGATTATATTTATGACATTTTGGCTTGAACAGAAAAAATTACCCTTCATTTGTCTTTACTATACCGATCCAAAAATTCCCCTCATTCTTTTTCACAGCCAAAATCAGATATCTCTCTCTCTCTCTATCTCTCTCTCTATCTCTCTCTCTCTCTGATAATTTCAAAATCAGATCTCTCTCTCTCTCTGGCTCTCTCTTCGGCGATCGTCGTCCATCGCTGCCGCCTAAATGCCTGTCAACGCCACCAATTGCAGCGACCGTCCTCTTAAGCCTGTCAATGCGGTGCCTTCGCCTTAGCCATTTTCTCTCGTCGACGACGCCACTTGGAGCGATCGTTCAAGCCCGTCAGCGCTGCGACCAGTTCTGTGTTCAAACAGCAACACCGCAATAGGTTTTCGATTTTCAGGTGTTTTCGATTTTCGACTTCTTGGTAATCACAAATTCTGTGTTTTAACATTTTCATTTCAATCAACTATTTTCTACCATATTTTGAAGTTGCTTCAATATTTCTAGTTAGGGATGGCGAGTGCACTAGAGACATTGTGTGGCCAAGCTTGTGGAGCCAAACAGTACCATTTGTTAGGCATATACATGCAACGTTCATGGATTGTTTTATTCATATGTTCGATAACCCATGTTTGTTTTTTTGTGTCCAATAATGAAATTCATTGCACAACCAACTTCAGTGGCAGAGCAGACCAGTGTTGTTGCTTTGTGGTTGATACCATTTCACTTAACCCTACAAAACAAAACAACTGAACGATTTGAATTTTTTTTTTTCAATTTTCAAATTTAGGGGTAGTTTTGTCCAAAAGTTGTCAAAAATGATAAAAACAATAAAAAATAAATTAGTGGCTAAAAACAATAAACCGATAAATTTTTTGGCTATTTATGAATTCACCCCATATATATATATATATATATATATACACACACATAAGAGTATAAAATTAGGTAAAGTAGGACACCCTAAGTCTTTGACGTCGTTGTTCATCCGATATGATTTTTTCAAGCCTCTCCTCGTAGATATATTTTTTAATCATCCAAAAGCTTTACCGAGTGACAACTAAAACCAAAAAAAAAATTTAATTTAAAAAACTCTTTTAGCCAACAGAGAAACTCTTCTAAATAAACACTTAATAATACTAAAATGTTTAATATAACTCTATCATTTAAAATCTTTTTTATAATATTTTGGTAATCCTACCATTTAAAAGAACTTTTTTCGAATCGGCAACCAAATGATTAATAACTTTCCTTTAAAAGCTTTACTTGTAGAAACTCTATTGGAAGATCTTCCACTAAAAGATCTACTTGAAAAAGCTTTTTAAATGATGTTTAAGTGCTTGTTTCGTTGGGCTTTATACTGCCTCAAAAGCTCTACACACTTCTATTTGAATTTTTTAGAGTTGTTGACGAGTACGTTTTTGTCGTTAGAAAAAGTTAGTCAAAGAATTTATATAAACCTCAACTGCGTTCAAAATGTTTACCAAACAAGTATAATGGCAAGTTGGGTGTCGTACACGGGAACAAAGAAATTAAATGGCTAAAATTAGTTAATTACTATTTAACTAAAATAAAGCACGAAAAAGTAAATATCAATGGTTGTTTTGAAGGTTAGTAATCTAACATGCAACTAATGTTAATAAGAATGTGGGAGTTGATGCAATTCATACACGAATAGTGGGCAATTCTATGAATCCTTAAATGACTGATTTGATTATTTAGGGCTAAATCTATCTTTAAATGTGATACCAAGATCACTAAACTCTCACCAACACATCAATGATTGGTATGCTCTATTGAGTGTAGAAAGGGTTTCTTAATAGGCCTAAATATATTTAAGGTAGTCGGGATGGTTTGGATTGGTATGCTCACAATCCACCTCTTTCACTCTTTAGCCGGGATATGTTGGATTGGTGTGCTCACAACACATCCCTTCCATTCAAGTGAACTTGTTTAAAATCATCTTAAGTGTATGTGGTTAAAAATCATTAATAGACATCTAACATGGGCTAAGAGTTGGTGTGCCTACTCAACCCAAGAAGACATCACAATTTAACATCTAACATGGATTGAGAGTTGATTTGCCTACCCAATCCAAGAAGAATATCAAATGCATTATAAGCTCAAGTTCAACCTCTAAATGATTTAAAAATTGGTATGTTGTTAGTTCGATAAATGTTGATATTTGAGATCCCTAATTCCTATGTTTTATGTTATGTTCCTATATGAAATTGGATATTTTAATGTGTTTGTTGAGATTGTGTAGAAGATAGATCTTGGAGTGAGTTTGATGACAAAAAAGTGATTTTAGAGAAAGTTTGGAGAAATACCTCCGCAGCACATCCAACTTGTGAAGACCATATCTCCCCCCTCAGATCGAACCAGGTTCAGATAGACATGACGCCGGTTCGGTTCGAACCGACGAACCGAACCGGAACCGTCACCCAAAAACCGGAACCGGAACCGGAAAATCCGGTTTCGGTTCCAAAACCGGACCAAAACTGGTACTGGGGCGGTTCCGGTTCCGGTTCCGATTCCAAATTGTGTGGAACCGCCCGATTCGAACCGGGCGGTTCCGCACAATATATATTTTTTATTTTTTTTTCACTTTCTCTCTCTCACTTTCTTTCTCTTCTTTCTCACGAATCTCACTCATTTTCTATCTTTCTCTCTCTCTCATATGTACAGACCTTTCTCTCTTTTTCTTTCTTTTTCTTTCTTTCTTCTTCTTCTTCCCATCGATGTCTCGTCGGTCTCAACGACGGCCGATCTCTTTGCCAATCTGCTCTCCATCCCGTCGCCGATCTCTTCTTCAGTTCTTCCATCTGATATCTTCTTTTTTTCTCTCTCTTCGATCTCTTCCCTCTTATGCCCTTCAAGATTTGCAAGTTCAAATATAAATTGTTGGATGCATTTGGAATTTTTGTTTTTTTGATTTTGGTTGGTCTCTTCGAATCTTCAATCTCTAATCTCTAATCTTTCTTTTTGATTTTTTTTATTTTTGATTTTGGGTGGGTTTTGACAAATGAGAATATGATTTTGGGTGGATGGATGATGGATCATGGATGAATGATGATGATGGTCATGGATGATGTTTAATTTAATTTTTATTTTTAAATAAGGAACCTAACCGTCGGAACCGCCGGTTCCAAATCGGAACCGAACCGGAACCGGAATCGGAACCGAACCGGAACCGGAATCGGAACCGGCGCCATGTCTAGGTTCAGATCTACATGTTTTTGAAAATCCCCGAAAGTCTAGTTTCCGACGCACTTTACAATTTGTCAATCCTAGTTTTCAAGAGGAAGTTATAGCCGATTTACTAACCAAATGTCAGAACTGAAAAAGTCCACTGTGTCCCGTGCATAACTATCTACGGTCTAGACTTTAGTGGCCCGAGTAGCGGAACATTCCAGAACAGCACTGCAGTTTGGACCGCGGTTGACCTATGGAGCGACCCAGACTGCGGTTTATGTATTTTTGCCAGAATTCCACTCTAAATTGGTCCAAAATTATTCCAAAGCTTCCCAAATCAAATCCTAGTGACTCTAGAAAATCAAGACATGTTTGGGAAACTTCATAAACCCAAATTAGTAGTCAATTATCCAAATAGGAAATCCATGTTAGGAAAGGATTCTCATTCCTTGTTTAAATCTTCTCTCCAACTTGGTGTGTTTCCTACAACAAAGCTAATTGGGAATCTACAAAGAGAATCACCTAAAAATACCCAGAGTTTCTTCAAGAGAAAAGTGTGGAGAGTGGAGAGTGGAGAGTGGAGAGTTGAAGATTGAAGATTGAAGACTCTATCAACATTCTCTTATTCTACCTTTCTTTAGATTAGATGTTTTAATTTATTTTTCTAGTTTTATTTCTAGCTAATTTTCTTATTAGTAAGGGTTAACTTGAAGCCCTAGACATGATTTCAATTCCGTAGACAAGTTTTGTTTCAATGAAGTATTATTTTTCTTACATGATGAATTCAATTTCTCCATAAGAATTGTTTTTCTATTATTTTTGTTTCTTTGATTGGCCATCTTAGGAGCATGATTTTAGGATCTATGCTGCAAAGATACAAGTCGGACACCATACGAATCTATCCATGGTTGCAACAATTAATTGAATTACAACCCAATTAAGGGAAGTTGATTCATGAATAACCTAGAATATGGATTTTAGTGAGAGATTCATATAGATCATGGCCCAGTCCTATATGATCACATCATACAAGGTGTTTCCATTCTCATATCTCTATATAAATGATCTAGGATAGGATCATCGTACACTACGAAATGGACTGCAGCTATAGATTAACCACAAATAAAATACTCAGTCTTATTTGCTATCTACGGACTCTTTAGATTGCACGTCTCTTACTGTATCCATCTGTATATGATATTCATATACACAGTTCGAGACTACATCTGGCAATCTTAGATGTTAAATGCACAAGTTATACACAATATATGACATAAGAAGAATGAATTAAACTATTCTTTTATTTATGTTAACAATTCATTTACAAATTACAAGCTTTAGGGCATAAACCCCAACACTTGTCGCAATGGAAATATTTCCTTTGCCTTGGTCGGTGGAGGCGCAATTCTTTATGCCTTGGGCTTTCTTGGGCTTAGGCTTACCCTTCGCCTTCCCATCAGACCTCTTCCTCTTTATTTTTTCTAGAGGAAGATGGTTCGACAACATTTGCCTCACCGGTCTTACTTTTGCTGTCCTTAGTCAAGGACTAAAAAGTAGTGAGCTCATTGAGCAACTAAGTAATACTGAACTTTAGATTGTTCATCTCATAGTTACTCTTGAACTGATCGAAACTCTTCGGAAGAGTCGTCAGTATGATGCTCACCTGACTAGGTTCATCAATGGCCTCGCCATTGATCTCTACCATGTTAAAATAGGACATCATGTTCAGGACATGTTCCCGAACAGATGAGCCCTCTTTCATCCGAGCAAGCATTGCGGAACGAACAGATTCTTACCGCTTTTGCTCTGAGGGCTGCCCAAACATAGCCTACAATGACTCCAATATTTCAAATGCAGTACACATTGCCTCGTGCTTAGTGACAAGCACGCATGTCATACTGGCTAACAGATATATTCGGGCTTTCTCATCTGATGAGATCCATTTTTGATATGCATCACGAACAAGTCGTGCGGCATTGGCAGTAGGCGCTAAAGGACATTCCTCCGTAAGCATAAACTTCAGGTCCTTAGCGACTAAGATTGCATTAATATTATGTTTCCATTTTGTGTAGTTATCACCAGTTAATTTGTCATTGGCAAGTATTTGTAAGAGTGCAGATGACATGGCTAAAATAAAATAAAGATTCATTCATTCATACATTCAAAATATGTGCGAATGTTCAGCATAAAATTAAACAGGATGCATGAAAATGTTTAATAAACAAGAACAACCCTAAAAAGTGTTTTTATGCCACGACAATCCAACATACCACAAGGAAGTGCCGCCTTAGGGTTGGTCAAGTTCTTGAATGTTGGATTAAGACCTTCTCAATCAAATGATATATAAGAATAAATTTTATTTCAATACCATTCAACCATCGTTTATTTAGTCAGGTTTTTAATTAACCAATTTAATTAAAACCTTGTGAGCGTAACTCATCATTTCAGATCTCATGAGCTTAACTCGAGAATTGCCGCCTTAGGGTCGGTCAATCCCAAAATCCCCTCAGAAATTATATCTGTTAGGATGTCAACATTGGTATTGATTCTTATGAAAACTCTCCTTAGGGAGGCCGAAAGCAAAGCCGTCACGAGGAATTTCTCTTTGGAGGACCTAAAATCCGAGGAATTTCCCTGAAGGTACCCCGAAAACACACTTTTCGGGTTGTAAGGTCTTTGAGTTTTGTATTGGCATAATTCTATATCAAAACGACATTTGCTCGGTATTGATTAGTTGTCTAGGATTTGTGGATAATCAAGCTTCAAGGAAGATTAGACAACATTCAAGCAAAGTGATGGCTACAAGAGGAACAAAGCTAAGTTGCTTAGCAAAAGGTATATCGAGACATCTTTCCTCTTGTAAGGCCTAGGCACACACATACATTGCATTCATATGTGTCCCTGCATCATTGTGAAAAATCTGGTTTAACACATTACACAGACTTATACATGTATGCACATGCATTATAGTTAAGATTGACAACTTTTGCAATTTGCATGTTCTAGGACTATTTCTAGGAAATGGCATACTTGTGTGTTCTTGTGTTTATATGATTATGTTTGTATGTTATTAAACTTGAATTTGAGCTTATATAATTCTTCATTGAGTTTCGGTTGTTTCAGTTAGTCATTCGTTATGTTTCAAGTTCAAAATAGGAAGTTAAGAAACTTTCTGTGATTTTATCTTACATGGTTTTCGTCCTTGATTTTCAAGTTGAATTCCATATTTTTTGTGAAATTTTTCTTGATAAATTTTGTATGTAAGGGAGTCTCTGTTTGTAATCCAAAAACAAATTTGAAATCAAAGTTTGGAGGCCGGAGAAAGGTCGAAGAACAAAATGGTGTGCAAAGGGAGATGAAGGCCAAAAATGGAAGGCCATTGCAACTCACCCCGTGGAGGCGCATGGCCTCCACGGGAGGAGCTGCACTCTGCCCCTGTGGAGGCCACGTACCTCCATGGGGAGCAGAGGTGGCACCTCTTGATTGTTCCTTCAAATCTCTCTTGCTTCCCTCCTTTAAATACTCCATTTTCCCTCCCATTTCTTTCCAAGAAGAAAAATTGAAAACATGTGTAGAAAATTTTCTCTCCAATTTTCCTAACTTCCAAACACCATAACTTTCTCATTCGGAGTCTGAATTGAGTGATTCGAATTGGAGAATATTTTTCTATCAGTCCTCTATCATTTCCATAGGAGTTTGGAGTTATTTGATTAAGTGTTTTGGTACCTACACTCACAAAAACGTGACAGCACAGTTTTCATTCAAGGTATTGATTTCTCTTTTGATTTTGATATTCAAGTCTTCAATCACCTTGGGTTTTCTTCACACACATATTTATATATATATATATATATATATATGTTTGATGTGTAATCACTGATTAGAGAATGATCTATAATAAAGCTAGTTTGAGCTTCAATTTATTTACATGTTGAGTTAGATTTTTCCAAATCTATGTTTTCACATGTTTGTGATGTTGTATTGTGCTAGCTTCAAATTTATGACTATCTTGTGTGTTTATTGACATGAATTTTTTGATTGATAGTCTTTTCATTTGCTAGTTCTTTTTAATTGAAGATTTATTGAAATAGCATATATGATTGATGATTTAGAACTTGATTGGATTTAAATGATTATCTTGAGAATCTAAGTTCTAATATTTAGTTAGAAATTCATTTTTGAATTCATCAAGTTGATTCTAGCATTTTTATGTGATTGAACATAATCTAGGTTTTTGTATGTGTTAAGTGTTTCACATACTCTAGGTTGTTTGTTCATAATATAAGTTCTAGATAAAAATGATTTGTGCTTTTGATTGATAAAAATCTAGTTCTTTGTGTTATATGTCTAATCCACACATTTCATATGTTCATACATTATTTGTGTGATTACATCAGTTTAGGATTGTAAACTAGAAAACATATGACATGTGCTTAATGATTCAATTCTAGTTTCCATAGAATATATTGATCATATATACTATGTTGTGTGTGTTTGCATCATTTGCATTCACTTATATCACATGCCTTGTTAAGAGGTATGAAGTCTCATTTCTTAGAGTGATTCTTTGATTTGATCATCGGAAGTCACATCTGGAGAGTGATTCTTCAAGTTGAGCAATTGGAAGTCTAGGCTAGGATCGGGGTGATCCGGATAGCTAAGCATTGGAAGTCTTGGCTAGGATCGGGGTGATTTGGATAGCTAAGTATTGGAAGTCACATTTTGGAGAGGGGATCTTCAATTTGTGCATGGAAGTCTCAACTAGGATTGGGGTGATCCGGATAGTTGAGCAAAGGGGCATCTCTTTTATTGTGTAGGGTTGAAGGGTTGATTTCTAGGTGAAGTGGTCACTTGAGAGATTGTATCTTTTTATTTTACTAATGAAAGGTGTTTTCCAGTGGATGCAGTATCAACCCATGGATGTTTCCTCTTCGGAGGTTTTACCACGTATAAACCATGTGTTGATTTTCTCTATCATTATCTCCTTATATTTGTGTATGTGTTGCTATATATATCTTGGTTGGTATCTTTGTAATTAATAATCATATTATATCAACTTTGTATATGTTGAAGCTTTATGAATGAAAGCCAAGTTACAATTTGAGTTTGTATCACATACATGTTAATGCTTACATTGACTTTGTTTGAACAATGATATTCTTAATTGAATTAATATTGCTTGTGCTTGTCTTTTGAAGTGTGATACAAGCTACTTGGAGGGACAAACTTTTGTTGTTGACAAGATTTGCAATTTTGTCTTCTTAACATTGCTAACCAATGTCAAGCACTTGGAGTAGCAATCTCTAGAGAGCGTCTTTATTGGAAGATTCTAACATCTCTCCCCAAGAGATTCAAGGCCAAGGTCACAGCCATAGAAGAAAGTAAGGATGTAGATTGCTTAAGCAATGATGAACTGATGGGTCACTCCAAACTTATGAGATATGCTTGAAGCCAAAGACCAAGAGTAAGGGTATCGATCGCAAAGCTATTGAAAAGGAGAGTGATGATGAAAATGAAGAAATGGCTCTTATGGTCAAGAAGTTTAAGAAGTTTCTAAGAAGAGGTACCAAGCCTAGAGGTAGCTTTTCTAAGGAAAAGGAAATCAATAAACCATCTTCTCCAAGAGTTGATATGAATGGTCAAGCCAAGAACAAAAAGAATGTTCAATGCTTCGAATGTCAAGGTTTTGGACATTTTGCAAATAAGTGCACTAAAAAGAAGTCCAAGAAAGACAAGAATGGCAAAGCTATGGCTGCCACTTGGAGTGAGAGTGGTTCTAGCGATGAGGAAAGCTCTAGGGATGAGTCCTCAAGTGAAGAAGAACATGTTAGCAACTTTATTGCTCTTACAGCTTCTTCCACAAAGCTAGAAGATGATTGTATAGTTTCCGTTGATAAGGAGATTGATCAAAGTCATCTAGAAGATACAAGTTCAAATTTAACCAATCTCGATCTAATGGCCAATATTAGGAATCTTGAGGAGCAAAGAGATGAAGCATTGAGAGAGGTTAAAGAGAAAGATGATTTGATCAAAACTCAAGTGGATGAGTTTGTTGAGACCTCACATAGATTTATGTGTGAAAAGAATAAGATCATGAATAGATATGTTGAGATTGAGAGACTTATCTTTGAGCACAAGAAGATTATATATAAAATAAAGGTTAGAGAGCAAGAATATATTGAAGAGATCGACATTGCTAAGCAAGCTATCAAAAACTTAGTCAATGGTTCGATCAACATGAAGAATAGCATCGATCTTGCTCAACCTCAATGAGAACCTAGCATCATGAAAGGCAAGGAGAAGCTTGTGATAGAATCACTTCCCTCAAAGAAGGCTAAAGTCAAAAAGTCTCCCAAGAATAATCCTCCCAAAGCTAAAAGTAAAAAGAAAGACAAGGTATCTTCACAAACTCTTATCACTTCTTCAAATCCACAAGGTACAATCTCATCTTTTATTCCTATTTGTCATTTTTGTAATACCATTGATCACATCAAACCAAGGTGATATAAGTACATTGAATTTTTTAAAATAGGAATTGCATCTAGAGATAATAAGATTGAACTTAAATTGAAGCATACTATGGCTTTAGATGTCGATAAGCATGATGTTTCCAAAATGCATGTTAGAAAGAATTGGATGAAAAATGTGATGGTTATATGAATCTTGACAAAGCATGTGTTGCTAGTAATGTTGAGGAGATTAGTATCAATGATATTCTTCTGAATTAAATTGTTGAAAATCTATCCTCTATGTTCAACATTAAAGTCAAGAATGATGGTGATCTTTGTGTAAGTTCACCCAAGACCATATGGATCAAGGGTGAGTGCTCTTACCATTAGTGTAAGGTGCACATGTGAGTTAGCTTTAAGATTAATGTCAAGTTGTTAAGAAATTGAGCTAGCTAGCTTTGTCTCTTTATAACTTGACATGAAATTAGCTATCTCACATATATTTGTTATGATAGTCGAAATCAATTGATTAACTTTATGAGAATTTCATTTTTGAAATCTATATGGTTTTGATTGTTTGTTAAGACTTTTAGAGAGAGTCATTATTATATATGTTTGAGTTGAAATGCTAAGTTTTTATTCTCTTGGAATGAAACACCAACAACTTGTTGTCATGAGGACAAACAAGTCAAGAGAGCTCATTAAAAGGGCAAAGACTTTGGATTTGATGAAAATTGCTTACTAAGGTATTTCTATATCATATTGCTTGCATACTTTGTTTTTCATCTCTCAATTCATTATTTGCACTACATCATAAAGCATGTCATTTTAGAGAACTAAGTATAGTGTTCATATGATTCTCATTGACATTTGCTTTCTAAAGATCTTATAGTGATATTGTTCATAAAGATCTTATATATGATGTGTGAATTGTTTGTTTGAATGATGAGTGGCATATGTTTTGAAAAATGTGAGCTTCATATTCTTTGAAAGCTACTCTCTTGAGAAGTAATGATCTTAAGTAAATTTCTTAGTATTGCTTTTAGATCATGTGCTTGTAAGTCATAAAACTTGATTTTCAAAAATGCACTTTGCTTCTCTTGTATGTTTTGTTGTGGTAAGTTGAGTTTGAAAATATGTAAGTTGTGGATACACCTTGAAGTCTTATGACTAGTACATTTAAGATGACATATGGTGAGTATCCATTTTGCTTCGGCAACTACATAGAACTCAACGAGCACTTTCATGAAAAGGGCTACACACCTTGGTTGTGAAGCCACCCAATGTAGGAAAGGGCTACACCATTGTGACGAGTGAAAGCTGTCATGAAGAGTATATGTTTATGTTAGAAAAATCAAAGAAGTGTTGAAAAAAAATCAATATAAAAAAAATCTTTAAGTCAAAGCCTAAATAAAAAAAAAGGTTTAAAGGAGTATAGTTGAAAATCATGAATGCTCGGGTTGTCAAATAGAAATGGGATTACGAGCCATATGCACACACACGCTCATACATTGAAATCTATTCTCTTTAAAGCAAAACTTCCGGATGATAATCGGTTTGATCTTTTATGGAAAAGTTTAAGATGAATAGATGTAGATATAATTAGCATGTTGATTATCAAATTACTTATCTACATATGCTTGAAGAAAAATTCATACACACACTTTTGTTTATAAGTGTTTTGATATTCTAGCAATTTGAGAAGAATTACGAGAGAGATTGAAAATCTTGGTGTATCTCTCATAGTTTGTGAAGCTTATTTTGTTGAATTTATTTAAAATTGTTTGAATGTGTGAGTGTGTGAATATCATTGTTAACAATATACTATCTTGATCTTACATAGAGCATTTATCAAGGGGGAGCATAGTATGCTAGACTTTCTTCTCTTTTATGATATATTCACATGTTTTGCTTTGTTAAAATGTTGACATATTGATTGTTTAGAATAATTGAATGATGAGAATGCATGATATCTATCTTGAAATGATTGTATGAATGTGTTGGCAATTAATTCTTTCTAATTTTGGGTTGATAGTAGTTGATATTGCAATGAATTCCTTCATTCTTGAGGTTGATAGTAGTTGTAGTTACAACCAATTCCTCCTAACTTGAGGTTGATTAAGTTCCTTCTTGCTTGGGATTGATAGTAGGTGTTGTTACAACCAATTCCTTCATGTTTTGAGGTTGATAGTAATTGTGGTTGAAACCAATTCCTCCATTTGTGGATGAATCTTGTTGTTAAATGCATTTGTTGAATTTGGTAAAATGTACCAATGAGCTTGAAAATGAACATTTATGCATTTATGATACATTATTTCATCATATGTCTTTGTTATGTATTTGTTTTGTCAACTAACACTCACTTGTATCTCTTTCCACTCATATGTTTTTGTTCTGTAGTTTTGACAACAAAACCATGGGAAGAAACAAGGTTTCTAATTCTATCCATCCATCAAAATCCATAGTCAAACCCAAATCTACTCCAACCACTTCTAGAAAAACTAAACCCAACAAGTTGAAAGCTTTAGATGTTATAGGAACCAAGAAGCTTATCCAAGATAGGGGTGTTGATTTGGTTGAGGGTTCTTACATTTACCACTCTATATATGATAGGCATTGGGAAACATGGATAAATTCCATTAGGGTTGTTAATGAGAGCCTTATAAGAGAGTTATACTTTGAGTATAAGAAGAGATCAATCTTTGAAAATGCCTTGGTAAGTGTGAGAGGGAAAACATTTAGGATCTCCTTGAATAGCATCAACAAGTTCCTTGGTATTTCAAGTGAGATTGTTTCGGAAATACTTGATGTGGATAATATTGATAACCTAAATCTTATGGGGAGAACTTTGTGTGATGATGATGGATTTGAATGGAGTAAGAGAGCATTTATAGGTCAAAGTGAGTTGACCAAGGTAGTGCCTTTTGGCATCTATTTGTTTGTGCAAATCTTGTAGGATCTACAAATGCTTCTGAGCTTAACAAGGAAAAGATCAAGATTGTGTAAGCCTTGGTGACAAACAAGCCTTTGAACCTTGGTGATCTCTTGATAGAACATATTGAGAGTGCGGCTACTTCGTCAAGATTGGACAAGAAGTTGGCTTTTCCGGGGTTCCTTACTCATTTTTACATGAAGATAGGTGTTCTGATGCTTGAAGATGATGTGTTTCTACCTCCCTTGTAGAAATTTTGTGACAAGCGCTTGGTGTTCATGTCATACAAAGAAAAGGGGAAGGCTAGTGACACTTGTAGGCTTTTTGGTGAGCACCATGAGCCATGTGTTGTGACAAGCACAAGTTCTTTATCGAAATGGGCCATGCAATTTCAAGAGGGGCTTATGACTAAGATTGGAGAGCTTGATGCAAAAGTGGTGGAACTAAGTGCTAAGGTGATTCAACAAGATGAGAAGATCAAGTTTTTGGAAGACAAGATTGCCTCTAGCAATTCATCCACTACAAAGCATTATGTGAGATCAACAACACGAAGAACTTTTTTTGGTAATGCTTGATCTTGAGGTATTGTGTTTTCTTAACCTTTTGGCTTCATTTTATGTCAAAAAGGGGGAGAAAAACAATGATACTAAAACCTATAATATGCTCTTAATCTTAGGAATTGTTTAGTTTTTTGGTATATTTTGTGTCATTTCAATTGGTATCTTGAATTCTTGGTTTGTAATATTTGGATAATGATAATATTTTGTAGATGGATAGTATGCATGTATTTTGGAGGAGACATGTGTGTATCCATTTGAACTTCAATTGATATGTATCTAAATATTATCTTGCCATATATATGTATGTTTCTCTTGTATATGATTTGTGTTTCAAGTTGATTCTATGTGATGACAAGAGAAGACTACATGGAAGAATTCAAAACTTAATGAAGATTAGTCTAAGGGAACTATCTCATTGTAATGCGATGGTGTGACTTGTGACAAAACTTCATTAAGTATGTTTTAGTATTTGTATAGGTGTTTTGACATAGAATTTGCCAAAGGGGGATATTGTTAGGTCTTTGAGTTTTGTATTGGCATAATTCTATATCAAAACAATATTTGTTTTGTATTGATTAGTTGTCTAGGATTTGTAGATAATCAAACTTCAAGGAAGATTGGACAACATTCAAGTAAAGTGGTGGCTACAAGAGGAACAAAGCTAAGTTGCTTAGCAAAAGGTATATCGAGACCTCTCTCCTTTTACAAGGCCTTGGCACATACATACATTGCATTTAAATGTGTCCATGCATCGTTGTGTAAATTTTGGTTTAACACATTACACACATTTATATGTGTATGCACATGCATTAGAGTTAAAGTTGACAATTTTTGTAGTTTGCATGTAAAATGACTATTTCTAGGAAATGACATACTTGTATGTTCTTGTATTTATATGATTATGTTTGTATCTTATTGAACATGAATTTGACCTTATATAATTCCTCATTGAATTCCGGTTGTTTCGGTTACTCATTCGTTAAGTTTCAAGTTCAAAATAGGAAGTTAAGAAACTTTCCGTGATTTTATCGTACATGGTTTTCCTCCTTGATTTTCAAGTTGAATTCCATATTTTTTGTGAAAGTTTTCTTGATGACTTGTGTATTTGAGGGTGTCTCAGTTTGTAATCTGAAAACGGATTCAAAATCGGAGTTCGGAAGCCAGAGAATGGTTGAAGAACAAAATGGTATGCAAGGGGAGTTGAAGGCCAAAAATGGAGGGCCATTGCAACTCACCCAGTAGAGGCGTGTGGCCTCCACGGGAAGAGCTGCACCCAATGGAGGCCACGCACCTCCACGGGAAGCAGAGGTGGCATCTCTTGATTGGTCCTTCAAATCTCTCTTGCTTCCCTCCCTTAAATACTCCATTTTCCCTCCCATTTCATTTCAAAAAGAAAAATTGAAAACATGTGCAGAAAATTTTCTCTCCAATTTTCCTAACTTCCAAACACCATAACTTTCTCATTCGGAGTCCGAATCGAGTGATTCAAATTAGAGAATCTTCGTCTATCAGTCCTCTATCATTTCCATAAGAGTTTAGAGTCATTTGATTGATTTTTCTGGTAGATACACTCACACAAACGTGACAGCACAGTTTTCATTCAAGGTATTGATTTCTCTTTTGATTTTGATCTTCAAGTCTTCAATCACCTTGGGTTTTATTCTCATATATATGATGTTTGATGTGTAATCATTGATTAGACAAATGATTCCTAATAAAGCTAGTTTGAGCTTCAATTTATTAACATGTTGAGTTAGATATTTCCAAATCTATGTTTTCACATGTTTGTGGTGTTGTATTGTACTAGCTTCAAATTTAGAACTATCTTGTGTGTTTATTGACATGATTTTGTTGATTGATAGTCTTTTCATATGCTAGTTCTTTTTAATTGAAGATTTATTGAAATAGCATATATGATTGATGATTTAGAACTTGATTGGATTTAAATGATTATCTTGAGAATCTAAGTTCTAATATTTAGCTAGAAATTCATTTTTGAATTCATCAAGTTGATTCTAACATTTTTATGTGATTGAACATAATCTAGGTTTTTGTATGTGTTAGGTGTTTCACATACTCTAGGTTGTTTGTTCATAATATAAGTTCTAGATAAAAATGATTTGTGCTTTTGATTGATAAACATCTAGTTCTTCATGTTATGTGTCTAATCCACACATTTCATATGTCCATGCATCATTTGTGTGATTGCATCATTTTAGGATTGTAAACTAGAAAACATATGATATATTCTTAATGATTCAATTCTAGTTTCCATAGGATATATTGATCATATATACTATGTTGTGTGTGTTTGCATCATTTGCGTTCACTTAGATCACATGCCTTGTTAAGAGGTAGGAAGTCTCATTTCTTAGAGTGATTCTTTGATTTGAGCATTGGAAGTCACAAATTGAAGAGTGATTCTTCAAGTTGTGTAATTGGAAGTCTTGGCTAGGATCTAGGTGATCCGGATAGCTCAGCATAGGAATTCTTGGCCAGGATCAGGGTGATCCGGATAGCTAAGCATTGGAAGTCACATTTTGGAGAGGGGATCTTCAATTTGTGCATGGAAGTCTCGACTAGGATTGGGGTGATCCGGATAGTTGAGCAAGAGGGCATCTCTTTCATTGTGTAGGGTTAAAGGGTAGATTTCTAGGTGAAGTGGTCACTTGAGAGATTGTATATCCTTTTATCTTACTAATGAAAGGTTTTTGCCGATGGTTGTGGTATCAACCCATGGATGTTTCCTCTTCGAAGGTTTTACCACGTAAAAATCATGTGTTGATTTTCTCTATCCTTATCTCCTTATATTTGTGTATGTGTTGATATATATCTTGGTTGATATCTTTGTAATTTATAATCATATTATATCAACTTTATATATGTTGAAGCTTTATGAATGAAAGCCAAGTTACAATTTGAGTTTTTATCACATACATGTTAATGCTTACATTGACTTTGTTTGAACAAGCATATTCTTAATTGAATTACTATTGCTTATGATTGTCTTTTGAAGTGTGATACAAGCTACTTGAAGGGACAAACTTTTGTTTGTTTCAAGGAAGTGAAAAAGGTGTAGTAACCTATTCACCTCCCCTCCCACCCACCCCCCCACCCCTCTAGGTTAGCTTAAGGCAAATTAACTGTGTTTGTATTTTTCATGTGTTGAGCTTCATATTACACCTTCTTAACACCTCAAAGGTTTCCTTCAAGTCTGAAGTACATTTCTCAGCTATGGTGTTCTTGGTCAGCATGCCGTCCACATACACTTCCATGTTTCTGCCGATCTATTGAGCAAACATCTTGTTTACCAACCTTTGGTAAGTTGCTTCGGTATTCTTTAGACCGAAAAGCATTACTTTGTAGCAATAGAGCCCATGGTTAGTTGTAAAGGCGGTTTTATCTTCGTCTGGTTCAAATATTATGATCTGGTTATACCCTGAGCCATGAAACTAAGCAGCTCATGCCCAGCTGTAGTGTCAACCAGGTTATCTATCCTTGGCAGGGGAAAACTATCCTTCGACATGCTTTATTCAGGTCGGTGAAGTATACACACATCCATTGCTTGTTCTTCTTTTTTACCAACACTACATTGGCAACCCACTTTGGGTACTGAACCTCCCTGATCGATCCTACGGCCAACAATTTCTCAACCTCATCATTGATGGCCTTATTCTTTTCCGGGTTAAACCTGTGTCTTTTCTAAATTACTGGCCTGTGTTTGGGGTCAGATCACCAGATAATGAGAGATCACCTTCGTGTCTATTCCGGGCATGTCCTTATGCTTCCATGCAAACATATCATTGTACTCCCTTAGTAGGCTAATCAGGGCATTCTGGATATGGTCGGATAACTGAGCCCACAACTTAACTGTTTGACAGGGATTAGCATCGTCGAGTGTGACCACTATCGTTGGTTCCTCTCCCTATAGATCTTTCTTGTGTCCCGAAGATGTTTCTCTCGGATCTAGGTCAAACTTGGTTGGTGTTTCTGCACATGCTTCTTCTTCGTCGACCTTTAAACTCTCACATTCCTTTAACAAGTCGATTTGCATTACATCCGACTCTGCATTTTCTCTATTCACGGCTAAGTTTGCCTTTCTAGCTCACTCATGTAAGCTCATCATTATGCCTACTCCTGCTTCTATTGGGAATTTGATTGTCATGGCATAGATTGCTGTTATAGCTTTAAATTTGTTCGGGAAAGATCTTCCCAACAAGGCATTGTAGGGCCAGTTTTCTATATCGACGACCACGAAATCAATGAGTACTGTCTTTCTAGCAAGGATAGGTCTCAATCTCAACTAGCAACTTGACTGTTCCTATAGACCTTGCTTCTGCCCTGCCAAAACCCCCTAAGTGGGATTGCTAGTGGTTGTAAGTCTTTCTTTTGCAGTCCCAGCTGATCGTATACCCCATCACTTAGGATAATTGTCGAGCTATCAATACCCTATTTACCTCTCTGTGACCGATTCCGACTTACACTGTAATTGCGTCAATCGGTCTGACCTCAAGCCCATGTGCATCAGCTTCCAAAAAGACAATCAGGTCCCAACCCTTCTTTGCCTTTTTCTGGTCCGGCTCGACTGATTCACCTCCAAATTCTTATGGCCATTTATTGCATCAAAAACTTTCGTCATCCTTTCACAACTGCTTCTTCCTGTGCAGGGCTCTCCAAAAATTGTATTGGTTGCCCATTCATCTGCACTCATCTTAGGTCTATTCCTTCTATTCAGGTCATCTTTTAGAGCATCTTCATGATAGTCACCATTGTTTTTCAAGACGACATCTTTCAGGTGTCCTTCTCTGATCAGCTTCTCGATGTAGTCCCTCAATTGGTAGCACTTCGAGGTTTCGTGACCAATTGTACGGAGGAACCGGTAGTACTTGGATGTATCCCTCCTAGCAAAAGTTGAGTGCTTCGATGGAAACTTCTTCCTGCTTTTTAGCTAAGGGAGTGTAATTGGTGAATTGCCTTCTGAAAATTCTATTGCCTTTCTGGTCATCTTCTTTGCGACCATATTTGTTTTTTCCTGAGTTGTTATTCTTCTGGTCCCTTTTCTGGTTACCCTTGAACTACTCTCTTTAGGCTTCTGGTTCTCCTCTAGTCGGCCACCATATATAAACTCCCCACCATGGGCTATCTATACCTCTTCTGCCATTGCATATCCTCCTACATTGTCCATCAGATGTGCATAAGTGAAGGTTCCTTTATGTCTCAAACTAAGTGACAACTAGTTATGTTATAGACTATTGACAAAGACTGATACCACTGCATCATCATTAGGGTCTTGAACTTCTGATACTTCTTGGGAGAATCTGCTCAGGAAATTTTTCAATTTCTCGTTCTTCCTTTGTTTTAAAGTAGAAATGAAGGATATTGACTTTCTCATCTGAATGTTCCCCATGAATTGCTTGGTAAAGGCATGTATCAATTCTTTAGAATTTCTAATTGAGCCTTCAGCAAGTCCACTGAACCATCTAGACCCTTGATCACCTATAGTTTGTGGGAATATTGCGCACATAAGTGTATCGTCGTAATCGTATTGTGAAATTGCACTCTGATATCTCCTGACATGTTCCTAGGGGTCGGTGTTGACCTTGAGCTGTTCCATATGTGGCATCTTGAACTTCTCCGAGAAACGAGCTCGTCGAATAGTGTCAGAGAATGGACTGCTGGAATTGCCGATCAGTAAATTACCTTGGCCTTGTTTACGCTTCAATGCCTATTTCCTTCACAACAAGACTTCTCGCTCACCCTCCGGCTCCCCGTGTTCATTAAATTTTTGAAGAATAGTGATTCCATAAGGATCCATAGGTACACATCATGTAGCTTGAGCATTACGCTGGTTAAATCTAATCGGAGGGCTGGTCACCCAACGTCTCCTAAGTGGGACATCTTTGTTAGTTGAGGCGACTGGGATCTCATTCTATATCTATCATGACGGCCCTCCAGGGCATACTCTGACCGTCCCCCATCATGTCCTCATGTGTTTCTTAAAGACTAGACTCTTTATGATCCTTTTCTTCTCCGTCACCTCTTCTCATGTGGTCCCGGTTGTCTTGGTGTCCTTAGGACTTTGGTCATCTTAGTGATCATCTCTTCTTTGGGAACACCCCCTTCTCTCACGATGATCCACCATATCTCAATCGGTTTTACGATGAGCGCCCGAAATTACACCCACTATCTCCTAACGTACCTTAGGGCCTTAGGCTACCACATGTGTGGACAACTGGTACGGGGAGGTCAAGTTGGCAGTCGCCATTATGTTGATTCCTTGTCTAGCTGCATCTTCTATAACTCTCCGCAAGGATTCTTGGACGCATTGGAATGCCTCTGATGAGATCCCAACCGGGATGTCTATTTAAGTTATCGCGGCCTGGCTGTTGATTCCTTGTCTAGCTGCATCTTCTATAACTCTCCGTAAGGATTCTTGGACGCATTGGAATGCCTCTGACGAGATCCCAACCGGGGTGTCCGTGTAAGTTATCGTGGCCCGGCCGTCTATGACTAGGGTCCCAGAAGGCAATCCTCATCCAGTGACACTGGCGTTTATTGGGCCAAAGGTGTCAACGTCGTGAAATGCCCCTCAAACCCTTTAACATTTAATTAGAAAATTAAAATGCATTTATCAATGATTGAACCATTGACCTTGTGATTAAAAGTCACAAGCTCTAACCAGTTGAGCTATTACAACTCATTGTTTGTAGTTTGTTGATTTAAATGCATATATAGTTATATAATTTTTTGAAATAATGTAAATATGTTTATATAATTTAAAATAAAACTATATATATAATATGAAATAAAATCATATTTAATAATAATATATCGAAACAGATTTATGATAAATAAAAAGAAAACAAAACAAAACAAAAGGAAAAAAAACAGATTTAATTTTTACCCTTTTCAGTTTATGTATTTTGATTTTCTGGGTTTTTTTTATCAAATCGAAATAAAATCTTTTTTGAAATGGAAAAAATTAAAAAAAATAAGAAAATAAGAAAACAAAAGGAAATCTAGAAAATCAAAGCCGGTTAATTTTTTTTCTTTTTTTATTTAATTTTTTTCCTTTTCAAAATATATTTTATTTCAATTTGATTAAAAAAACCCAGAAAATCAAAGTCCATAAATTGAAAAGGGAAAAAATTAAATCTGTTTTTTTTTCCTTTTCTTTTCTTTTTCTTTATCTTTTTCACTAATCTATTTTGATATATTATTATTAAATATGATTTTATTTCAAATGATATATATATATGATTTTATTTCAAATTATATATATATATGATTTTATTTTAAATTATATAAACAGATTTACATTATTTTAAACAAATTATATAACTATATATGCATTTAAATCAACAAACCACTAACAATGAGTTGTAATAGCTCAAATAGCTAGTGCTTGTGGCTTTTACAATCCTTGATAGAGGTATTTTAATTTTATAATTACCTGTCAAAGGGTTTGAAGGGCATTTCAGTCTTTTCGTAGGGTTTAAAAGTAATTGTTAGAGGGGCATTTCAGTCTTTTCACATTGTTTAGGGGTTTGACACTTCTATTAACGTTGACTGTCAACTTTTTGGCCAGAGGAACTTTTTTGATGCATTCCCCTTATTATTTTTGGAATCAAATCATCTTCTAATAATTATCCAATTTACTTTTGGAAATGTCTTGAATGTAGAAGCCTTATGAAAGGGAAGATGTAGTCCTGGATTGTATATAAGTTTTCAATCTGGAATTCTTTCTATTATATATACAGTATCTTGAAAAAGAAAACTCATTAATATCTACGGCTATCTTTAAAAAAAATTATTATTTATTGATAAAGTTCATAACTAGGCATAAAAAACATATTAAAAAAAAGTAATGAAATACCTACATGTTATGATCAGAATCCTCTAAAGAAAAAAAAAATCAATTACTTTGTTATATACTTATATGATAATCATGTGATGATGAGAAATTGATACTTGAAATAAAATTAGAGTTTAATTAGGGTTTATCATAAAAATTATGGTTTATCATAAGTTTTTTTTTTAATAAAGAGAAATAGTTGAAGATATTATATAATTAATAAGTATACATAGTATTTGATTTATTTTTAATTATAAAAATTTACCAATAAGGATAAATTACTTTAATTAAAAATAAATCCATATCGATAAATTTTTCTATTGAAATAATTTTTATAATTAAAATTTTTAATAAAATATAGATATATTAATTAATTTTATAGGTAACAATATTGGCAATCTTCCGTCAAATAATTCTATGATGGTATGTATTTGAATTATTTCTTTAAACAGAACCATGATGAGAAGATGTATTTATTAATCACATCGAAGGAGGCATGCTGTTACAAACTTACAATAATTGCTAAACAATTCCTTATGGGAATGGGCGCTTGTTAGATCCAAATCACCACTGATATATCACATGTGCCATGAAAGTTTGACCTTATGAATAGATCTGGGTGTTAATAACTCAACGGTACTGTTGGATTATATCTTAACAAATTATATGGTCTGGTTTTTGAGTTAGAATCCCCTCAATGACTTTGTTTTTTTTTTTTTAAATATAAATGAAATATCCAATTGCATGAGAAAGAAAGAAACCAATAAATCTTGACTATATATTTTCATTTATGTTTGTGTCAACAGTCAACATCTAGTGTAAAACTTTATTAAAAAAAAGAGCAACGAGGATTGACTGCATACAATTCTTTATTGTTCCTTGTGCACCAAGCTAGCATTTAAGCCAAACAATTGCTAAAATGTGAAACACACTTTACAACTATGTAGTACGGATACGGATACGGATACGGATATGGATATGGGATATAGATACAATACGATACAGGAATACGGTAAATTTTTAAAAATTAGGATACGGATACGGTAGGATAAGTCAATAAAATATATATATATATATTTAAAAATAATAATAATATATGAAAACATATTTGATAATTCATTTAAAATCAAAACATATTCAGAATCCAAATAAAACATGTCACATAACTACATAAGTCATAACAATATAACATATTACAATATCCAAATAAAACATGTCACATTAGGGATGTCAAAATTACCCATTGGTCTGGGGACCCGTGGAGACCCGACCCATTAGGAACGGTTTTAACCGTACCATTTAAGTTGTGGTAAGGGGCCGGTATTTTTTTCAATACCCGATTTAATTTCGGTAAGGTTACGAGATTTAAGAACCAGCCCCGCCCCGTCCCCGTACCCGCTATATATATATATATATATATATATATATATATATATATATATACACACACACACATTCATTTCCCTCATATTTTTCCCTCCCACTAACATAATTTTTCCTCTATTTTTTTTTCATTTTTTTTCCATCCATTGAAACATTACTCCATTCAAGATCATTATATATAATATGCCCCTCACACAATTATTTTCATATTACTCAATAATATTCATATGATTTTTATCAAAAAGTCATAAAAAATACATTAATGGGATGGGGATGGTATGAGACAAAAAACCGATCCCCTAATGGGCAATCCCCGAACCCGCACCGTTTATTTTAACGCGGGTATTCATCGGGGATGGTATTTCTCATACAAATTGGTATTGGGAATGGTAATGGAAAACCCGTACCGAACCCGTATCATTGACATCCCTATGTCATATAAGTTGTAACATATTACTAAATCCAAATAAAACATATGTCACATAAATGCATTTTAAAATTGTGACTTAAAATTTTGATTTTAACGTCTCAACCACTCATGTGCTCTTAATCCAAAGTTATAAATGCATTTGTAAGAACCTCTATTTTGTGATTGGCTTATTTCATGACATACCACATTTAGGGATGATTTTGTAATGGGTAGCTTAAGTGTTCATTGGCAAGATTCCAAGCATCTTCGTGACTTCAAGAGCAAGAGCAAGAGCAAAAGGTATATCACTTAACTTGATTCTTGAAGAGATTAGGCGTACAAACACACACACTTACATTCATTCCAATATTACTTGTATTTGTGTTTCCATGATTGTGTGCATTTATGTCTCATTTCACACATGCACTTTGTTGTTAGTTCTAAGTGTGGTTTTGTGATGTAACTCGTTTCCGTTTGTGTGATCAGAAACGTCCGCGCTTACACGATGGTGTGTTTGTTTTAGAGTGATGGTTAACCATTCGAGAATGTCTCATTCTTCTCTTGGTTAAGTGTTAGTTTTGGTTTGGTTGTTTGGAGTAAAGTGTCTAGTTTCAAAAGAGTGGATTTCAATGATTTCAATGCCTTTCAAAACTGATATTTGTATGATCTTATGACCATAACATTTTACAAAATTCTTCAAAATGAGTTTTGAAAATGTATGTACAAACTAGACACCCATACCTTTCCAACTGTATATTATTTGCAATATTTCATAACCTTTTGGATTGGTTTTGAAATCTCCAAAGTGACCACCAAAACTGGACAGCTCTGTTGCTGTCCGTTTTTGACCTTTGGTCACTCAAATGATCATAACTGTTTCTATAGACATCGAAACCTTGTTTTGTAAATTGGAATAGAAATAAGACATCCATACATTTCCAACGGTATATTATTTGATAAATTTCGATATCGTTTGGTCATGTTTTGAGCCGTTTGAAAATCAGGTTGTCTACTGAATTGCTAGTGCGCCGGTACTGCGCCGGTACGACATACAGAACCCGCGCACTGCGACATTTTTGCCATACAATTGTGTTTTAAAACTTCTCAAAACGACATAGTTTCATTTGGATCATATATATACTTCATCTTCTTCCCCATTTAGACCTAGAGCTCACAAATTCAGATCATAGTGAGAGAAAGAGCTCCTCTAGTGAGAGAAAGCACCAAGATTGCTTCATTAACTCTCCAAACCCAAAACCCATGCATCCATTGCATCAATCATTCATGGGTCTTCATCATTCTTAACTTAGTAAGTAAGAACAAACATCGCATCTTCATTTATTGTTCTTTAAGTCCAAGATTTAGTTTTTAATGCATATGATTTGTAGAAATCATTTTTGAATGCATTATTGTGTTGATTGATAACATGATTGGGTTTGTATTTTGATAGCTTAATTGATTAGCTCATTTTTTCCTAAAAGCTAGGTCATAAATATTCATGTTTGATTTATTGATGACTATGTTGATAGATTGTATTTTAATCAACTAGTTAATGTTCATGAATATTTGTTTGTGTTGTATTTTGATAGGTTGCATGATTAGGTGTTTTTACCTAAATAGATAAGACTTGATTATTCTTAAGAGATTAATTGATAACTAGATTAGTAAATTTATATTTATTAATCTAGTTAAGCTCGCTTGAATATTCAAGGTTGTTTTAGTAACAGTTAGTGTGTTGGAAATTCTCTACACAACTTAATTGAGAATACATGTATGGGCATGTATGATTTGTTTGATAGCTATGATTGTTTTGTGATTGATAACATCTAGCTAAGTCTTTATGCTTTGCATTTTGACATTGACAATTAGGATTTATTGATTGTTCATCAATTTCTTAGTTGAGCATTTTGTGTGTGGTCTTACACTTTGTGCATTTGATATTGTCATATTCACTTAGACCATATCTCTTCTTGAATTTAAGTCTTGTGGCTACGGGTGGTAGTTGCACAAGCATTTGTCAAGCATCGCTATAAAAGGCCCGAGGGGTAGATTAGGTAGTGTTCATGCCAAGAGTAGTGGATCCGGGGATATCACTAGGATTGAACCAAGAATGGCGAGTGGTAGTGTCCATAACCTGAGGTTGTCGTGAGTGAGAATCTGTGTATCACTTGAGGGTGTAACTGTCTTTTCATATATTGGATTGTTGTGACTTAGGTGGCTAGCTTGGCTAGTCCGTGGTTTTCCATGTAAAAATCAAGTGTTCTTTACTTTCCGCACTTTACTTGATTTTTATTATTGTTTGAATTGGGTTTTATTGTTAATATTGACTAATCGAAAAAGTTGGTAATTAATCGATTAACAAAAGTTGGTAATTAATCGATTAACAACCCATCCAATTAATCGATTAACAACCCAACAACCCATTCACACCCCCCCCCCCCCCCCCCCCCCCCCCCCCCCCCCCCCCTCTTCTAGGTTGTTTAGACACACGCTTGAGGTGTATTTTCAGCATTCAAACCTCAATCATTTGATTAAAAACAATTGAGTGGTTGAGATGTTGAAGTCAAAATTTTAAGTCACAATTTAAATTTGATTTAGCTAGACACTATATATATTCGTAAAAAATATATATATATATATATATATTTTTTTTTTTTTTTTTTTGTTCAGGGTACTGTTTTCAATTATTTCTAACCGATGCATTTTCATCTTTTCATTTTCTAAATAATATTTTCAATTATTTCTGCCAAACACATTTTTAGTATTTTCAACTACTGAAAACATTAAAATCAATTTTTTTATTTTCAAATTGATTTATATAAATCAGAAAACGAAAAACGAAAGCACTATCGAACTGCCCATAAATATGACAGCCATGGAAAATCTGCTACTGACTTTGGTGTAATCCCACATTCTTTGGTGACAGCTGGTGGTTTAATCCCATGATCTTTGATTCTTTGGCATGAGTTGTTCCGGAAATAATTTAGAATTATATTTAGCTATGTTGCACGGATACTCCATATTGGGGAGGGAACTCGTATCATGTCTGGATACACCCCTGATATACCATTTGATGTATCCGTTGACTTTTTCTCAAGTTTGACTATGGGATACGGCTAGGATATGCGGGGATACGGCAAGGATACATCGAGGATACGTTTGGGACAAAATTTTAATTATTTTAGTTTAAAACGAGGTCAAATTAAGATTTTACAAAGTTGAAAGGTCAAATTAAGATTTTACAAATTAAGATTTGAGTTTTGTAATATGTTAGGACTTATATATGTTGGGACTTATATATGTTGGATTATGCTTTCATTTTGAATGGACTATTGGATTATGTTTTCATGTTGAATGGATTATTGGATTATATTTTTTGAGAATATGTTTTGAATGGATTATTGGATTATGCTTATATATAATATGTTTTGAATAAATTATTGGATTATATTTTTTTTTAAATATAAAATAAAAATATATATTATTTTAATTGACGTATCTTGCCGTATCCGTATCCTAGTTTTTAAATATTTGCCGTATCTACGTATCGTATCGTATCTGTATCCCGTATCTGTATATGTATCCGTGCAACCTAGATATTTAGTGAAATAATTTTATGATTGTATGTATTTGCATTATTTCTTTAAACAGAACCATGTTGAGAAAATGCATTAATTTTAAATTAAGAGTAATGTTATACAACCCAAATAAGTAATCTAAATCTCAACTCAAATGATGTGGTAAGTGAGTTGTCATCATTACGCACAACATAGGATGATATGGTTAATGATAAACCACTTGCTACATCGTTTGAGTTGAAATTTAAACTAAATTTAGAGTTGTTTAGCATTAGTGTTAAATTAATCACAGCGAAGTAGGCAAGCTGTTAAAATAATTACTAAACAATTCCTTGTGGGAATGGGAGCTTGTTAGATCCAAATCGCCACTGATATATCACAAGTGCCAAGAAGGGAAGCACGGATACTCCATTTAGTGGAGGTAACTCGTATTCGGTTCGTATATTTTCTTGATACGTATCCGATAAGCCAAATGGTATATCCGTTGACTTTTTCACAAGTTTGACTGGAGGATACTTAGGGGATACAGGGAGGATACATCGAGATACATCCAGGATACGTTTGGGGTAATATTATAAATATTTTAATATAAAATTAAATTATAATTTCAAAACTTTAGGGTCAAAATGAAATTGTAAAGAAAAATATCGGATTAGGTATCTAGGACTCATTTCAATTTCAATCGGTCGCTTGAAAGTTGAAAACGCGGAAAGAAGAAAAGAAGAGGAAGAAGAAAAACCAACTTAAAGACCGAAAAGCTTCGATTGATATCACTTATCAGGTATGTATTATAATTTTTCCATAATTTTTTCTGGTTTTTGGACTTTTATAATAACTAATAATCGATGCTTGCAGCTTGATTGTTGACATTTTTTCTTTTAAATTTTTTTTTGATTTAGTGAAATAATGTTTGGATTATTTGAAGATAAGCGAATTTTGTGAACAAGAGTTCAAACAAAACTTATGTGACGTATGTTTTATTTGGATTTTGTAATATGTTACGACTTATGTGACATGTTTTATTTGGATCTTATAGTATGATACATTGTTAAGACTTATTTAGTTATGTAACCTGTTTTATTTGGATTTTAAGTATGTTTTGATTTTGAATAACTTATCAAATATGTTTAAATATGTAATTATTTTTTAAAAATATAAATATATGTTAATATATATATATATATTATTTTAATTGACGTATCTGTATCCTAGTTTTTTAAGATTTATCGTGTCTCCGTATCATACTGTATCTATATTCCGTATCTATATCCGTATCGGTATTACAAAGGTGCCAAGAAAGTTGACCTTATTCATAAATCTGGGTGTTAATAACTCAACGGTACTATTGGATTATTTAATAACAAATTATACCGTCTGATTTTTGTACAAAAAGAAGTCACGTGGATCGACTACATACAATTCTTTATTGTTCCTTGTGAAACAAATGCTGAAATGCGAAACGCACTTTACAATTGTTTATTGTTCTCTGTACACCTAGCTAGCATATGATATAAGGGGCACAATTGCTAAGATGTACTAAGCTTAGAATATTTTTCTTATATTACAATCACAAGAAATATTGAGAGAAGAAAGAGATGTCAATAAGCTCGATAAGCAAAAAGAATACACATATTCTAGCTATCCCATGGCCAGCTTCCGGGCACATTTTGCCGATGATAGACGTAGCCCACCAGCTAGCACTCGGTGGAATAACCATCACATTCGTGGTGACACCCAAGAATCTGTATTATCTAAACCCACTTATGTCTATACATAACAAAACCACCATCCAAACCCTAGTTCTTCCGTTGCCATCTCACCCTTCACTCCCTGCCGGCTCAGAAAACATGCAAGATGTCACTCAAGATTACACTCCTTACATGGCGGAGGCCTTGAGTGAACTCAATGATCCTATCATGCAATGGTTCAAATCTCACACTTGTCCTCCTGTAGCTATCCTCACTGATGCTATGAACACCACTTGGACTCATCCACTGGCTTCCGCTCTCAGAATCAAAACCATTGCTTTTCTTCCTACTAGTCAATATACAGCGTCTACTGTTTGGAGTCATTACAAAGAAGTGAAAAAGGAGTTTTTCAATGGAGAAATGTTACATAACACCATTGAGAGTTGGGGACTAGTTCTCAACTCCTTCGCTGAGTTACACACCGAGAGCTTTGACGCTTTCAAGGACATCGCTAAACACGATAGGATTTGGGGTGTGTCGCCTCTGCTCCCTGTACAAGCAGCTGGTTCAGAAAGAGGTGGTCCAGCTGCAATGCCGTCTCATGAGGTCTTGGCTTGGCTTGATTCGTGTCCGGTGGACAAATCAGTGGTGTACGTGGCATTTGGAACTGAGATCACTTTGAACAAACAGCAAATGGAGGCATTAGGTGATGCATTGGAGAAGAGTGGAGTTAGATTCATTTGGGCTGTGAAAAAACCAGGGAAAGGAGTTGAGAATGAAAGTGGTGATCAGAATGTAGTACCTAATGGATTCGAAGATCGTGTGGCTGGGAGAGGACTTGTGATTAGAGGGTGGGTTCCACAACCAATGATACTCAAGCACAGGGCAGTTGGGTCCTACTTGTGTCATTTAGGGTGGGGATCACTGCTTGAAGGTCTGATGGGTGGTGTGCTATTGCTTGGATGGCCCATGCAGTCTGATCATTTCTTTAACAAGCAATTGATTGTGGATGAACTGGGTGCAGCTATTCCAGTTTGTGAGGGTTTAGGTACCATTCCTGACTCTGCAAAACTCGCTGAGATCTTTGCTGACTCACTCCAGCTGAATCGCCCTGAAAGAATTCAATGGATGAAGATACGTGACAAAGCTTTAAATGCTGCCCAACAAGGTGGGAGCTCTTACAAGGCTTTGGATGACTTAGCCACACAAATTTCCTACTTGATTCCTTGAATAATTTCAATCACGCTCATGCTCATGCCTGATGCTGTCTGTTTTCCAGATTTATTAAATTATCTGTTTGAGTTTATTTAATTTAAATAAAGTAGCAATCTCTGTTTGTTATTATAGACTTGTAGATATAGGGTCATAATCATAAATAGCTCTAAAATTAAGGGAGTATACAAAAATATCATTTCTCAATAACTTTTCTTTTTTTATCGAAGAGAAATGATTTTAGACTAAAATACTCTTAGTGCAAATATCACACGTAAGGATAACAACTTTTTTTTTTAATTATCTTCATCGCCTCCATCAGTGGAGATCTATTCCAGAACTCCTTATGTGGAGGTTTGTTCGACCTCCATTGATGGTGGTCTGTTCGACCTCTATTGATGGAGATCTATTCGATCTCCATTAATGGAGGTTTGAAAAAAAAAATTATTTTTTTTAGAAAATTGAAAATTGGAAGAGAGATTGAAAAATAGAAAAATTGAAGTTTCCAGAAACTTTACACGTTGAAATGTAATTTTAGCGTGTAAAAATGCATTTCAGCGTGTAAAGATGTTGATATTTCAGCGTGTAAAGATTTTCAACGTGTAATCATGTTAACATTTTAGCGTGTAAAGATTTTCATCGTGTAATCATATTCATATTTCAGCGTGTAAAGATTTCAGCGTGTAAAGATTCAGTATGTAAAGATTTCAGCGCGAAACGAAATGCTTTCAAATGACTTTTGAGGGGGCAAATGATATCCAATTTTCGCCCGTAATATATCGTTGGAATCATTTCGACGGGGAGAAAAATATTTTAAAGAGAAAAGATAGGAAAAAAAAGTTTTAGAGAGAGAAAAATGACAAGAAGAACTTATGAAAGAGAAAGAAAAAGTTGTGTCAGAGAATAATGTGAAAAGGTAGAAAAGAGCAATCTTGTCCAAAAAAACATTTCTCTTGGATAAAAAAAAATTATTGGGATGTGATAGTTCTGTATACTACATTAATTTTCAGGCCAAAATGAGGAATTTTGCCTTTTATATATATATATATATATATATATATATATATAGAGAGAGAGAGAGAGAGAGAGAGAGAGAGAGAAAAAAATAGGTCTTTTTAGTCAAAAAATTAGGATGTTTATTGTTTTTACCCAGAATTAGTAAATTTATTGTTTTTACCTAATAAATGAATGTGAAGACTGAAATACCCCTCATTATCCCAATTAAATACATCAGGTATAAACCAATTAAACAGATCAGAGCAGACCAATTAAACACACCAAAACACCAATTGAACACACAAGGGCAGACCAATTAAACACCTCAGACCACCAATTAAACACACCACGACAATCCAATTAAACACATTAGGAAAGACCCAATTAAACACATCAGAGCATACCAATTAAACACACTAAGACACCAATTAAACACATCAAGGCAAGCCAATTAAACTCAATTAAACACACCAGGACAACTCAATTAAACACACCATGGCAAAACCATATGTAAATCAATTAAACACACCATAGAAAATCAATTAAACACACCAAGTCTAACACAATTAAACACACAAGGGCAAAAATAAAAAGCAGGACAATTTTGTCCAAAAAGTGGATTTTTTGGTAAAAACAATGAAAATACTAATTTTGGGTAAAAACAATAAACCTTCTAATTTTTTGGTTACTTATAAAGTTGACCCATATATATATATATAAACATAAAAGTATAATACTAGGCAAAGCAGGACACCCCAAGTCTTTGACGTCGTTGTTCATCCGATGTGATTTTTTCAAGCCTCTCTCCGTAGATATCTTCTGGGGTCGATGATTTCTAGAACCACTGATTTGGTGAGACGGTCCCTAAATAATCATTAATTTTTCAAAATGGCTTAAATTAGTCATTTCATAGAAAGAAAGTATCAGTTGTTGACACTTTACCCATTTATTGTTTGAAGTCTGTTTGTTTCTATCATAACCTGTTTAAAAATAGAGGTCAAAACAGTAAAACAAGTTTGTTCCTTGTTTAAATCATATTCATAAATGAGAAAACACTTTAACAATTTGTCATTTTCATTCAAACAAACAATTTTTACATATTAACAGTCTGTTCCTTTCATTGTCAAATATGTAGGTTTTTAAAACAAAATAGACGCATCGAAAAGCTAGGCCCTGATTAATTTTCTGTAAAAACATAACCGTTTTACTGGATCGTTGTGATCATATTGATTCTAATATTTAATTTAAAAAAAGTAAAGAATGAAATTGTTACCGTTGATTTTAAAATAATAGCAAGTTGAGGGAAAGATAAGATAGAGATGGAAGTAATTATTAATATCAATAATTCATTTATAATATAAAAAAATAAAAACTTAATCAAATTATTACTTTATATATATATATATATAATCATATAATATAAATATAATAAATGAATCAAATCATTATTATATATAATTAAATAATCAAATTATTATTTATTATATATATAATAGCACTAGACACCATTAATGATTGATGGAGTCCCAAAAAGGGTATAAAATATTGCCTATAAATTCTTTATGGGTGACATGTCAAAGATAACAGCACATTTCTATTAGATTTTGACAGAATGGCTATAAATGAACAATATTTTGTCTAAATTGTGATTTTGAAACGATTTAAATAGTGAATGGCCTTTTTCGTACTCCACCCACTAATTTATGGTGTCCAGTGCTATTTTCTCCATCTTTTTAATCATCCAAAAACTCTACCGAGTGACAACTAAAAACCAAAAAAAAATTATTTAAAAAACTCTTTTAGACAATAAAGAAACTCTTCCAAATAGTCACTTAATAACACTAAAATGTTTAATGTAACATTATCATTTGAAATTTTGTTTTGAATATTTTGGTAAACCTACAATTTAAAAGAACTTTTTTTCGAATTGACAATCAAATGATCAATAACTTTCCTTTAAAAGCTTTACTTGTAGAAACTCTACTAGAAGATCTTCCACTAAAAGATCTATTTGAAAAAGCTTTCCAAATGATGCTTAAATGTTTGTTTAGTTCAGTTTTCTACTGCCTCAAAAACTCTGCACACGTCTATTGGAGTTTTTTAAGAGTTGTTTCATTAGGTTTTTAAGATTGTCTATTTTAAATTCAGTAAATGCTAGTAGAGTTTAATCATCTATTAAGCAACAATTCATGGGGAGGAGTTTCTACAAATAGAATTTTTTCAAAAGTCCAACCAAGCAAGTTCTAAGTCTCAAAGTTACGTGGTTTGACACTTACCAAAACTTGGAAGGATCGAGGCTTATTGCTTGAACTCATTAATTATTTATTTTTTGCTCTGTTTTTTTTTTCAAATGAGTTATTTTTTTTTTTTTTGGCTTTTTCTGAGGATTTTGTGTGGCTGTATGATTTAATTCATTTGAAAGACTTTATGTGGCCGTTTGTGATTGATTTTGCTTGGCCAAAATTGTGGTGATGTGCGTGCCACATATTCCTCTATGCAGAGCTTTTTGCAATTTGATTTTGAGTGGTGCTTTGTTACTCTTTTACTAACCTATTTATATTATATTTTTTAAATTTTATATTTAATTATATAAAATTAATTATTTTTATTAATTATTTTTTTATTCATTGTTATATAATTTTTATACTCTTCCATAATATTTTTTAGGGTTTAAGACTTAGAAAATAAAATTAAGAAAACAAATTACCAATGAATGTGAAGTTATTTTATTTTATTTTTAAAAAAAGGAAAGTAGGGTTTTATTAAATTTATTATGTAGAAGATTTGTTTAAGAAAAAATTGTATGTTTCTTTTAAGTAATTTTGATAAAGGAAAAAAAAAGAATACAAAATAATTTGGAAAGTGTGGCATAAATAGATTAGTATAAGGGTCCCAATATCACCATTCTTTGATTTCGCTTTACCAAAATTATGGTGATGTGTGTCTGATATTTCTTTTTGCAGATCAGTTTGTGACCTTTTGTAAAATTATGAAAAAATTTCATAGACTTTTATAAATTTTCATTTTAAAAACTTTCATAGATATTTATAAACTTTCATTGAATTTTAAATATTATATATATATATATATATATATATATATATATATACATACTTGTAGTAATTTGTTACGGAATTATATTTCTCATATAAATAAAAATACTTTTTCAAAAAAATAAAAAACAAAATCATCATTAATATCTATGAAACTTTATGGGAGAATTCATGTCTATTTGATTGATTTTTTATTATATTTTACATCACAAAGACAGCTATGTATCTAAAAGTTTTTATAATTAGTCAAAATACGTGTGTAAAATATAATTACTCAAAATATTATAAATTTCCCTTTAAAATAAAGGTAGCAAACTGACAATTGAATTAAAATTTACATGTCTATGCAAAAGTAAGACAATGAGTATAAAGAATCTACCTAATACGAGGGAAAACATTAGTAACAACAAAATGACCATGCAATTTAGAACAAAACTTACCAGCAAAGAGATAAAAGCACGAATTGTAGAGCACGGCTTTTTGTCTAAAAAGGAAAGTTTTATTCTCTTTATTTTGCTTTTCATCCATCTCCTTCTTATCTCTGAATGGGGAAGTTTCCTAAATCATATGCACGCACTGAATAACTCTTGGAGTGGTGTTTTCTTTGGAGAAAACATGGATAGGGGTGGCATCGGGAGGCTTCTCTTCTTGAATCACCTCCCCATCTATTGAATCCACAGAAAAACACGCACCTTCCTTGTAAGGAAACTTAAAGGTGCGTTTGGTATGCGGGACAGAATGGGACAACGTGGGACAACTTTTTGTTATCCCACATTTTACGCGCTATTAGCATGGGACGGGACAGGACAACGTGGGACAAAAACCATAAAAAATTGTCTCATCCCAGACCATCGGCCAGACTTGTCCCATACATGGGACAAGTGCCAAAATGACTCGTTTACCCTTAATAATTCTAAAAATTACAAACATATATATACACAACCTGAATCTTCTCTCTCCTTCGCCGAAACAATAATCAACAAACCCTCCCTCTCCCTCTCCCACCACTGAAACCAAGACCACCAGCAAACCCAACACCCAAATCAAACCCCTCCAATCGTCGTCGTCGTGCCACCAACAACCAAAGCCCCTCCACGAAATCAAATCAAACCCAGTACCACCAACACCCAAATCAATCGGTTGGGTTATGAAGAAAGTTGTTGATGTTGTGGTGGTGGTGTTGGTGTTGTTATGGTGGTCATCGAAGGATTGTGTCGTAACCTAGGCATTTTAGTTAATTTTTGATGTCTTTTTTGGTGATTTGCAGGTTTGTGGAGAGAGGATTTAATGGAGGTTGAAGATGACGAGAAATAGTCAACAGATCAGAGAGAGAAAGAGAGAGAGAGAGATTAGAATTAGTGAGGATTTGTTTGTAATAATTCTTGATGAAAATTTTGTTTCTCTCTCTCTAACAATTCTCTCGATCTTTCCCTCTGTTCCAGTTTCTTATTATCTTCAATATCTCCATCTTCCTCAATTATTCTTCTTCAAACCTTGTTCTTCTTCAAACCTTGTTCTTCAACCTCCAATTCCGGAAACCTATAAAATCAAGCCTAAACAAATCATAAAATTATACAAAAAATGCCCAAGGCATAACATATTGGTGAGGGTGGGCATCCCATTCAATTGATGTTGTTAATGATTGCTGTCAAAGAAATTATTATTTTTTTGCTTTAAATTCTCTTGAGAAAAGAAGAATGGGAAGATCTAGGGAATTTCCCAAGAACTTCAAAAAAAATTATTTATTTTTTATTTCTTCATTAAATTCTATTTTTTATAAATCCATTAAATTAATAAATTCCATACAATTCTATATAAAATCAAACCAACTGCATAGAAAAATGTTTTCCATTTACAATATTATTATTTTTATTAAATATGATATATAAAAATATTTATTTAATAAAATCAAATAAATACTGACTTTAGGGCACTCTGGTCATTTGAACCACTTGTCATGTCCTGTCCCAGCAGCCATACCAAACACATAATAGTACAATCCACAGTTCTATCTCAAACATTCCAAACACAATACGGAACAATTGTTACGTCCTGTCCTATCTCGTCCTATCATGTCCTGTCATGTCCTATCCTATCTCGTCCTGTCATGTCCCGTCATGTCCCATCCTAGTGCCAAACGCACCCTAAGAGAATCTAAAAATTTTATCATTTCCTCATTCATGGATATCGTAAGTGTGCCTTCATACACATCGATCATAGTCATCGCATTCCTCATGAATTGTCTTCCGAGGATCAATGGCAAATCTTTTCTGAGGTTGGGAGCATCCTCCATCTCGTGTACTAGAAAGTCATCGGAAAATATCAACTCACCCACCTTATTTTAAATGGCTTTTAGAAAGAAAAATGAAAACCTAATCACTTCTCATAGAGACTGGTGCATATAATTTAGGAACCTATTTTTTTAAAAAGCAATAACTTTTTTTTATTTTGTTTCTGGTGCATATGATCCAGAAAACCAAAAAACAAAAATGGTTTCCTCAGTTGTATACACTGGATTTGTAGACAATATGCAAAATAACTTGAACTTTTTTGTTGTTAATAAATTGAACTTGAACTTTATTTGCAAAATATGTAAAATTATATTCTTTGATGAAATTTTTGTCTTGTTAAATTGAACTTTGTTTTACAGCAAAACATGAAACATCTTATAAAGAATTGTACTTGTTAAATTACTTCTTTTAATTAGTATGGGTATGAATGTAAAATTACTTATTTTTAGATAATTTTACTTTAAAAAAACAAACATGTTGACAGTACATTCAGATGTGAGAAAAAAAAATGTTATTTAGGTTTAGATATCAGTCCCTATTCGTTGTTCAGAAAATTTCAGGACCGTTCAGTTTTCAAATAAAAAGACAAAATACCCCTTAGTTCTGGAAATAATTTAGAATTATATATAGTGAAGGGCGCTGAAATTGTCACCCATAAAACTAATTAGTACAGTCATTTTTATAATTACACACATATCTAAAATTTAAAAAATAAATATTACTATAAACATTCATCCTAATGCCAATAGTACCCTTATTGAAATGAATATATTCATTTTAATACATTTTATTTATAAACCCCACTTAGATTATTAACACACCCAATTTATAAAAAAAGATCATATTATTTTGTTGGAATCAAATCATCTTCTAATAATGATCCAATTTACTTTTGGATAAGTCTTGAATATATGAGCCTTATGAAAGGAAAGATGTAGAACTGGATATATATAGGTTTTCAATCTGGAATTCTTTCTTTTATATATACAGTATCTTAAAAACAAACTCATTGATATCTACGGTTATTTTTTAAAATAAATAATATATATATATATATATATTGTTTATCGATAGAGTTCATAACTAGACATAAAAGAAATATTAAAAAGAAAGTAAAGAAATACATACCTTTGTATGATCAGAATCCTCAAGAAAAAAAAGGTTCCATTATTTTGTTATATAATAATCATTTGATGATGAGAAATTGATACTTGAAATAAAATTAGAGTTTAATTTGGGTTTATCATAGAAAGCAGGATTTATCTTAAAAATTACGGTTTATCATAAGGTTTTTTTTTAATAAAGAGAAATAGTTAAAGATATTGGTGTAATTAATGAATGTACATAGTATTTGATTTATTTTTAATTAAAGTCATTTATCTTTCTATTGGGATATTTTTTTAATTAAAATTTTTAATAAAATATAAATACACTAATTAATTTTATGGGGCAATATCGTTATATCGACACCATTTAGTGAAATAATTTTATGATGGTATGTATTTGAATTATTTCTTTAAACAGAACGATGTTGAGAAGATGCATTAATTTCAAATTAATCACAGCGAAGGAGGCATGCTGTTACAATCATTGCTAAACAATTCCTTATGGGAATTGGCGCTTGTTAGATCCAAATCACCACTGATATAGCACAAGTGCCAATAAAGTTTGACCTTATGAATATATACGGGTGTTAATAACTCAACGGTACTGTTGGATTTTATTTTAACAAATTATACGGTCTGGTTTTTGAGCTTGGGTCCTCTTGACTTTTTTTTCAAATATAAATGAAATATCTAATTAAATGAAAAACAATTTAATAAATCTTGACTATATGATTTTATATATGTTTATATGTCAACATCTAGCGTAAAACTTTCATAAATTTTTTTTAAAAAAATCAGGGGATCGACTACATACAATTCTTTATTGTACCTTATGCAACATCTAGTGCAAAGCTATTATAAATTAAATATAAAAAAACAGTCACGAGGATCGACTACACACAATTCTTTATTGTTCCTTGTGCAACATCTAGCGCAAAGCTTTTATAAATATAAATAAATAAAAATAAATAAAAAGAAGTCACGAGGATCGACTACATACAATTCTTTATTGTTCCTTGTGCACCAAGCTAGCATTTAAGCCAAACAATTGCTAAAATGTGAAACACACTTTACAATTGTTTATTGTTTTCTGTACACCTAGTCCCTAGCTAGCATACGATATAAGGCACACAATCGGTAAGATGTACTAAGCTTACAATATTTCTTAGATTTCAATCACAAGAAATACCGAGAGAAGAAAGAAGCTCGATAAGCAAAAAGAAACCACATATTCTGGCTATCCCAGAGCCAGCATCCGGTCACATTTTGCCGATGATAGACGTAGCCCACCAGCTAGCCCTCTGTGTAATAACGAAGGCTGGCTCTGGGCTGATGTAAGAAGTGCACCCGCTATGGACCCATAAAGAAAATGGCTAAAATTGGTATGATGAGATATCTAAATAGATCCAGTCTTATAAGTTTAAATTAGTTTGATGGGATATCTAAATAAGTCTAGTTTTTAAAAATACTTCTAATAATAATAAAACAGTTTTTTTCACACCGGTCCTTGAGATGTTAGGCCAGCCCTGGGAATAACGGTGACACCCAAGAATCTCTATTATCTGAACCCACTTAATTCGTTACATAACAAAACCACCAATATCCAAACCTTGGTTCTTCCGTTGCCATCAGTAGTTGGCACTAATAATTAGTAAAGAAAATGTTTATACTTGATTGAAAAAAATTGATTTTTCAAATGAGAAAGCTATTGTTGTAATAATGAACTTGACAATGGTAAGCTTTTTGGTATTCTTCTGTTTGAGATTTCATCATGGGAAAGGATACAGCTTCGGTGTATCTGAGCTTACCAAGTCACTATTGCCATGTGGTATGGACGTCTTACTTGATTGGAGGTCTACGTTGCATTACATGACATGAAATAATTAAAGGCAAAGCATGTGTGCCTAGGCCGCTAGGCGCCCTAAAGATTCACTAAACAAAACACATATTTTGTTTGTCTGACGGTTTTCTTTCTGTAGCTTAATTGACTCTGTTTTACTTCTTTCATTTTGTTTGTGTTCTTTATGTATTCTCTTTGCTGTTGAGTGGACTCCTTTTTCACCATTTTTGACACTTTAATTTGACCCTTTCTTTTCTTTCATTAATAATACGTTTTTTCCTGTCAAAATTTGAATTTTGTGTTCGAGCAGAGCTGATGTATGAAAGGGATGACAAGATAATAGAATATGGTAAGAACATGGAGATATGTGAATTTAGTTTTCGTTCTTTAATTCTTGAATTTGTTTTCCGATTTGTACCATCGGATCTTTTTTGTTATCTCCTAAGTTTTGATAACTGCGTGTAGGCACGTCACGGGCTTCAGAAGGTTATATGGAGGTAAAAGAAACAACACAAAACAACTCTTACTTGGTGTATGGAGAATTCGACCAACTTTGAATCAAATAAAAAAAAAAGACTTTTTTTTGTTTTTCCTTTTTTGGCCTCACCCTTGACTAGTTTCTTTCTTTTCTTTGTTTTCACGTGTTTTGTATTGTGTTCTCTTTTGTTTTTATAATAAATCTTTATATATTTAAAACATAATACAAATCATTTTCTAAATATATCTCTATATATTTAAAATAAGATAATTAGTATTTTAGTGACCAAATTAGTATAGGATTATAAATCTCACATAACCCTAGTTCACTAAGACCGGAACACTTGACTTAGTTAGGAAATAAAATAATCTTATTATTTTACATTTGTCTCGGTCATGGTTCGAACTTTTAACCTCAAATTAATAATTTTCAATTATTAATTTATTAATTAAATAATCTAATTATTTAATTAATTTAATTATTAATTTATTAATTAAATAATCTTATCATTTAATTAATTCCCTAAATAAATATGTGTCACTTTCGTAACACAATTAATTGGACAATCCAATTAATTAACGGTGACCCTTATTACCTTTAATGTTCCAGGCTATCAAGGGGACCTAATAGACCCACAATCTTGAGCTCTAATAATTCTTAGAAAAATTAATTAAACTCTTTAATTAATATTTCATGATTATTAATCTCGGGGTTACTCCACTAAAAACCCGAGGCTGCACTCTCGTAATTGTAGATGTTTTTACACAAACCAAAAACTCAGTGTCCATCAATATAGCTATTACATATGGTATGATCTGACGCAGAACGGAAGTTCTAGGATCACAAGCGTAACCCTAACAGAACATAAACTGGAATCCACCAGAAAAAAGAAACTGAAACCAAATTGTAAAAATTTATTGAATACCTCGAAACTGATAACAAAAGCCTTAAATAGGCTTTGAAAACCCTAAAAACAGAAAAGACTAAAATATCCTCATCTAAATAAAATAAAAACGGAAAACAAATAAAAACATAAAAATCTTCGGATGCCCGATAACCTATCTTAAACAGCTCCGTTGAGGGAGTAAATGACGTCAACCGGGCAAGCCCAGATTGTACTACTATGGAGCTTCGGAAACCCTTTCCGAAAACATATTATAATAGGAAATCTGTCAACCGAGCGAAAAGTTATGCCCGTTTCATTGAAACACCTCTTTTGGACAATTTTCTATCCATCTCTTCTTCAAAGTCCAAAGCCAATTGTTCTACATCATGATCCTCCACAAGTAGTTCATAATTAGAGCTAGTTTATAGAGTCCGTTATACCCCTCTAATTATATCTTTTCCATTAAGTGCCATTAATTCTCTAATGGACAATAAATCCTAACTTTCTGTACGGAAGAATGAGAGCGCTCATATTGTTCAAGCCCCGAATCAACCCTTAAGGGAGCTACTATCTACTTCTCACAAGAAGGAGTGGATTCCACTATTGTGTTCAGACTTTCCCAGCCACAAGCCAAACCGTGATTCCAACATATGAAGTTATTGACCGGGAATGCAAATCCGATCTCACCCATGGTATATCAAAAACTATGATCTAACCTGAAGGAATCGATAAGACCTCCAGGATTAAGATCACCTATATATAGTCATCATTTATCGATATATATGAATCTCATCATGTAACGGATCTTGGTGAGAATTTCATATAGATCGCGGCTCAGTCCTATATAATCACATCATATAAGGTGCCTTCATTCTCATATCACCATATGAATAGTCTAGGATAAGACCACCATACATTTCGAAATGGACCGCGGATGTATATTAACAACAAATTAAATATCCAACTATATTTGTTATCTACGGAGTCTTTAGATTGCTCATCTCAAACTGAATTCCTCTGTATATGACACTCATATACTCAGTTAGAGATTACATCCAGCAATTTTGGATGTTAAGCACACATGATATAAATGTATGAGACAGATTTATAGAATGAATAAACAACTTCTTCTATTAATGTTTCTTTCACATTTACAAATTACGAGCTTTAGATATAAACCCCAACAATTTTGTGGTTTACCTAGAAGGCTAGGTTGATATTTTGGCCTTATGAGTGAGAAGATATGTTAAGAATGATGAGGTGGAGTACTATTGTATTGCATATATGAAGAGGATTGATGTGGTGGTCTGGTATAGTTTGACTGAGGTGATTTCTGAAATTTCTTGGAGTTTTGAAATGAGGTGAGGTTAGCTTGAGCGAAGTTCAGTTGTTGAACAGAGTTTCTCTGCTCAAGTCGGTATTCAAAGGTATGTGGAAGGCTATGAACTTCCTCTATTGGTGGTCTATCATCACGGTTGTGAATAGAGGTAACAAAAGAGTCATATTCTTCGGCCAATCTTTCAAGGGTATGGACTAGCTTGTCTCTATAAGACAGAGGCTCACCAATGGCAGCAAATTTGTCAAACAACTCTTTCATTTTGGATCAATATTCAGAAATTGATATACCTTCCTTTTTAATCTTTTGTAGTTGAGACTTGAGACCCATCACTGTGGCTATTAAGGGAGATTGATATGTTTTGTTGAGTGAAGTCCAGATCTCACTAGTTGTCTTTAACTCTACAATTTTCCCCATCATTCTTAGAGTGAGAGAGGCATAGATCTAAGTCATTAAGAGCAGATTCAAACTTTACCAGCTGGTGAACTCAGGATTGAGTTGAAGCTCTTCTTCATCAAGAAATTTCGAGGGCACATCACGAGTTCCTTCAATGAATCTTTCAAGACCATTTGCAATGATGATATTAAGCATCTGATTCTTCCAGAGGAGGTAGTTGAATTCATCGAGTTTTACTAAAAGGGGTTGAGTAAGAGATGGGAAATTTTGATTCGGAAAGGTGTGGTTGTTGATTTGGGATGTAGGGTTAATCGAGTTGTTCATGGATGATTCATTGGTGGGATTATCTGTAGAGGTGATTGGTGACGCCATAGTGAAAAGAGCTCTGATACCATAAATAGGGGTAGGCACAAAATCCGGAACCGAACCGAATCAAATCGAACCGAACCAAAAATAGGTTGTTCGGTTCAGTTCATAGCTTCATTTCGGTTTAAACCAGTTTAGAATTTTGAAAACCGTATAGTTTTCGGTTCAGTTCGGTTTTGAAAGTCCAAAACCGGTTTGAACCGAATTGAACCGCCCTAAATCCCTAATGAAGTGCACTATATAAGTAAAAAAAATAAAAATAACCTAACCCTTTTCTAATCTTTCAGAGTTTCAGCTCTTCGCCGCTCCTCTCTCAACTCTAAGTCTCTCTCATTTCTCTGATCTTGTTTTGGTGACTGATCTTGTTCTGGTGACTGATCTCGTTCTTTGACGGCCTAGGTTTGTCTTCCTTTTTCTTCTCGTTCATTTACTTATTCTACACACTAGCGTCTTCGTTTTCTTCTTGTCTTAGTTTCTCAGCCGCGCCTTAGACTTCTGCTCTCTTTCATCTCTCTGGTCTCCAGTCAAGGTTTAATCAAGGTTTGTCTCCAATCTCATTCTTGTTTTTGCTTCCGTTGGATTAAAGTGTTCTGTTGTGTCTGTGTGCTTGGATTATTTTGTGTTGACCACCTATTTCAAATTGAAGTGGGATTTACCCTAAAACAATGATCGAACTGCGAGTTTTGTCTATCTCTATTTGGGTGTATGGTTGCCCTGTTTTGGGGGAGTTTTGCTCCTCTGCTCTGTTTTGTTATGGTTTTGGTGTGGGGTGCTGTGTGGGGTGCTTATGGGTTGTCCTGATCTGTTTCTTGTTGTACTGTTATGTTGCCATTTGTAGTGTTACCCTGTTTTGTGGGTGTTTTGCTCCTCTGCTCTATTCTGTTTTGTTTTGACTACATAATTTGTGCTGTTTTTTACTAACTTTTTATCTATTAGTTTATTTGCTCCAGCTTCTGACCATGATTGATTTGCTGCAGTTTTTGAGGAATGAAGAATTGAACCTTGAAGTTTAACAATTATTTTGATTTTATTCTTCATTATTTTTTATTTATTTTGGAATATGACTGTATTTCTCGAATTTGGATTGTTTAGTTTGAATTTCATATGTAATTTTGGACTTGTTACATGCACTATATTTTGGAATTTATTTATCTTTGTAATTCGAAGACATTATTAAATTATCAATTTATCATATTTTCAATTACATGTTCACTGTTTCTTTAGTTGTTTGTGAATGAATAATTAGTGTTATTGACTTGTTGCACGAATAACAGGTCTTTATTTTCCCAAAGTTAAGGTCCAAGCCCATTAAAATATGTATAAAAAAAACCTCATTCAGCCGATCAGGCCCTAGGCCCAAAACGGTAATGAACCGAACCAAACCGAACCAAACCGAACCGATAAAAACCAGTTCAGTTCGGTTGCTAAATCTTATTCGGTTTAAACTGGTTACCAATTTTGAAAACCGAAAAATTTTCGGTTCAGTTCGGTTTGACCAAAACCGAACTGCACCCACCCCTAACCATAAAGAGGAAAAGAGAGCATAAGAGAGGATAGGGTTGCAGAGAGAGATTAGGGTTACAAAGAGAGAATTTGGAAAGACCACCTCACATGATTCAGAGGATGGTACTTGTATATATATATTTTGTTTGATAATGAGTTGTACAAAGAACTCCAATAAATGCTATACATGTGTAGGACTATACAAAGAGAATTTTAAAACAGAGTAAACTAATTACGGTACATAAACTAACTAAGGCTATGTTTAGGATTGCTTTTACTTGGGAAATAATCATTTATTTCTCAAGTTTTGAGCAAATAGGTGTTTGGTAAACTTCCCAAAAGCAATTTATTTTACAATTTGCTTCTCCATTAACCAGCTTTTGATAAGCTGGGTGGGGGTTGCTTTTGGAAGCAGAAATTAGCTTATTGTTTATGTAATGTCTAGAATACCCCAATTATTTTAATAAAAGACAATATTACCCTTTTATTTAATAATATAATAAAAAAATAAAAAAGTAAAAATATGAAGAAAAAAAAGATCGAGATTCCAATCCACGTCGCCTCGCCAGCCACCACCGGAATCCCTCCCCAGCCACCATCTCCACCGACATTGCCTCGCCTCCGTCGCAACTGTGATTCCAATCGCCTCCGTCACATTGACCAGATTGGATCTGCAACCCAATCGCGATTCCGTCGAGATCCCGTCACACGTGGAGGCTGACGATCTCAGTGGAGCTGGAAACGAATGAGGAGGCTGCCGACGCTGGAGTTTCCAGAGGTTGCTATTGAGTGTGTTGGTTAAGGAGACTGAGTTGACTCAGAGGAGGAGCCTGAGTTGACTAGGTCATTTGTTTTAGATATAACTGAGTTGACTCAGTTTTTTGATTGAGTTGTTTGAGAAGTGGCTGAGTTGACTCAATGATAAATTTATTTCCTGTTTAAATTTGTTTTTTTTAATTCTTTTTAAATTATTCATATTTATAATATTTATTGATGTCTATTTTAGTCATTTTGTTCAATAAATTTTCCTTCATTTCAAAAGTTCAGCAATTTTGAAATTTAGTTTACCAAACACAAACCAATTTTTTTTGTAAGGCGATTTTATTAAGTTATGTTATAAGCAGATTATAACTTAAGCAAAACAATCTCAAACATAGCCTAGTTGTATCCAAAAAGCTAATTACTCTCTTGTTTATCAATCGAAAAGGTACCCTAAAGCAGGAACAAGTGATAAGCCTATGTCGTTGTTCAAAAGAGACGTGCTAAAGAAGCGCACCAATATGGTAATGGTGCGAGCACTGAAAGTAACGGTGGCCCAGCAGTAAGTTTGCTCCTTCTATATATTGTATCCGATGATAATCTTGGTGTTCTCTCTCTCTTTATACTTCTGATGCTGGGCTTGGAATACTATAGTTTATAAGCTTCTTTTGCTTATGTTAAATTTTGTCCGACATGCAGGTGCTCAAGAAAATGTTGTGCCAAATAATATACTCTTTAATCTTTATTCAGAATTTGCCCCACAAAACCACTGGTTCCAATTCAGATGAGTATATCGGATTCGGATATCCGTATCCGATCCGAATCCGATCCGAAAAATCAGATCAAAAATAGTCCTTCTCCATATGTATCTGCATCTGATTGTTGGATACGACATATATAAAAGTCTTGTTCGGATTCGGATAATCCGAATCACAAAAAAAATCCAAATCCAAATTCAAATCCAATACGAATTTGAATTCGCTCAGAATCCGAATCCGCTCTGGATCCAATTATTGTAATATTTTTTTTTATCAATTTTATAATAAGTTATATTTTATTTATGTTAAATATATATTTTTTAATTAATTTTGAAAAAAGACCCACACTGTATATACTTTATATATAGAACATGTTTTTTATTATAAAAAACTGACCTCGTTTAATTTAAGTTGTTTTTTTAAATATTGTTTATAAACAAATCCCAAAAAAGTCCGAATCCAATCCAAAAATTTCCATACCCAACTCTGAGTCCGATCTGGATCCAAATCCAAAAAAATACATATCTAATCTAGTACGAAATATCTAATCGAAAGACATTTTTCAGTGAAAATCTGATATGAGTCTAAAAATCTAAAAAATCCAAAAATTTCGGATTATCCGAATCCGATCCGATTGACACCTCTCATTGCTTGAAATAATCTTCCAGGATTCAAACAAGTTCAAATGATTGAAGCCAAACCAGGCATTGCCTTTGTAGAATTTGAAGATGAAGTGCAGTCTTCCGTGGCCATGCATGCAGGCCCTTAATGGTTACAAAATCACTCCTCAGAATCCCATTGCAATGACTTTCGCCAAGAAATGATCCATCTTGTTTTGTCCTGTATTGTAGTTTGGTGTCACCAATTGATGAAAAGGTCACGCAAAGAGAAAACCATGGTCAGAGTGTCGTCGACCACTCTTGGACGCCCAAGTTAGGAGAAAAATCATATAGTTCTATAACTGTCTGATTTGTTTTGAGATGTCAAGGCATCTATGATGATGAAATCCATCAGTGCAAAAGCAGAAGCAGAATTCCTGTTGGCTCCAATTCTAACATTCTTATTGAAACATTCAAATAAAGAACTGCAATTCCAATTCCCTTAATAAAAATCAATTCATACTATTTTAGAAGTTATGAATAATTAGTCACAAGATATAAGATGTGCTACTAAATTACCACACATTTGCAGCAAAAATCAACAAGATACCGTCAACCAGTGACCTGTCCAAAAAGGATAACCAACAAATTTTAACCCAGCCAAATAGACAAGGCTGAGACTTTATCCTGGTTTCTGGTAAAAAGTGATGATTTTACACATTTCTCACAGCCTCAAAAACATAAACAAACAAACAAACAAACACAACTGCCTAAAAGTTTTAACAAACTTATCATCATCTACAAATGACTATATCTTACTTCTTCCATAGGGAATTCTCTATTCTTGAGTCCAATTCCATGTTTGCTGATAGCCTTTAACCCTCTCTTGGTGTCTGCATCAGGAATAAACAATAAACTAGTTTTATATATATATATATATATATATATATATATATATATGCATACATAATTGCTGTAAAAAAATAGTAAAAAGAATCCAGAAAGAATAAATCAGATATCTAGTGAGTTGGGCCATTTTGATCTATGCAATAATATAGGTACTCTCATATCACAGTCTGTCAATAATCGGCTACATGCATTTTATAGACCAAACATTTGAATAGATGTAACTGCAAAACCAGGAGTCATATACTCATATTACATACCTTCTGGCTTCTTCTCTCTGAATTCATATCAACAGAAGATATAAGAGAGCAGTATTAGTCTCGACGTCTGCCCCGATCATCACTATGCTTGTATTCGTATCTCTTTCTCTCACTTGACCGTGAATCATCATATCTACCTCTCTTGGAATAATCTGTTTGTCTGTCACGCTCAAGACTTTTACTACCTCCCTCTTCTTCCTCCCCTCTTCCATGCCTGCGACTTCCTTTTAGCAGCTCCTCATCATCTTTCTCATGCTTTCTATATTTATAATCCTCTTCTTCATCTCTTTGGCGCTTTCTCATTTTATGGTCCTCTTCTCCATCCCCTCTTACATGCCTGCGACTTCCTTTTTGCAGCTCTTCATCATCTTTCTCATGCTTTCTATCCTCTTCTTCATCTCTTTGGCGCTTTCTCATTTTATGGTCCTCTTCATCCTCCCCCCTTACATACCAGTGACTTCCCTTTTGCAGCTCTACATCATCTTTCTCATGCTTTCTGTATTTATAATCCTCTTCTTCATCTCTTTGGCGCTTTCTCATTTTATAGTCCTCTTCATCCCTGCTGTGCCTTCTTCCGCTTACATGCTCTTTATAATCTCGATCATCCCCCCTCCTACTGTCCTTGTTCCCAAGTGAGCTAGTATTTAGATCAAACTCATTTTTAGCATCTGCAGAGTGATCTATGTTCTCTGTGTCCTTCCCAACAATCCGACTTCTTAACTTTGTTTCGCGTCTCTCCTCCTTGTTTGCATCATCAAAATTCCTCTGACCTGCGATCACTTCTTGGTGTTGAGAGCTGGATCTATCCCTATCCCCAGACTCTCTCCTTAATTGGTGCAGACTTTTCTCCTCCAGTTTCCTTAATGTGCCTAATGCATCATCATTGTGCTGACCACTTCTTCCTCTAGTTTTATCACCTCCACCTCTATCACTCCCCCTCTCTCCATGTTCACGTTCACTTTTGCTTTTACCCACAGGAGTCTTCACACTTCTCTCATATCTGTCATCACTTGCACTGCTGTCAGAATCACTGTCACTGCTTCCCCGACCAGATTCATCACTATTGATATTGCTATTGTCACTGTCATCAGTCACAGTGGCTGGCTTCTTTACAATTGCTTTTGGCCTTCCTGCTGTTATTTTATTGTTTTTCCTCCCATGACTGGAATCTGAATCTTCACCATCAGTATCATGTCTTCTACTTCTACTATGCTTCTCCATTTGATCATATCTGGCAGCATCAGACTTATCATCAACAGTATCATTCCTTATGCTCTTATTTCCCCATTTTTCATCATCAACATCATGCCTTCTGCTGCTTGTCCTATATCTATCATCAGCACTCTTCCACTGAGGCTCCACATCAGAACGGTTTCTCTCTCTCCTGAAGCTTCCACCCTCCTGTTTACTCTGCTTCTCAAGTTGACTTCTTTTCTTGTCCATCTCACTATCAGTATCAACATCATGCCTTCTGCTGCTTGTCCTATACCTATCACCATCACTCTTCCGCTGAGGCTCTGCATCAGAAATGTCTCTTTCTCTCCTGCGGCTTCCACCCTCCTGTTTACTCTGCTTCTCAAGTTGACTTCTTATCTTGTCCATCTCACTATCAGTATCAGGGCCATCTTCAGGATCATGTCGTACTCTTGTTTTCATATGCTGCTTCCCTCTCTGAGTCCTATGTTTAGATGAGCCTTCATCAAACCCAGAATCATCATCCGAGTCATGCCTCTTATGAGATTTTTCATATTTTTCAACTACCTTCTTGGAACCAACCTCTCTTGTGTCATCATCATCAGTAGAAGAATCCGAACTGTCACTAACATGTTTTCTGCTTTTCTTGTGCTTCCTACTAATGTCATTAGAAGAAGAAGAATCAGAACTGTCACTATAATGTTTTCTGCTTTTCTTGTGCTTCCTTGAAGATTTGCTTTTTTTCTTATGGTTGTCAGAACCAGTGTCACTCTCATGATCACTCCAACGACCAACTCTATGATGTTTCTTTGAGATCTCTTCAGCATGCTCACTAACGCTATCTGAATCAGAAGAATCATCCCTATGTCTTCTTCTCTTTCCACTATCTTTCTTGTTGTGATGCCTTGTCTCCTCCTTGCTTTTCACATCTTTGACACCCTTTTTCTTATCGTCATTCGGTTTGCCATCTTCTTCTGTAAGTCTCTTCCGGCCACTCTCCCTATCCAAAAAGGCATGTTCACTTTTCTCCTGCCACTTGTTATCATCATTGGGACCATTCTTATGACCACTCCTTGGACCTTCATCAGTTCCCACAGCTATTGGTTCATCAGGTTCAGTCATCCCTATTCCAAGAGCAGATCTAAATGCTTCCATCTGTTTCTCCTTTCTAGCAGCAATCTTGTGGGTCTCTGTTTCTGAAACCCTGATAAACCACCAAAGTATATTCTCCAAATCAATAACCCATTACCATAGAAAAAACAATTGTCACAAACAGTTAACAAGAGCATCAGACCCAAATACAAGCATAAAAGTCATAATAAGAATGATCGTCTCAACTGCTAAAAAATATATTTTTGAACTGAATTTTACGAGGAAAAAGTAAGAACATATATAAGAATTGAAAAATCTTCTAGTTCTAATTTAAGATGTAAAGGAGGATAAGTGTCTGAAAATCATTTCCATTTCGAATTTTACACTAAAAGAAAAGAAACATATCCTTATAAACGTGTATAACAAAGAAGACGCTAAATACAGTTAACTTACTAGAGAGCTTCTCTAGTCAGAAAACAGTTATTAACTCCATTCAAACAATTCATAGAAGTAGCCATGTAAAAGAAATGAAGTAAAATGCCCTAAAAAATTTAAAAAATAAATAATTAGAAGAATAGAAAGAAAAAAAAAAGAATTTTCCAGAGTCTAAGATAAGGGGAACTATAGAAAATAATTACCCTCTAAAAATCCCAATCTGAATTATATGTACGCCCCCAGAACAAAGCCATCAAGGAACCCAAAGAAATGACCTTGCAGCTGAAAGAAGAGGCGAAATTGCCTATTCACTAACTAACTATGCATCTGAGACATGCTTGGCAATTAGGACGAATACCCAACAAACATTTCAATCAGTCTTTCAGGTTCAATACATATATACCATCAAACTAACCATTTTGATCATTTAACACTACAAATACAAAACAATATCATGCAAACAACTTATTTATTAAACCCTACAAGCATATCAATAAATCATTCAAAAAACGGAGAAAGATCAGTTACTTTGTCCCAGTAACCACAATGGCAGTCGATCCACCGCTGTCCTCCGCCGCAAAGGCCTCCAAGGTCTTTCTAGCCTCCTGCAGCTTCTCAGCGATCTCAGCCTCCGTGTAACCCTGGTCTACAAGCTTGTCTTCAAGCACAGTGAGCTTGAGCTGAATCTGACGCTTTCGCTCATGCTCCAAAATGTCCTTGTTTGCCTTCCTGGTGACCCCTGCCATGCCCTGACCCGCCTCAAACCCCTTTGTGTTCTCCGAAACCCGACCCGTTTTCGCTCTCACGAAGAACTTGTTGGTCTGTATATAGCCATTGGTCCCCGATCCTCTCGGGGTCTGTAATCCGATCCCGTTGTACATTATCGGTCACTCCACACAATTAAACAACCTTGAATTCAAAATCAACATAATATAATGTCATTACAGCGATAAAAACAGAGAAAATTAAATTAAAAATAAACATACCATATTCTATTACACATAATCGGTGACTTGATACAACTAACAATCTTAAATTCAAAATCCAGATAATATAATTTCAGAATCAACACTTAACAGAGATTCAATCGGACAAAATTCATATGAAATTTTTAAAAAATAATAATAAAATAAAAAAACGACAGATTCCATTTGATCGATGAAAATTATACAAAAATCGCATGAATAATTGAACTTTAAAAGTTAAAAATGAAAGAGATATTCGACATCGACGCACCTGATTTGTTCTTCAATAGACGAGAGAGAGATTGGGATTTCTTTTTTCTTTTTTTGAAAACTAGAGATTGCGATTTGGTTTGAGTGAAAACCTAAATTGTTTTTAATCGAGTCGATTCTCAATTGGATCAGTCGAGTGAAACCCGAGTTGGGCCGGGCTTTTGGGTCAGCTGAGTTGGGTTGCTGTACGAAACTAGGGTGCGTTTGGCACCTGGACAGGACAGAACAGGATCGGACGGGACGGATCGGGACATCTGTTCCATATTGTGTTTAGAATACTTATGACAGAATTGTTAACTGTCTGTTGGTATGGTTGGGACAGGACAGGACAAGATGTTCAAATGACCAGAGTGTCCATATTGTGATTGAAAAATATTCTTAATTAATAATTTTATAAGATTATTTAAGATGGATGGTTAGGATCAAATAAATACATTTTCATATATTAATTATTTAAGATATTCAATAAGTTAAAAATAATGCAATTTAAAAAACTGAATTTTTTTTTATTAAATTTATCTCCATCATTCATATTCGTTATGGACGTGAAAGATTAAATAGAAATTACCAAAAAAAAACTCAAAAACTGAAAAATTAAAAAATATAATTTTATATATATATATATAATTGAGGTGAAGATCCAATATGGATTGATACACGGTAGAGATTCAATCTGGATTGGTCACCACTCTCCACCAACACCTGTTTCAAAATCCTACCTTCTTTTACTTAAGAATTTTTTTTTAATAAAAGCAAAAATTGAAAAAAAAAATTTGAGGTGGATTTCCAATATGGAGATTGGTCTCCACCAACATCTTCATCCTTCCTCATTCACACCAAAAAAATTGGATCTCAACATCTCTATATCCAGTTATCCACCAACACCAAGTTTCACGAAGAAAAAAAAACAACAAAACCCAACTCAACTCAATTATTTAAATAAATATTACAAATCAATTAATTAAAATTATCATCGTTTTCTTCTTTTCACTTTTAGATCTCCAAGAACACATAAAAAATTCATAAAAAACATATCCATAAATCAAATTAAAATCAGAGATGGTGTGTTGAACGAACGAAGAGAGGGAGGCGACCGGGTGATGCGGCGACGTGAAGGAGACGACCTGGTTTTGCGGCGGCGTGAGGGAAGCGAACAAGGGAGGAATTCTTGAGATGGTGTGTTGAACGAATGAGAGAGAGATGATGATGAGAGATGGGTTCAGATGGTGTGTTGAATGATGAGAGATTAGTTTTTAATTTATAGTTGGTATTTTTGTAATTTTTTAAAATTTTGAGGGGGAAAAATGTCTTTTTCAAACTTGTCACATGCAAGGGATAGGTCTAGCTGATGATCTGAGGTGGGACAATTTTTCATGGTTTTTATCCCACATTGTCCCGTCCCATCCCAAGCTAATGGTGCGCCAAACGTGGGACAACAAAAAGGTGTCCCACGTTGTCCCGTCTCGTCCCGCGTACCAAACACACCCCTTATCCTGTCTTGTCCCGTCCCAAGCTAATGGTGTGCCAAACGAGGGACAATAAAAAGTTGTCCCACGTTGTCCCGTCCCGTCCCGCGCACCAAACGCACCCTAGGTTTGGAAGAACGCAATTGAGTTCTGCACTTTTGATTTGGATTTTTTTTCCTATTTTTTTTTTATTTGGTTTAGTTAGTTAACAGGTAAAAGCCAGTTAAATAGTTTTAAAATTATTGTGTTTTTTTTAATTTAAGGGTAATATTGAAATTTCAAAAAAAATATAAATTTGGAATGTACATACAATTTTAAAAGGGTGCAAATATCATCATTCTTACTCAAAAATGAAAATTCTCTGAATTCAATATCGTATGAAAAATATTTTTTCTCAAAACATTTTTAAGGGTGTAGATAATGTCAACTGAAAAAATGATTTACACTAATTTGTAGCCCGCACGATGTGCGGACATCGTAAAATTTGGTGGGAGATTATGGCTGCAATATTATGTGGTGGATTGGGGTGAGGAGAGTTATCTAAAAATCGAGGTTGTTAAAGAGTGTGGGGATATGAATTGGGAAGAATGGTGGAGATGAATTGGTAGAGAAGAGATAAAAAGAATGGAAGGAGAGTTGAAACGATGAAAGATAAATTGTGCACATTCGAATATCAACAATAATATTATAAAATGATACTAAAACAATAACTAACGATTATATAAAATTAATCCATTATGGAAATAAATAAAAAGTCTTATGTTTGCCATTGTATTAAATAAGCTAAGTTAAATGAAAGTCTACAATTGTTGTACTGCAAAATCAATTTATTTTGTTATAAGTAATATGAATTCTAAAGTTCACTAAGGATGTGTATATGTTTGTATCTCAGTTTTGGGGATTGTTCCTGAGTATTGCACTTGGCACACCAAAAAATTGAACCAATCTCGTGCAATTTTTTACTGTATAGTTTGCAAGATACATAATACCAGTCATACTTTGAATCAATTCCAATGATCTTGCAAGATGCATAATACTAGTCGTACTTTGAATATTTGAATCAATTCCAATGATCTTGGGTTCACAGGTTACAGTTATGACCTGTTTTATTTAGATTACTAGTACGAGATTTCATAGTATGATGCTTAAAGTAAAAAAAATGTAGTTATTTTTTATGTATTAAAAATGTGAAACATAAAATGGACGAGTAGTATGTTGGTTAAAGTATAATATTTAATGAGGTTTATTTGATTTAAAATGAAAAACAAAATAAAATGTAATTAATAAACACTCTCCAAAGAGAAAATAATCCCATACCATCAGTAGTGGTGGTCTTAAACATCACCTTCAACTTTCTCAGCTTTGATATACTGTGTTTGGTCGAATCTAGGCTAATACAACAAACCAAAGATGGATACCTTTTTAGCCACAACCATCATATATATGATACTCGATCTGATAACTTTAAATTATGCAAAACAATATTACATAATTATTTGCCTAAAGTTATAGTATGCTAATCAATTCATTTAATACATGCATTATGCTTGTGTGAGATGATAGCTTTGGGTGGCTATTTTATATAAATGTTGAGGAAGAGGAGAGGACATCATGATGTGATTAATTGAATATGAATGGTTTCAATGGTGGAATATATTTTTTTTCATTTTTTTATATAATTATTTTTTTATTTTTTAAATAAATAAATCTCCACCATCCATTTAAGATTTGGATGGTGGAGATTTAAAACATTTTATTTTTATATCATATAAATATTTTTTTGGTAATATCCCTAAATTTTAAATTTTATTTTTAAAATTTGATATTTAAAATTTGGTCAGAGAGATATTTAGCCTAAATACCCATCTTTAATTATAAATTTAGTTAATTTTATTTTTAAATTTAATTAATTATAAATTTAATTAGTTTTTTTTTTCATTTTTTAAATATATATATATATTAATTTTAAATTTAATTAGAGGGGTATTTATGTCATATTATTATATTTTTCAGGTTGATGCAATTATGTACATATTAATGGGAACTTAGTGCAATTTGCCATAACAGAAAAATGGACGGTGTTACTGTTCCGTCAACTATTGCCAATTTATGAAAGTTTAGGGGTTTAATGGCGAAACAAAGTATAGGGGGTAAGGTGCAAATTCGGGCATAGTTCAGGGGCATCGGTGCCAATTAGCCTACTATAAAAGTACAGTTAAATAAAAAAAATACAATAATGCTACTTTGTCCAAATCTGATGTTTAAATGATGTGGCATCATTGTAATCCATTCATTTAAATTATATTAGATTTGTTTGTTTAAAATGAATAGATGACAGTGTTGCCACATCATTTGGACACCAAAATTTGGTAAAGTAGTATTACTATAAAAAAAAATAATACAATTGTAACTTTTTCACCATATTCATAAGTAAATCTCATAGTAATGCATCACTTCCATAGTTTTCATAATCTCAAATGCAATTATTGGAAGGAGACTTAAAAGTTAAAACAATTAAAGTTAAATGACTTTGTCAACTTCGTCTTCTTCATCATATCGCACATTCCGACATCAAGATAATTAATAAAAGCAATATAAAACAATCTTGATACAATAACTAACAAATAAATTGTTTAATATTGTGATAATATAGCATTTAACCATTATATAAGTCTCATATATTAACAATATTTATAGTGCAATTTTAGATTAAGTTTGCATGGAAATATATAAAGCCTTGTATATGTATAAAAGTTTTGTAAGTGTTGTAGTAAAAAATCAATGTCTTTGTGTTTCAAATCTTCAATTACATTCATGCATCCAAAAGAGAAACCAATTATTTTTTATGTATTCAAGAAAATAATATATTAAACTTGATCGTGTAATAGTATTTAATGCATATAGATAACTTTACCTTAGTACAGTACCTCTAAATTTCATAATCTTATAAAAGTAGGTTTGAAATCTAAATCGATAAAAAAAACATAATATTTAAATTATTTTATAATCTTTTCACATAAATTGATTTTATAAAGAGTAATGCTGTTTCGTTTTCCAAGAGTTAGATTTAAATTTTTTTTTTGACCTTCTATAAAAGCCATATAGTTTACATATGCTAAAATTTGATGATAATTCATAAATATTTGTATAATTAATCAACATAATGGTTAGGTTTGGGAATGGTTTTGTCAAAGTATTTTTGTATATGATTGAGATATTTGTTTTTGAGTTACTTTTTTATGTTGTCTAGCATTAGCGAAACAAAAATCTTCAATTGCCAATGATAAAAAGTAACCATCTAGTGAACAATTTCTATTACAACGATATAATTTGAATGCTTCTCTCTACAACTTTTACCGACTATTCTGCTTATTTATAAAATTAGAATCGATCTAACAATCTCCATTAATTGAGCATGTATTGATTGAATCTCTTATTCAAGCAATCAGTCATGTAACAATAACAAAAAAAAATTTAAAGAAAAGTATTACTTTTTCCTTGCCAATTATCTTATACTTGGCATCCATGGCACATAAAATTTTTCCTTCTTAAATCAAAAAATCAAAAACAACCCATAAATAATTTCGCAATCTTTAAATAAAATTCTCACAAATTTTACGAATAACATTCTAGTAGATATACAACTATTTCAAACCCAAAAACAAATATATTTATAATCACAACTAATATATTTCTAATAATAATGTGTGTGTGTGTATATATATATATGAATAATTTAAAATTTAAATAAATTAAAAAGGAAGAGTCCATTGCTCTCTTTATTAAATTCCAACAACCATTTATCTTTCCACCTATTATCTCGGTAAATTCTTAAGAAAATGTCTAAAATTTCCACGAAAAAGCCGGACAAAATTCAAATAAAAATAAATTAAAATGACAAAAAAGAAGAAGTAATAATTTTAAATTTTTAAAAAGCTTTTAAGAATAAATGAAAAAAAAAGATACAGACCTGCTGGTGGTGTTGAGCTGATCTGAGCAACCTGCTCTCTGAACTCCTTTAACTTGAGAAGACGTAGATAGAACTGTATTTATAGTCGGTATCTCTAATTAAATTCACTATCGACTCTTGTGCTTTTTCCAATTCTTCTTCGTCCTAGCATGTCATGCCTCAAATAAACTTCTTCAATAAAGAATTTAATTTTTAGAAAAATAGGTTGTAAAACGAAGGGTTTTTTTTTTAATTACTGTTGAGAATATAAGTTCGTAGAAAATGATTAAAAGATATTAGAGAAATATGGAGATAATTAAATAAGATTTTATATATTCTTTTCCGGTTATAATAATAGAGCAGGAGAATCAATGTAATTATTGTTCCAATTCACTATTAATTTATAACTTAGCACCCAATATTTCAACTTTTATGTTATTATCAACCGTTGCATTTTTAATAAATGCAACAATAAAATTGGAATGTGTTATTGTATTGAATTTTTTAAGAATATTGAAAGAATTTTAAATATTTATTAATTTAATCATATATTTAATTAGTTTAATAAGAAGAATGTCAAAAGATAAATAATTTTTAATCATATTTAAAAATAAGGATAATAATAATATAAATATATATATATATATAATATAAAAGTTGATCTTCACAGCGCCATGTGTCACCGTGAGGGAGCTTTGGTCATAAATCTCAATTCAAGAGAAATCCTATAATCAAGAGATAATCCAATAATAAATAGAGCAATCTTATAATCATTGAGATTCTCTGAATTAAGTGTTGGGATTTCAATAAGAATTGGGAAGCTCAAAGGTTTTTCACGTTAATGTAATGTATTTAAACACAAGGTTACAAATTATTAACGCCAACAATCCACGTTAAATTGATTAGTGGCAATTGGATCATAAGCAATTGGATAACACATTAGTTGGTATAGTTTATAACTTATCAGATACCCATATTTAAGTTAATCATACTTACGTTAATAGTATATTAATCTTGTGGTAACCGTTTGTACTCAATAAAATTAGTCTCCAAATAACCACATAAACATTCCTTAATTAGAGCCCCATGTGAATCCAAAGGTCACTCAATTCTTAAAATGGTTTATTTATATATTATTTACTCTTGAATTTGTTGTCTACATTATTATAATTAATCATATACATAATTACACATAATATTTAATTTAGCCTCTCCTCAAAAGCCCTCTCACTTTCCTCAAATTTCTGTATAAAAACCATCCAAAATCTCACATATTCTCTATCTCATTCCATTAACTTTCCCTCATTAACAAACTCAAAAACTTAAAAGGCGGGGAATTGGATGGCATTGGCGATGAGAAAATGATTGGATGGTGAAAAAGTTATTTCTATAGATTCTTTTTTTAATATTTTAATTTTATTATTTGGTTGAATGATTTTAATCTAAGTTTTGTTTTTTGTTTTTTGCTTTTTGTTTTGTTAGAAAAACTTCAAACATGAAATTTTAACATCCGCAAGACTTGAATTTTCAAGTAGCAGTCCTATGGCCACTATGATATTCTAGCTACGGCTTCGATTCTAGCTTTCGATTATATTTAGCTATCACTACATGGTAAGTTGTATATATAATGACTAATTTGTCATTGATTTATGCCTTTGAGAATTTATTTAATAAATTATAAATTGCTTGAATCCCTTATTGGGTTTTTTGTCAACTTACAATGAGTGTTTCTTTGACTTCAGTCTCCATGGCCACATGTTCAATCGGACCATTCAGACAACAATGCTCCTCTTTACTTTTTGGGGAGATGAAATCAACTGACGAGTCACTGACATACAGTTTTTGGAGAATAAATTTTTGTAAATAAATATTTTACTTTTTTTATATTTTGTTTTTCTCACAAATATTTCCTTTAAAATTGTATGTTATTTTAATTTGTTATATCAGGAATTATTGTTATATTATTAAAAAATAAATGCTACAATTACATTGCATATTGCATTGATTATACTGAATTTTAATATAATTAATTAATATCTTTTGAACTATAAAATATTATAATATATCTATATCTATATAATATCAAACACCACGTATCGGGTTTAAGAAGTATTTAGCTTTAAATTCTTTTATTATTTTCATTTTCTCATTCCTCAATTTACATAATATTGAAGTACAATGTAAAATCACTCCATATCTATAGATACATCGAACTCTTTTCCCAATTTATATCAATACATTGAAAAAATTGATTGAATTAATGATCCATATATTTAATTGAATTAGAGTGGAAGGTCTTCCTATATACTGTATATACATTGAATTTCATAATTATTAACGTAATTATTGTTCCTATAATTATTCCTTCAAATTGGTTCAACTTGACTAAAGTTATAAGAAGTGAGAAAGACATGAAACAAAAACCATTAAAAAAATTTTGATGGATGTTTGTGCCTATGTAGAGAATAGCAATATGTGCAAATTTAATATAAACAGTGAAGGTGCGCTATATATATACATATATATATATATATATATATATATATCTATCTAAGTCTAACTAAATTCATTTTCTTGAACCATCTTATTTATTTTTGTTTACTTTATTTTATATTTAAAGTTCTTTATTTTTCTACGGTTAGAAATACGAATAACAAGTAAATTAGAAATGATGGATGGTTTATAAAGACTTAATTATTGATAAATTTGACTCGAGGGTGACTGTTTATGAGAATTATTGGAATCTATTTTTACATGAGTGTGACATGTTGGATTATGTGTTTTGCAGGAGTGTCATACGACTAGTCGTCTCTTTTATACGTGATCTTCTCGGATCAAAGAGCAGCTTCAAGCCTTCAACCGGTATTACTCTCTCTATTTTAATTTTGTGTGTAATTATAATTTAGTTGAGGGATGATCATTCCAAAACATGATGGTAATAAGTGTCGATATCTTACAGTGATTTGTGATTTGTATGTGGTTCAGATATCTCAACCCACTAATTTAGATTATTATTTAAAAAAATTAAAAAAGAAAAAGAATTAAACTCTCGAATACGTGCTGTTAATCTTTTATGTCTATATCAAATTGTGTGTTTGTGTAATCTTTGATAGTATATTTTCCTTTTAATGATTTTTAGCAGTTGACGTTTTTCGATTTTTGGATGTTTGATCAAATGTCTAAATCAAATGGTATGATTCTATTTTAATATTTTGTAATGTTTCTTATGTTTAGATTAATTACCGATTATGAGAATGGTGTAATTTTATTTACCTGAACCTCTCACCGTCATGTGTCGCCATTAGGAAGATTTGATATTAAATTCTATATAATCATCTATATTAGTAATATAGATTGATTTTTCTTTTTTAAATACTCAATAATGGAGCCCTACATGCTACATGTCGTCCTCAAAGGCTTTGAAATAAATCTTTTATTAATATTCATTTCAATTACAATTACCTCTGTCATTGATCTTCCTATTAATAATTTAGAATCAGCTCAAAAACTGCTTTGGAATAATCTTCCATTGATATCTATTTCAATTACAATTAAGTTATCATTAACCTTTCCGTTAATCTAGAATCAACACAAAAACCATACAAATTCTATTTGGAACAATTAAGATGTTATTAATCTTCACATTAATAATCTAGAATCATCTCAAAAACCATTCAAATTCTCTTATAACACCAATTAATCATATCATTATCCAATCATGTGAAGGATTATGTATTCATGTCATCACCTATTCCTCAACATTTCTATAAATAGCCATATAAAAACTGTGTTATTCATAATTTTGACCTTCACTCTCTTCATTGCAAGTGGAACTGCAACAAGAAGCCATGTTCCAATCTTAAAGCAAGGCTCGAAGCCAGTGGAGGCCTAGCCGAGTGCTGAGCAGCACTGATGGAACTGAAAGTTGTGTCTGGCATATTCAAATGACATCATCTGCTCTTTAAACTAAATTGTGGAGGCAAGGTGAGACATGTCTTTAATTGATCTGTTTTATTATGTGTTTTAGCCATATACAGATATACTCTTGATATATTTATTTCTTTTCATAGTTTTATGAAATTACTAAACATAGAATATCTGCAGTGTTTTTTTCTTCTTTTCTTTTCTACAGCTTTATTATATGATTATATGAATGATTTTTTGTATGTGGCAGATACCATTTAGATCTTTGCAAGATTGTCATTTGAGAGGGCATCTATCTTGATGTTGGTATGACATATATAATATGGCGTCACAAAAAATTGCTGGTTCAGACATTAACCCCTTTAATCTCAATCTTAGATTTGTTAATATGAAATTTATTTTTCTATATTAATTCATAGTTCTCATGAAAATGTGCGAACATGCAGTTCAAAAATAATTTTTACAAATGGCTAACAGGATCCCTGGCTTTCATGCATCGAACAAAATTTATTTCCAGATAATTTGATGAGAATCTATGCAAAAAAGTGAGTGAGCGAGAGAGAAGGAAAAAGAGAAAAATAAGTTACTTGATGGGAAGATTTCAATGTCCATATTGTTTCCTAAGTTAGACAATGTACATGGTGTTGTAACATATGTATATGTCAAGTGGAGGCTTTTCTGTGCCTCAAGTCACCATTAAATTTAGAGTAAAAAGAACCAGTGATTTATATAAGAATGTATATTCTGATGTAATTTGCAATTGATAGTGCTTATTTGCGCTCTCGATCTTTTGTTTTGTTAGAGTTGGACATTATACGTGAGGTGTGATTATTTCCTTTTATCTGGTATAGTTTCTTACATAATGCATTTAACTATTTTTGTGATAATTATTTCCATAATCATTTGTTCTTCAAGAAAAATCTTACAAGGTTTTTTAATTTTATTTTTTTGGTATATAGTTTTTGGATGTTTTCTAAAAAATGTGAGTTCAAAAGAAATCTTTATTAATAAATTACATGGAATGTAGGTAGCGGTCATGATCGATTTGATAGAAAAGAAGGAATAGTATGTATTTTTCATTGGATATTTCCGTGAAAAAATCGTCTTACCTTTTTACAATTCCTTATAAAAGATATAACCATTATTAATAAATTATTCATATAATTAACAAAAAACTAATTAATCAATTTCCTTCTAATTTCAGAAGACATGCAATAATTAATCATATTTGATTAATTTTATTATACTAGGACATCACTTATATGGCTTTTGAAAACAACACAACCATGTCATTTAACATATGAAGTGAACATGTGAGAGAATATTTCAAGTGTTTTCAAGAAGGTGTTCATTTGCACACAATTTTTTTTAGTGCCTTTTTTAATTTTGAACATATGTTAATTCCAATTGTAAGATTATATCTATTATATTACATCATTAGTTTATTAAAAGAGAGTTGTTTTATATGTTTTGTTTTTTATTAATATTTTACTTTTTCCCCTTTCAGAAAATCAATGGCAAACACCATAAATTATAAATAAATGGATCAAAAAATGTCACATCTCGGATTGAAAAGTTTGATATAATAGACACTTGAAGAAATTAAAACATTGAAAGCATAATTAATTGAAAGAATATGTAGAAATGTTAAAATATAAAACTAAAGATGATTGTGTTATATTTTACAATGTCTGCACATCGTGCAGGCCGCAAACTAGTATATATATATATATATACACAATAAATGAAATATTAATGCATTTAAATCTAAAGTTCCTATTTTTTTAAATAAATTCATTTCAAGATCATTATTTTTTTCACTCGTCTTTCACATAGATGATTCAATAAAAAAAATATAAAGGTGAAGACTTTTATGGATATGTAAATAGTAGTAGAGTTATTTTTTTCTTACAAAGAAATTATTTATATACCATTTATAAAAACAAAATATGAGTTAATTTCATATAGAGTTTAGAAAAAAAAAATATTGAATTGAATGTAATAATTAATGTTTTTAATGTGTTACCATTCATATTTGATTAAAACTTATTATTTTAATTTTTTGTCCTGTTATTATTAATATATTATGATTGATATGTTTTTAAAATTTACTATTAATTTCATACAAAACGGAGTACCATTATTTTGATATTACAATTGATATTTTAATTTGTTCTGAAAAATATTTATTTATTATCATTTATAAGAATAATAAAATTAAAAAAAAATTATTTTTGGAAATAATCATATTGTATTTAATGCATATTTAATACATTCTAAAAAAACCAACAAGAAAGAAAACAAAAAAGGTTAAAAATAGAATGAATAAAAAACTGTAAAAAAAATAAGAAAATGTTTTTTAAACCTCTCAATACAACCCAATTTACTCGGAAATACCATTTTATAATTTTTTATATATATAAATACGTTTATTCTAAAAATACTTGCAGAGGCATTCATTTTTAAAAATAAAAAACTCCTTGGAGGTTATTGTCAAGCTAAGTGATAAATTAATTTATTTTTCCATACTTATTTTCTAAAAAAATTCCATCTTTTTGTAATATACTCATTTCTAAAAAAAAATTCATGTGTCACTCATAAGATAATTCAATAAAAATAAATAAAAAAGGTGAAGATTCTTATGGCGATGCAAAGAGTAGTGGATTTTTTTAATTATCTTACAAAAATATATATTTGTTACCATTTATCTATATTAAAAAAAAACTATGAGTGAATTTCATATATTTTTAGAAAATCCATTGAATTTGATGCAGTAATTAATATGTTTAATATGTTACCATTAATATTTGATTAAATGTTATTATTTACCTTTTTTCTTACGTTATCATTAATATATTACAATTGATATTTTTTAAAAAGTTAACCATTACTTCCATAAAAAATGGATTACCATTAATTTAGTATTACAATTGATATTTTAATTTGTTTTAAAAAATATTTATTTATTACCATTTATAAGAATAATTAAAATTCAAACGTATTTATTTATGAATATAATCATTGTGTATTTAATGTATGTTTAATACATTTTAAAAAACTAAAAAGAAAAGGAAACAAAAAAGTTAAAAATAGAAAAGAAAAAACCGTAAAAGAAATATATGTAAATTTCCTTTAAAAACAAAATATGTATGAGAAGAGACTTTTTGAGTTTATAAATTAAATGCCAAATTATCAATTTTTAATCCCCATGTGAAATTATCAATTGAAATATAGACACCGATCAAGTAGACATGACGCCGGTTCTGTTCGAACAGGAGAACCGAACCGGAACCGGCGTCCAAAAATCGGAACCGGAACCGAAAAAACCGGTTCCGGTTCTAGAACCGGACCAGGAACCGGTCCGGCCGGTTCCGGTTCCGATTCCCTTTAGAGCGGAACCGGCCGGTTAGAACCGAACTAGAACCGCCCGGTTCCTCCTTTTAAATTTTTTTTTTTTGGTTTTGTTTTATTTTATTTTATTTTTAATTTGTCATTTATTTATTTAATTTTATTTTGCGGGTGACACAATAAAATACATTTACCAATTACATTTTTATATGATTAATTTTTTAATGAAATATGATAAATAAATTATAAAAAAAGGGGCCGGTTCCGGTTCGGAACCGGTGGAACCGTACCGGACTGGAACCGAAACCGGACCTAAACCGGAACCGGCCTAGGCCGGTTCCAATTCCAGTTCCAGTCCCTCCGGAACTGGAACCGACAGTTCCGAACCGGAACCGGAACCGGAACCGGCGTCATGTCTACGATCAAGTAATTTTGACAAATCAACGTTTTAAAACTATTTAATGCTACATTAAATTTGAATAAATTTCTTTAAAAAATTGAATTAAATAAACAAAAAAAATTGTGTGGTGTATTAAATACCACGTTTATTTCTCCCTCTCATATATATATATATATATATATATATATTTACAGATTCCTTTTTCATTAATTTTAATTTGTTTCTCTCTCAAAACCTCAATCTCTCTCTCTCTCTCTCTCTCTCTCTCTCAAGTCTCTTCTCCCCATATCTTTTCTCCGTCTCATATATATATGTGGAAATGGTGAGAAATGTCACATTTTTGTCTCGCTGTTGCACCAACGTCACCAGTTTAATAAGTTATGTTTAAAAGGCACCTATTTTGGTGAACTACCAAAATTGCCCTTAAATAATCAATTTTTAATTGTCTATGTACTTCCATCTCCACACTTGAAACACTGAAGGGAGTAACTCATCTCTTTCTCTCTCTACAATAAATTTCAAAACTACTCAACGTTCTTCAGTCAGCACAACAAGGTAATATGTTTATCTGAAATACTGTTTTTTATCCTTCATTTTTAAAAAACGTTCCTTTTGTAAACATGAAGCTGATTTTGTGAATATTGAATCTGTGAAATTTGAATCTCCGATGCTGTTAATAAAAAGCTCGGAGCCTTTGAAAGTGCTCGGAGCCTTTGAAAGTGCTCAAAGCCTGTTTGAAAAAGCTCGAACCTTTGGACAAAAGGCTCGAGCCTTTAGAAAATAAGCTCGGAACTTGAAAAAAGCTCGAGACTTTGTAAAACAGCTCGAGCCTTTAGAAAACAAGCTCAGGACTTTGTAAAAAAGCTTGGGACTTTGTAAAAACAGTCGGGACTTTGTAAAAACCCTCGGGACTTTTGTAAAAAAGCTCAGGACTTTGTGAAAAAGCTCAGGACTTTGTAAAAACGCTCGGGACTTTGTAAAAAAGCTCGGCTCTTTTGGGAAAACCCTCGGAATCTTTGGAAAAAAAGGTTGGAACATTTACTAAAAGCTCGGAGATCATAGTAAAAACCTCAGAAACTATTTTAAAAGGCTCTGAGCCTTTTCCATAGCTTTTATGTTTGTCATAATGGTTTGTGGTGATGAATGTTAAAGGGGAATGAATCGGGTGAGAATAGTAATATCTTACAACGGTCGATGAGAGCAGTTACCCTACGGAAGTCAGAGGTTTGTTGGATCCGACAACCAAGGAATGTATATGTCAAAGAATATGAGTTACGAAGAATTGGTGTCGATCGTGCATACCGTTGTGAAGTATGATGTAAACAAATACAATGTTGATCTACAGTCAATATCAATCGTTCCTGGCCCTACATGTCGCACATTTGTAAGAAATGACGATGATGTTCAGTTTATGCTAGGGGAAGATCGGGTGATCCCTCAAGTATGTGTTAGTCTAATTGAGAGGGCAACTGGAGATGTGATACGGAATGATATTCCTGCTCTTGAAAATACCCAACCATTTGGATCCGCTAGCGGTAGCAACCAAGTGTTCACATAAATGAGTGCCACTGAAGGTGGGGAAAACATATGTGTTGTCTAACCAGTAGTGGTCGACCATGCAGATGTTGGTGAACCTCAATTCGACGATGTGTTTGGTTGTCGATTTGAGATGAATGATGGGCGGTATAATGAGCAATACAATGAGATGTACAATGAGGAGAACACTGAACCGAACCTTGGGTCGAACCAGGAGGTGGATAATGACGCAAATATTGATCTGGTAGATCATGTAGAGAACACTGATGAAGATCATGTCCAAATTCAAAGTCGTGGAAGACGTGTAGAAGGAGTTAGTTGCACTAGAGCAGATATGCCTGGTACTTCCGAGGTCCGACATAATGTATCTGCAGATGATTCTGATAATACCACAACATGGGTTATTCCCAGAGCAGATTCATACTCGTTTGGGATTGGTAGAAGCACAACCTTGGTAGCAGAAGAACCTACAAGCATGATTTATAAAGGTCAGTTCCTTCCGACTAAAAAGGATTTGAAGAGACTAGTTGGCCTTTTTGCAATGCGGAGAAACTTCGAATGGAAGGTGAAAATGTCCAATAAGACAACGTTACATCTTGTTTGTTTGATTGACAACTGTACATGGGAATTAAGAGCTGTGAGAAGAGATGAAGGGACGTACTTCCAAGTAAGAAGTTTTGTCAATGAACACAGTTGTCCATTGGAGGAGATTCACCGTCGCCACCAACAAGCTAGTGCAGTTATAATTGGAGAAGTGGTTGCACCTAGACTTCAACAACAAGATGGTTGTCTCATGCGTCCTAAGGATATAATCGTCGATATGAAAACAATGTATGGCATCCAAATCATGTACAGTAAGGCATATCAAGCCTTGCATTATGCATTGTCACTGACCTATGGGACACATGAAGAAAGCTTCTAACTACTGCCGTCTTTTGGTTACGTGCTGGAACAACAAAATCCCGGCACAATCACTGACTTACAGTGCGCTGACAACGGTAAATTCCTTTACTTTTTCATGTCGTTAGGGGCCTCAGTTAGAGGTTTTCGGAGGTGCATGCGTCCTGTTATTGCAGTTGATGGTACCCATTTGAAGGGAAGATTCGGGGGTACAATGTTTGTTGCAACTGCCCAAGATGGAAACGAACAGGTGTATCCAATTGCTTTTGGGTACGGCGACTCCGAAAACAACCTTTCATGGGAATGGTTTTTGGATTGCTTGAAGGGTGCCCTTGGTCATATAGATGATCTGGTTTTTATTTCTGATCGACATGCAAGCATTGAAGCAGGGATTTCTAAAGTGTTCCCTTATGCAACCCATACCATATGTTGTTGGCACTTTGCTGAAAATGTGAAGAAGCGATTTCACAGAAAATATGTTGCAAACTTAATGGACAAAGCCGCTAGAGCGTACACTGAATTCAAATATAACCGGTACATGGGTGAGTTACGTAACCTGCACAAGAATGCTTTCGATTATGTTGAATCTGCCGGTCCACACAAATGGTCTCGTGTACACTGTCCCCAACGAAGGTTCAGGGTGATGACAACAAATGTTGCAGAGTGCATAAACTCATGCCTTAAATTCGCACGACAACTCCCTATGTTGACATTGGCAGAGTTCATTAGGAATATGTTACAGCGTTGGTTTCACGATCGACATCGAGCTGCACAGTCCATGCGTCATCAGTTGACCGACGCATCACATCTTGTGATGCTACAACCTGTCGAGAAGTGCGGTTATATGACCGTCAATCCAGTGGACTAGAACATTTTCTCTGTCAAATGGTCCGGAAAGTAGTGGACTGTTGACTTAGCCCGGAAGACATGCACATGTAACAAATTCCAAATGGACCATTTTCCGTGTTCTCACGCACTCGCAGCGGCAAGGTATATTAACAGTATACAATTATACGCTATATTAAGTAAACGTGATTGTCACTGTTTTCATTGCTTTTGCAGGGAGCGAAACTTGGATTTCATATCGCTGTGTTCGGACTACTACAAGAGACACACTTATTGATGCATACTCAGTTCCTATTATGCCTGTTGGCCATCCTTCTTCATGGGTAGTGCCGTCCTACATCGTTGAGCGGGTGGTTTTAAATCCAAAGACCAAGAGACAATCAGGTCGCCCGATGGAGAGTCGACATGCATCGTCTTCCGAAAGGATAACCACCCAATCATGTAGAAGATGTGGACAATCAGGTCATAATAGCAGGAGGTGTTCTAATCCACCCTTGATTAATGAAGGTCCGAGCAGAATTGTTCCCGAGGAATACAGTCACAAGTGTAACGTATGTCATCAAGTTGGACATAACAAACAGACGTGCCCACACAAGGAATCTGCCGAGGAGTGAATCGAGCCGTTCATACTTATTGTTTAATTAAGTTGGGGTGTTAATTATTACTTGTGTTATTGTATGAAATGCGTGTGTTGTACTTGTAAATGCAAACACTTGAAATTTTAAACAAAAAATTTGAAATTTGAAAGTTCATTACTATAATTGTTTGTACATCGACAACTACAACATCTAATGGGGCTTAGAGTTACAAAAAATCTCCACAACTATCTTCTCTCTGTATGGTGCACATATCTTCTTCTGACTAGTCGAACGTCTTCCTGTTCGCCAGTACGTACTCCATCAATCTCAAGGTATGAGCACCACAGTTACCCATGCGACTCAGCACATGAACAACCGTTACAATTGAAGTTTAATAAAACAAACTTAAAGTTTAAATGATGTTCGTACAGTCATACCCTCTAGTCTGTTGGGGCACATGTGTTGTAGACACCATGCTTACCCCAAAGGGCCTATTCCGCTTCTCGTACTTCACCTCGCCCGTTGGTCTGGCATTGTGAAACCCCACCTGATGCAATATCGAGGGTAGAAACCACCGTAATGGAGCGACCTGCTCTTTCCTGATCTGTTGGGGGACTTCCTGTCTAAACGGGTCTAGCAGGTGGATCTTCCCCACTGTAAGGTCGACGCTGGCCACGAGCCAATGCTGGCCACCAATGTTGCACGGAATAAGGACCTGTACCAAGTGTTCAAGATATTGTTATGGTCAAAATAAGAATTATTAATTAGACACATTGAAACCATAACTGTATTGCGCTCACCGCGTCAACCTCGTGCCATGGTCGGTTCCCTACCGGGAGCAATCCACGTACCGTCATCAGATCTTCAGGGGACCATATGTACTTCAACACAGACCAATTTTTTAGGGCTTTGCCCACAGCATCGCGAGGCATGATTCTCCGCCACAGAAACTCCAGCATTGACTGAAAATAGATAACGAACTGAAATGTTAGAAACAGGATGAAACACAACAAACAGACGTGCGAAAACAATACATTTGAAACACTTACATAGAACTGAGAATCTAGTAGGTTCATCCTCTGAATGTAGACAGTGGGGAATGCTCGCTGACGCTTCCGTAAAATATGCAGGTACGCGTCCATATGCTGACAATATAAACATTATACATTGTTAGTATTCTTCCATAAGTTAAACAAACTTAAAAGACAATCGAAGTAAGGAAAGTACCGTGTCCTCCAACTCCATAAAGTTGGTTTGCAACCGGTGGAACCATGTCACAGGCACGGGGGTCGTCAGATCCACATCACGTCTGCGTAATTTTCAATTATTTAGGAAAACAACTAATTTAACTTAGGTGTTTCAAAATAAATTCACAATATTATAATACTTACAATTCCCCCATCACGTTCCTCTTGTAGGCTTTGTAAGCCGCAAGCTGGTCAGCGTCTACCAAATCTTTGGGCCAGAATGTATGTGCTGCTGACAGGGGCAGTGTCCTTGGCCTCTTCGGCCGACAGAGGTCAGTGTATGGGCTCAGCAACTGCCAGCCTCGTTTGTGAATCCGCTGCTGCCTATGCTCACCGTGGACCACTAGGGGGTGTTGGGAGGAGGAACTCTATCCCTGTGGATCACGTCGAGGGCTCCGATGGGATGGGCTGTGTCGGGATGGACCGACAGTGTCACTGGGGGGTGAGGTGTGACGGGATCGAGTAGAGGAGAGTTGTGTCGGATAGGACCGCAAGGGTGCTCCCTATGGATCGCCTGGTCATGTCAGGAGTGTGGACTGTACGGGAGGAGAGACTCTAACCGAGTGGACTGGACGGGTCCACTGTGTGGTCCTAGATATGAATAGGAGGATCCACGTCATGTACCTCCATATTGAGCGGAAACTCTAATATCGTCTGGGTAACTGTCTCCCTAAATACTCTTGTATCCGTGCCACCAGGGATTTGCATCTGCTGGTCTCGTACTGTATCTCCAGCTATTGGACCATGCGTCTGAGGTCCATCAGCCTCCGTCGTAGGTCCGGTGGCTGGGTCTGTCCCTCCGTCTCTGTCTCTACGTGGAGAGTCTCGATCATGGGAGGGTGGACCATCCCTGCCTGACTGTGATGTCGAACCCCACCGCCCCTAGAGAAATTCCATCACCTCCCTATGCTGCCTATCCCGTTCCTGATCACTCCTCCGGAGATCCTCCCGTAACGCAGCGACTGCATCCATCACATATTGGATTTTTCGTTCCAAACGGTCCTGAAACAAAATCATTATTGTCAGTACTAAAACCCAAGGACTGTTTCAACATAAATAATGCATTACACCATTTTTGACATACCTGGCGATGCCCTCCAACGTCTTCTCGTGAATGTACTCCACCGAGCATCGCAAATCGAACCTGTCTGCGCCTAAGAGGACTCCCAGCGATAAACTCCGGGTCCGAACCCTCCGTATCCGGCATGTGCCTGAGGGAACTCCCACCGCCAAACTCCTGGTCGGAACCCTCCGTATGACTCCGTCCGGCAGTCTTATGATGTAAGGGATCCGGTACCGAGCCGTCGTGTCCATCGGCAGCCATATATTGACTGCTTCCCTTATTTATGCACTCGTAGTACCGTGCAACCATCTCAGCTGCTGTCGGCACCAGTGCAGTCCTCGCAAACATCTGAAATCGTTGTTAGACCATTGTATTTGTATAATCGTAATATGTAAACACTTTAACACAATAGATTCTTACCCTAGCTAAGAAAATTTTGTCCAGCTTGTCCGACCTTGGTTGCTTATGCAACTGCCAGTGTAGCATACGGGGGGACAACTCAATCCGCCTACGAGTCCCAAATCAGGTCCCAAGCTTAGGGATAACCTCATACGCAAATACCTATGTAAAAAAAACAAGTTATTCAGAATCCAATCATTTATTCCGTAACTCATGTAAAAAAATATTCAGGTTTTTAAACGATACAAATTCTAAATTCTCACCAACAGTGCAGTGAGCTAGACCGTAAATGTTGTACGTCTCCACCGTGTGAACGTCAGCGCCCTTTTCCTGCTGTCGTCTCTCATACCGTACACTTCGGCCGTCCAAGGCATTCTTGAATCCAATAATGGACTGCCTATATACGTGGGCACCCCACGGGAATGCATCAAAAGCGTCCAAGTCCTCGACTAGCCGGATCTGCCATAATGGAACTTTCTCTCTCTCGTCCAACCCCATCAATATCCAGTTTAGCATATAAAGGAGGCACAGCTTCACAACATCGTACTGCTCCTCAAATACACCGATCCGTAGAACAGCTCTCAGCTGTTCATAATCCACCTCATCTACACCATTAAAATACCGTTGGTGTATCCCATTCTGAACCATCTCATACCTCGTCGTGTCGGGAATCACTCCAAACTTCAATTCGGTGATCAGACAGAATTTAACCTTGGAGAACCGGACGGAACGAGGACCTAACATAAATCTCATCTCATCCTCCGGCCCATCGCGATGTAGCTCGCGCAATAGCAGTCGATGGACTACGCTACCCGAAAACTTCATCCCCCGATCCATCCTAAGGAAATGACCAAAACAAGACTCTGTATACCGACGTCGGTCTTCGACCTTGAATTGTTCTGGTACACTGTCCAGTGCAACGTCGATATCATTAAGGTCGTTGAAATGGTCATGCCGAGTGATTTTTCCATCGTACCATTCATCCTCTGGAGTTTTAAGCAAATCCTTTAGTTCACTACCCATCTGCATATTCACAGAAAGAATGCATCAGTAAACTATAAAAGGCTCGGACATAATAATATAAAATAGCAGGGAAGCAGTTTCACAAAGCTCGGACTCATATTGAAAAAGCTCGGGAAGTTTGAAAAAGCTCGGGCAGTGTAAAAAGCTCGGACGCGTTTTGAAAAAGCTCAGACACAGTTTGAAAATGCTCGGACTCATTTAAAAAAGCTCGGACTGTTGAAAAAAGCTTGGGCACTGTTTGAAAAAGTTCGGGCTCAGTTTGAAAAAGCTCGGACACAGTTTGAAAATGCTCGGACTCATTTAAAAAAAGCTCGGACTGTTGAAAAAAGCTCGGGCACTGTTTGAAAAAGCTCGGGCACTGTTTGAAAAAGCTCGGGCACAGTTTAAAAAAGCTCTGACACATGTTGAAAATGCTCAGACTGTTGAAAAAGCTCGGACTCAGTTTTAAAAAGCTCGGAAACTGTTTGAAAAAGCTCGGAAACTGTTTAAAAAAGCTCGGACTGTTTAAAAAATCTCGGACACTGTTTCAAAAAGCTCAGAAACTGTACTAAAAATCTTGGCCACATTTTAAAATAGCTCGGGAACAGTTTCTAAAAGCTCGGGAATTTTAAAAAAGCTCGGACTCATTTCTAAAACGCTCGGATACCCAGAAAAAGCTCGGAACCAGTTTGAAAAAGCTCGAAAAATCCCAGAAAAAGCTTGGAAAATATTTTGAAAAGCTTGAAAAAAGCTCGGAATCACCTTGAAAAAGCTCGGGAACCCAGATCTTCAACAGATTTACAAACCCTAACCTAACCCATAACCATTCTCAGATCAACAAACAAACCTAATCTACAAGTTTAATCAACAACCAACATCAAACATGAACTTATTAAAAACAAAATCAACAACATAATCTGACTCAACTTACCACAGTCAATTGAAGATGCTCTCGTCTGAACACCAGAAAAAATACTGTTGTCCTACCGCCGGTTACTTCGACGTCTTTTTCAGACGGAAAACCACTGATCTTCCAACGCCGGTTCTTTTTCCAAGAGATGTTTTCTCTCTCTTGTTTTTCTCACTATGTTTGAAAACGACAAAAACTCACTTGGAAGGGGTATTTTTGTCTGGACACCTATATTGGTGTCTTTTAAACATGAATTAGTAATGTGGTAATATTTGCACAACACCCACCCTAAATAGTGCTATTTATTTTTTGACCCCATATATATATATAGAGATTCCTTTTTCATTAATTTTAATTTGTTTCTCTCTCAAAACCTCTATCTCTCTCTCAATTCTCTTCTCCCCATATCTTTTCTCTATTCCTCAGTATAATCTCTACGCATTTTTTCATGGTGGTGGCCCTGGTGGCCAGTGGTCGACGACGTGAATTGGTTCACGACTAAGTGAGGTAACTGTTGATGTGGTAGCTGGTTGTCAATTCACCTAACAACTTCTATAAAAAAAATCTGAAAAACAACGATATGAACATCATATACATAGTAATTTTATCAAATTGATATAACAATTTTTGCATACCTCGGTGGTGGACATGTCTTGTCATCTATGTAGCAATTGAGAGTTGCCATAACCTGAGTCTTGCTCCTTGGTGTCTAAGGGTCTGTTTGATTTTCCCACTTAACACTTAATGGTACTTAATGTGTTCCTATTAAGTTGTTTTGTTTGATTTTTTAAGTGACTAAATCACTTAAATAACTTTTAAAATCACTTAGGCCTTGTTTGATTTTTCAACTTAACATTGAATGACACTTAATGTATTTCATTCAGTTATTTTGTTTGATTTTTAAGTGTTAAAATCACTTACTGAACCATTAAAACCACTTGTTTTGAAAAGCGAAAATTTTTCACTTTTCACTTAACACTAATCCAATTTAATTTAATGCAAAATTTTACTTCCAAAACTATCCTCACTATTTTAATCTATTTCCAATTAAGGTCTATTTCCTTCTTTTTCCATAATTTGATAATTAGTTTTATTAAATATTATGTTCATTTTCAATGTAATTCAACAAATGGAATAATTTATGAAATATGATTAATAACTAAATGAATTTATTTTATAATTAATTTACATTTTAGAGTTGTCCTTAATATATTAAAATGTAAATATATAACAAATAATAGTTATAAAGACATAGTTGTAAAATCATTTATTTTCAGATATTTATAACTTAAGAAAAATAAACAACTTATCGCTTATATTCAGTTTTCAGTGAAAAAAAAAAACATGTTTTTCAATTTTCAGTTTTCAATCACTATTCAGTGTTCAGCAACATTCAGCACCGTTCAGTCTTCAGACAAAAAATCAAACAAGGCATTATTTATAAAAGTGAAAAATTTTCGCTTTTCACTTAACCAAAAAACAACTGAATTGATATCTATTTAATATTTCCCACAACCCTAACCATATTAATTTTTTAGGTGACTATATTGCCACCCACAAAATGTCTCCCTACACCCATTTTTTCTTTAAAATGTTATTACTTAAATAACCTATAACAAAATTACTTTTATAGTGTACCAAAATAATATAAATTCATTTGCTGCACTTGCAACTGGGGAAAAAAGTAAACTTCTGCAATCTTTGATCTTTAGTTTTTCTCTAGTAAAAGAGAAAAACAATAGAAGAGGAAGACACTTTGTTAATAGAAGCAAAGACAACATCACAACGTCAACATATCTTTGCAATTCACCACACCTTCTTCTCCATTTATTATTAATCTATTATCATAGTCTCTCAAGATTCAATATGACAAATAAGATAAATTTAAAAAAAAATAAGAATATTAATAGATTAAAGAACATATGAAAATAAATAAATAAAATAAATTAGTCAATGTTTATATATTAAAATGTAAATATATAACAAATAGTAGTTGAAAGGGTATATATGTAAAATTATTTATTTTCAGATATTTGTAAGTTAAAAAAACAAACAAATTATCACTTATATTAAGTTTTCAGTGAAAAAAAAACATGTTTTTCAGTTTTCAGTTTTCAGTCACCATTCAGTCTTCAGTACAATTCAGCACTAATTAGTATTCAGACAAAAAATCAAACGTAACCTAAGCCTACCTATAATAATTGGTAGCATTTTGTTTCTTTACACAAGCATGCATCCTAATTGTCTTTATATATAGGAATTGTTTGGGTAAGATCAAAAGCCAAAATGCATTGTAAAAAAATTATTAATAAAAAATTATATCAGTTTATTGGAGTTGGACACCCAAAAGTTAGTACTGAAAACCCAAAAGTTTTGCCTTTAATTCATGATACTCAAAACAATCATTATTATTTATTATTTCTTTAATAGAAATGTTCAATTAATTAAAAAAACAATCAATATTACTAATATAGAAAATTATATAGATTAATGCATTTAAATCCAAAGCTCCCTCAAGGCGACATGTGACGCGTGAGGGTCAGCTTTTATATGTTATATAGATTTGTGTTAAAAATGGGTATATATTTGTGGATGTTGTGAATATTGTCTGGATTTACCACCAATTGTATCTACTGTCTCTCTCTCACCACTCACACCCCACTTGTGTTTCAACATCATCACCAATACCTATCACTTGTGCACCCACTTGTGTTTGCCATCATCATCGCAGTTCATCTCTCATTTGCCTATATATATATATATATATATATATATGTTCTGTATCACTTGTAAACTCTCTCCTAGAAAATCAATACAAAGCTCTCTCTCTCTCATATCTCTCTTGTCTTTCTCAGTTTATTATTTATTTTATTTGTTCTTCATTAATTCACAACACGTTATCAGCACGATTATAGACTAGGGAAGGAAAGTGAGCAGCAAATAGCAATTATGTACCAAAGAAAATTCTTGAGAGTTTTAGCTTTGGATTTGGTGAAGTCCAGAAAATTCGAAGTGCTCGAATCGCTGTTCAAAGTATACTGTTGTGTTCAACTCAGAAATACGATTCTAATGCCACTGACCGCATCTCAGACGGAGCTCGAAGGAACTCTCTAGCTCCAGTCAAAGTTCGGTCAACGTCAATTTTTTCTCCAGAAATTTCTACAAATATTTCTAAGAAAGAAGACGACCGCGTCAACCACCATGTTATTGTCCAGTCGGCGCCACATCAGCGCTTAGTCGGTGCCACATTAGCAATCAATCAGCACCACATCAGCTACATGCCACGTCATTGACATGTCGTCAGTCAGGGAATATTCTATTGATGTCAGAGAATATTCTGTAATCGTCATCATATTCCGTTAGTCTGACGGAATATTCCCGAGTCAACTCAGTCCAGAAGTGTTTTGTGCCCAACTCAGTACAATTTTCACCTAGTTTTCGACCGAGTCAGACCTAATTCCAGCTATTTCGATCGTTCCGGACGTAACCGTGCCATCAGTTTCAGCTAATTTCGCTTGTAAGTACTGTTTTGACTTATTCAAACTTTATTAACTATGTTTTCGGGCGTGATAGAAGATCCAGAACCTATAGATCTAGATCCAGTGTTACATACATAAATGCCATACGGCACGGTTTTGAAAACCGATGAGATCCTAGAGATCTGAATCTAGTGTTATATACATGCCATAGGCACGGTTTTGACAACAGATGAGAACCTGGAATTCTAGATCCAGTGTTATATACATTCTTGATACTGTAGGGAAAAAATGGTTCAAAACGTGGCAGGAAGCAAAAAATTGAGTTTGTATATTTTAAAATTTTCCTTTAAAAGAAAGAACCTTAACCCTTGATTAATTAACATATAATAAAAGTATCGTACCTTTTTCACATGACGATTGATATTGCATCGATTTGAATCCGCTTGCTTCGAATTGAATTGCAAGATCTTCCAATCCAATCACAAACATGAATCACCTAGGAGTGTGGGCTCCCTTTCTTTGAATTGTAAACCTGAGGATGGAAACAAAAATATTTTTCTTTTTGTTAGTCACAATAATCCTCGTAGAGAAACTAAAGAACGTTTGGTCACTTGTGAATTCTCGATCTTTTAATCGAAAACTCGCGTGAACCCTAATTCGATCTTGTACATTAAGCCTTTTGATGTAAATGCTTCTAATGTACTATCGAAAATAAAACGCTCTTTATTCTTCTTCTCTATGGCCAAATTCTACACTTTTTTCATTGAGTTTGAAGTTTTTTATTATTATTCAAAAGCAAGAGAATAAAAATTCTTTCTTTCAAATTTTTTTTAACTCACATTATTAATTCCGAATTTAATAATATATATATATATATATATATATATATACAAATCCTTTCCTAAAGAGGATTTACTTTGTGGTCAAGAATCTTATCTCTATGTGGATTTGCTTGGTGACAAATAATCTTTTTTTTAAAAAGATTTATTTTCCACACCAAGACTCCTAATCCAACTCAAATAGTGTATTATTCAATAACCAATTATTGAATATAATTAAATTGTGACTAAATCAAAAACTTCCTAATAGAAATCAAATACTTCCTAATTTGACTAGATAAATAAATTCCTATTATTTATCTACTTATCAAATATAGTTTTTGATGCTTATCATATTACCAATAATAATATGACTCTAGGAGACCAACTCCTACTAGGAAAAGGATTTTGACTTTTAATTAAATAATAATTAATTAATTAATTAATTAATTTTCATTTAATTAAATAATAAAATAAAAACAATATATAAGACTAATAAATAGTCCCTTGCCGCCCAAGCCAATATATAATGGCCAATATTGTTTTTTTTTTCTATTTTATTAAATCCATTGGACCTTAATAAAAAGTCTACATGTGAACTAGACTAATTCTTACTAAAAGAAACAAGTCCACATGCCTTAATGCAATTCTAGATAGACCCAGAAATTGGTCCGGTAGAATATATCAAGTGGTCCATGTAAGTTCGTGTGAATTGGGGATCTTGGCGGGCTATCTAAATTTAAGCTCCAATAGACATAACCTAATCACAATTAATAAATGATTCACTTAGGTTCGATCTATTAATTTTAGTTCATTCCACTAAAGAACTAAAATTGAACTCTTAAATAAAGATAGAATAAGTTAATATTGCTCATTTATACCCTAGACAATCTTAATGGAGATAGTGTATCCTCATGAAGAATACCAGTAATCGCCAAGAGCTCATAGACCGCCTATAGCTCTCTAAGTTACAATATTTACCCATATGACCACATTTTGAACTTGGATATTTTGACTTGTCCATAAGCCATATTTCATTAGACACTATTGAAAACTTAACGTTAAGATTTAATATCCTAATACCTCAAAACATCCATATGATGATATTCTACTCTCATTTAATAAATGGAGCCACAATGTCCATATCTATAAATGAAGTCCTCTATCGATTAACAAATGAATACCACAAAACTATTGAGGATATACTATGCTATATAATCGTACTCATTGATAGCTCAAATGATAACACTTGCAACCATAAGTCCATCATTTATCTCAGGATTGAGATAGACTTTTCGATTGTCTTCAAGTGAAAACTTTTATCTATTGACGGTTCTGGATAAAGTATTTCATTATGATCATATTCAATGTACCCAGTGCACTAGATTATTTTGCCCAAAGGACACCACATTTTGATGATTTTAGACTTATCATAACACATTTGATCCCACTCAAATGCTAGCAAAAGAATCTACAACGTTAACAAGATAAATGCGCCCAACATTTATCTTAAGTTGTGAATATTATTCAAGACTAACTAAAGAATTGTGTCTACCTCATACATATCCAGATGTACGAATAATTCTTCTTTTCTCATAGTCTTTTGGCCTTATGATTTTTTACTTTTGACAATTATAATAATTAAACTATAAATGCTATAAGATTTGTTAAACTAGAAATCACTTTATTAATATGAAAAGATTGTCAAATATATTATTACACTCTTGCTATTGAGCATAATCCTAACAGATACTCATGAAGAGCAATATTCATAGAAGAATGTTGTGAGTATCATAAAACGAAGGCTAATTGGCACTAATGCCCCATAAACTCTCCAAAATTTTGCACTATACCCTATATATTTCTTTTTCGGAACTAAACCCCTTGAACTCTCGTTTTGTTGGCAGAAGCCGACTGTAGATGCCCCCTCGCAGGGGGTAATAAGCCCAAGTGTTTGCCAATGAAATGAGAGTTCATCGGGTTTAGTGCCGAAACATAAAGTACATGGGGCATAGTGCAAATTTTTAAAGAGTTTAGAGGCATCCATGTCAATTAGCCTAAAAACAATTTAAGATCCATGAAATTAGAAATAATATTTTATTCATTTCATACACATCCAACAGGATGCTGTAAGTATCATAAAAAGGATTTAACATCATAACGTATTATAAAATTGGAAATAATATTTTATCTATTTCATACACATCCAACATGATGATGTGAACATAATAAAAGGATTTAAGATCCTAATATCATGTATAATGAAATTGAAAATAATTTATCCATTTCATACATACTAGAAAAGAGATAAGAAAAAGGAGGTGTGTGTGTGTGTGTGTGCAGAAATTATGTGAAGAACACCACTACGCAATCTTGATCAAACATGGATATCTCATTCGTCTGATATCAGTTTGGGCTGAAATTTAGTCAGCACATTCTACTCTTGTGGTTTTTAAATCTACGATGGGATTGTCAATCAGAATTCCCTGTGGTGAGTTCTGCAGTTCCGAACAGGGCTGGACAGAAAAATAGGGGAGGAAATTCCAGTACTGCACAGGTTTCATCAACGAGTGATATCTCTTTGATTTGTGGTCCGATCGGGTTGAAATTTGGTCATAACGTTCTTCACACATGGTTATACAATCTGATTGGTGGATTGTTGATCAGAAGTTTCTGCTGAGTGATATACACCTAGAACATAGTATCCAAAATTAAAAGAGAAAAGGTTTGTAGAATAAACCTATTTAAAAAAGGAATTATTATCGTATCAGATAAGATATAAAATGACATTACATCTAATGTCCATAAAATTTTCAGAAGGGAAATAAATATGTATTGCCGAAAGTGTAATGACTCATACAGTTTTGCGGTATCAGAAATATTTTATGAATTTGACTTTGCTCAGAGTAAATGTTAATATTGTATCAGGTCCAACAGATCTGACAGAAAGCTCTGAAAGAGCCACGATATTATTATCAAACAATACTAAATTATGTGTCAGGTCCAACGGATCTGATAGAAAGCTCAGGAATAGCCACAATATTGTTATCAAACAATACTAAATCATGTATCAATGATACTTGATATTATTCAAGCAGAACATAAATGAATATGCTTAATTCAAATGCATATAAAGTTAATACCAGATCAGATTCAACGGATCTGATTAAAGGCTCTAGAAGAGCCACCATCTTATTACCCGATGGTATTAAATTGTGTATCGATGATACTTTATATCATTCAATCAGAATATAAAAAAATCTGCTTATATCAAATGCATATAACCTTATTAATGTCACAGTGAGCCTATGAATAATAAGAATATTGAATATATGTGCATGATTTGGGCTAGAAACTCATTATTGAGAATCTGCATATTATTATATTGATTAAATTTCAAATGGAAAGTTTCTCCAAAAGAGAAGAGTAAAACAAAAGTTACTCTTATACAAAATAGAGATACCAGTTCGGTTCTCTCTATATATAAATGTGTCTCATTTCACTATTCGGATCCCTCAAATACGAAAAATAATTGATCATTAGATGATTATTAATCTGTTACCTAATATATGAAAGGTAACGCGATTTTATAAATTGCTATCTCATAAACCTCGGCCGGGTGATTGTTCTTGAAGAACGATCAGAGTGAAGAATAACAAATAAATCATCTGATACATATCATAAACTTATGAACATTTTTAAAAGGTATTGTTATCGGGATCCCAAAAGTAAACAAAACTCGAGTTATAAATAAATCTACTTTCTCTAAATCAACTCTATAAGAGTATGATATATCTAAAGAGACACAAGTCTATGAAATGACTAAATCCATTGAAATGAAAGAAATCTCAACAAAGATACAAGAACATAGAAATAGAAATTCTATAAATCATAAAAGTCTATGAAATGACTAAATCCATTAAAATGGAAGTAATCTCAACAGAGATGCAAGAATATAGAAATTGAGAATATTTTAAAAAATCATATGAGAGAAACGTGGAATCATAAGGAAATAATCATTGATGATGCATTTTTATACACAGTAGCGCTACTGAAATTATAAATGATAATTATGATATTCATAATATCAATGATTGTAGACAAAATGCACGATTGGCCTATATGAAAAGAAGCGATTCAAGAAGAATTGACTTCATAAGCCAAACATAAAGTATTTAGACCAATAGTATTCTAGACACCTAGAGATGTCAAACTAGTTGGATAATCATGGGTCTTTATATGGAAACGTAATGAAAAAAACGAGGTCGTGAGATATGATGCACGACTCGTAGTACAATGTTTTTTTTTTACAGAAACTTGGTATTCACTACTGATGAATACGATTACGTTCCTAATTTTTGATCAATTTGGATGCCTTTGAAAGGCTTGAAATATGTTTTCTAGACGTAGGAATAATTTATCTATATGGTTCACTCAATGTAGATATTTATAATCCCTGAAGAATTTAAAATGCTAGAAGCCTGTAAATTGAGATTTTGTCATCTGTATTTGATGAACATACAAAAATCTTTATATAGATTAAAAACAATATGAACGGATGTGGTATAACCGTCTCAGTTAATATCTGATAAAGATAAGGATATAATAATCATATTGTATACTTATGTGTCTTCATAAAGAAATGAGAAAGAAAATATTGTCTTGATCTGAAGATCGAACATGGATCAAATGGAATGCTTGTCCATCAATCAGAATATGTTGAAAAGATTCTGAAAAGATTTCATATGGATAATACTCTGTAAAGCAAATCTTTGCTTATACTCTCTTTAACCATTTATTAAGTTATTGCATTTTATGAAATAAACATCAGTGTGCTTGAGTTCAGCAATCTAGAATATTGCTTTAAAAGAACTTTTATCAGGGGGAGCGTCCCATCAAGGGGAGCAAATCAAATGAAGTATATTAATTATATTGAGGCATATGTGCATTGTACTTTTTTTCCTTCCAATCTAGTTTTTGTCCCATTGGGTTTTCCTGATAAGGTTTTAATGAGGTAATTCTCTAGGCACACCCAAAAATCATTTGATCCATACAGATCATCATAAATATTACATTGATCTAGTACATCATCGTATATATGTTGTCTTGATCAAAAGATCATTGTAAATATTACTTTGATCTTGCTAATCATCGTATATATGTTACCCTGATCCAGAAAATCATCATAAATATTACTTTGATTCGACAGATCAATGAATATGTTTGTTTAGGTTTTTATCCCATTGAGTTTTTCCCTAACAAAGTATAAATGTGAGAAATGTTTTGAAGAAAACAATAATTCTGGACAAATATGTACTATACTCTTTTTTCCCTTAGACCAGGTTTTATCCCATTGGGTTTTCCTGACAAGGTTTTTAACGAGATAGTTTTGAGAACATCCAACACCACAAGATCCAGAAGATAATTGTATATATTGTTATCGAGGTTTTTATCCCACTAGGTTGTTTCTAGCAAATTAAAATACAAGTGTACTATACTCTTTTTCCATTCGACCAGGTTTTATCCCATTGGGTTTTCCTGACAAGGTTTTTAACGAGATAGTTTTGAGAACATCCAACACCACAAGATCCAGAAGATAATTGTATATATTGTTACCGAGGTTTTTATCCCACTAGGTTTGTTTAGGTTTTTATCCCATTGAGTTTTTCCCTAACAAAGTATAAATGTGAGAAATGTTTTGAAGAAAACAATAATTCTGGACAAATATGTACTATACTCTTTTTCCCTTCGACCAGGTTTTATCTCATTGGGTTTTCCTGATAAGGTTTTTAACGAGATAGTTTTGAGAACATCCAACACCACAAGATCCAGAAGATAATTGTATATATTGTTACCGAGGTTTTTATCCCACTAGGTTTGTTTAGGTTTTTATCCGATTGAGTTTTTCCCTAACAAAGTATAAATGTGAGAAATGTTTTGAAGAAAACAATAATTCTGGACAAATATGTACTATACTCTTTTTCCCTTCGACCAGGTTTTATCCCATTGGGTTTTCCTGATAAGGTTTTTAACGAGATAGTTTTGAGAACATCCAATACCACAAGATCCAGAAGATAATTGTATATATTGTTACCGAGGTTTTTATCCCACTAGGTTGTTTCTAACAAATTAAAATACAAGTGGTGGAAATCCAAGGGGGAGTGTTGTGAATATTGTGTGGATTTACCACCAATTGTATCCGCCGCCTCTCTCTCCACTCACACCCCACTTGTGTTTGCCATCATCATCACATATCACCTCTCCTTTGCCTATATATATTAGTGGTGTCCACGATTCGGTTCCAGTTAGGTTTCCTTTTGAAACCGCCGGTTCCGGTTCCGTGGAATGGACAAACCGTAACCGTAACCGTAATTTTCGGTTTGGGTTCGGTTTCGGTTCCGTCCGTTTTTTAATTTTTTTTTTCAAAAAAAGTGCCACATGGCATCATCTAATTGGTTGGTTAGTTTTTTTTTATATAAAAAAAATAGTAAAACCGGCGGTTAAACCGCCGGTTTTAGGCGGTTTTTGGAGAGGTGTAATAGTAACCGAACCGGCAGAAAACCGGTTTCCAACCGGTTTTGTAACCGCCGGTTACGGTTTCGATTTCCGTTTCGGTTTTTTGAGTCCGGTTTCGATTTTTAACCGTCGGTTTAACCAAACCATGGACACCTCTAATATATATGTCATGTTCTGTATTACTTGTAAACCCTCTCCTAGAAAATCAATTCAAAGCTCTCTCTCTCTCTCCCATATCTCTCTCGTCTCTCTCACTTTATTATTTATTTCATTTGTTCTTCATTAATTCACAACCGTGGATATTTTATTGAATAAGGAAACCGATTATAACCTTTAAGATCCATAAAGTTATTTTCTTTTAATATTCATTAGGCCCAAACAAAACCGTATTAAAAATATATGAGATGAGGTTTAGCTAGTAGCTACTATACATGAACTTTTCTCTGGTAGACATATAACTGTGAGCATACTTATAGCACACTTATCTACCTCATTACTTTTTATCAGAAAAAGCAATGCAATTGGAGTTTTTCTTTGATAGGCATATAATTGTGACATATTTATAGCACACTTATCCACCTCATCACTCTTAGTTATGTAAATATTATTTGACCCAATTGTATTGTTGTTACTAGCAAAAAGTGATGAGGTGTATAAGTGTGCTATAAGTATTTTCACAGTTATATATCTGAGGAAAATTCATACAATTGGGTCAAATAAACTGATATGAGGAAGATTGTGTAATAAGTATGTTTATAGTCATATACATGCAAGAGAAAACCCTGGGAAGTATTATCATTTTTAGTTGTTTTTATTTCTGACTTTTTAAATTACTGTTTTATTTTAACCGTTAGATTGAAATCCAAAGGATATTAGCAAAATCATAATTATAATGTTTAATTTTCAATTACCCGTTCAAACTTAACCATTGTTGTTGCTGATTCGTACCGGGGAAAAGAGATCACAGACTTCGCTATGGTAATTCTCAAATTGAGTCTCAATCTCTTCCTCAGTATCTATTCTTGAAACTTGCATTGGGTTCTTTTTCTTTTTCAAAAAACAATTATTATTATTATATTCATGGTGAATTGGAAAATTGATAATTGCAGTGAACTGAATTGGGGTTCTATGTCTTATCTATGTGATTCTAAGGTTTTTGTGTAAGATTTGACTTGGTGCTTTTGCGATTTTGTGCTGACTGTTTTGTTCTTTTTGAATTTTCAAGGGTTTTCTGCAACCAGATCCGTTTCTCAATGAACTGACAAGCATGTTCGAGCGAAACAGAGAGAAGGGCTCTGTTTGGGTTACCCTCAAACGATGTAAATACACAAACTTTCCTTTTATCATGTCTTCATTTTCTTTTTCTGTTTTTGTTGATTTAAGTCAGTTTGGGCTGTGAACTTTGGAGGTGTTTGTGTTAATTGTATGTGATATGTGTTGATTTTTGGATATAATTCTTGCGTGATTTAGCATCAATGAAGTCCACGGTTCAAATTAATAAACTTGACGACTGCTGGAGAATCCTTGGAATATAAATGCCTAATCCGAGCAACCGATGGCAAACAGAAGATTTCTACTACTGTATGTTTCCTTTTTTTAGACAATTCTTTCATGTATATATTATGGGCAATTTGAATTCTATTAAAAACGGTCTTGTCTTTGAATACTGAAATGATGTCTGAGTGCATATACATGGTTTTATGTGTTGATGGTCAAATGCAACTTATTGGATGAAATTGATTGAAGTTTGACTTTTTGTTTCTTCGTCTCGTATTTTAAATTTCACCAAAGCTGGTAGGAAAGATCTCATGTTGGAGCTATAATTTCCCAGATGGATTGAGTGATCATAATTCATAAACTGTACTTATGAAAAAAAATTCTAGTTGCGTGTTTAAGTTGGGTAATTGGTGGGACAATTTGGGTTTTGTCTCCATATGAGATTTGTGGGACTGAGTGATTTTGAGTCTGGAAGGTTTTGTATCAAAAACAGCTGTGCATAATCAGCTTGCTAGTCATTCTTCACTTAATGGTTGGAAGTGGAAGCACATGTATATTCTTGTGAATTGGTGAGGGGGTTGTTAGAGTGGGTTCTTTCCGGGACTGTGGTATGATGACTTTAAGAAGTAGATAAAGCATCTGTATTTGGCCTTGAAAAGAAATCTGGATCATACGTGGTAGATCATAGATGTAGGAAGGGTATGGGAACTAAGTTTGTTTTTATAATTTTATGGGATTTTTCAGGTGGTAGAAGAGTGCAACTAAAACTTTTTCATTCTTTTTCACTTTCTTTTTGCATTGAACTCTGTTCTTCCTTCAAGAAAGCTATTTATTGGCAATTGATACGAAATAGGTTTGAGGGTTTTGCCTTGTAGCATTTTAGGCTGTGATCTATTTTGGTAACATTGATGCAGAGTACGTCAGGTTGATATGTGATCTTGAATATTAAGGAAACTTCAGTTTTACGAAGAGTTGCATTTCTTTTTTAATGAAGAGGTTGAAAATGGTGATTTATCTTTATAAACCCGGTGACCGTAATATTATACTAGATTTGGGGGAGGATTGAAGTGTTTTTCTCTATGACAATATGTGTTGAAATTTTGAGAAGGAACTTTTATTGATCTTGTTTGAAAGGTTGCCTATTTTGCGTATGTCTACGCTTTCCTCTTGCACTTCAGTGAAGAGAACATCTTTTTCAAGTGTCTAAATTCCAAAATTTGCAAGAACTACAGTAGTGTTATTATCTGGTTTAACAAGGTTATAATTAACAAGGATCTCAGGGTTTATTACTAGATGCATGGATCAAGCTGTAGTAATTATTATGTGATTCTAGAATTGCTTCATTATCGCTTACATAGTAAATCAGTTCCCTAGTAGAGTAGGATGTTGCGAATTGCGTTGTGTTTACATTCTTTCCTTCTCAGCTCACTTATCGACGAGCTTTCTCCTAACTGCTTTTATTATTATTATCTTTGTAATGTTTTGTAGTGGATTTAGATCTCATAGCTAACCACTACTCTTGGTTCTGTGAAAAGGTTGGGGCGAAGGATCACCAGCGCTTTCAAGCTTCTTATGCGACTCTGCTCAAAGCTCATGTGGCTGCTCTAAAGAAGAGGGAGAGAAAGGACAAGAAAAAGGCTGCAGAGGTAGATAAGAAGGATGACGGTCCAAAGAAGCCAAAGAGAGTGTGAATAACCCGACACCTATGTATAAACCGGAAAAGCAATGATTTTCTTCCGATACTTTGCTACTTAGGCTCATTTGTTTTAAAAGAAAAGAAGAATATAATTACTAGGTTCTCAGTTTTGACTGATTAAAGTGTTTGATGATATGGATTTTTGTTTAACATGCCCATTTTAGAGATGCGTTTTCCATTCTCTGATTAGGTTTCACATGATATGCAAGAATTTGCAGATGTTTTATGTTTAGCTTGTAGATTTGATTTGTGACCGTGAACTTCCTGAATTAGGTTTGATTTTGTTAGATAAGAGTTGGTCCATCAATGATTTTCCTTGTCAAATTGTTGAGCTGGTTTCTATTTCTTTGACCTTGATCACCACAAAGGATTGAATAAATATCCTCTTGTAGTCTTGGTTGTGTAAGGACCGTCACCATGTCTAAACTGGATGGTAGTTTCTTGCAGTATGAAGGAAGAGTTACCGTTTGAATTTGATGGTACTAAGCATCCATTGCTCCCCACATAGAAAATCTCTGGTTTCTTATCTCAAAAATAATCTCATTCAGCTGATGGCGGCTGTCTGTTTGCTCAAATTCGTAATCCATAAAATCTGATATCAAATAATTTGGTAGACTACGTTTTCTGTCTATTTCAATAATCTCACAGGAATCCGCCCTAACATGGGCTTTGTTTTCAATACCATTTTAAAGGGCCAAAACCTGTTTCATTACCATCAAACTATTATAAGATCTCGATTTTGGTTTTATCAGCTATTCGTGATTCATACTGTCAATACATACTTTGGCTTGTTTTCTGACTTAATTGGCAAACTCAAAACTATTTCACAGGCAGATGATCACCTGCTCCGATCCTTAGTTCTTAAGTTAGCTTGTCTGATTAGGTTTAGATAATTTATGATTTGGTGATTTGAATATTAATTGTGAACTTCGAACGAAAACGGTACAAAACTAGAAAAGTTGGTGTACCTCCACAATTCCCTGAATTTAAATAGAAACATCACTGAATTGCTTGATACTCGCATATACAGGGTGAAATTTTATCTGCACTACAATTTGGAATCCATAGTCCATCTTCATCTCCGAAAAATCATGAATTTAAAGACCTACAATAATCAGGCTCAAAACTTAAGAGGATTAATGTTCAATTACTGTACAATATTGGTGTTTAAGCTAACGTGGCATCAAAATTGAACCGTAACTCCATCTAAAGTTATAAGAAACATTATGCTAGTTTCACCTCAAAATTGCATAATCTTGCAAGTTGAGCAGGAAAACCAATAGTTAAAAGATGGAAAGGGAAGTATGAAATATTGGATCCTTAATCATCACTTTTCGATGCCATGTGAGACCTGAGAAAACGCCTGTACTTGTCAGGACTGTTGTACCATGTTTGGGTATTGATAATCAGCTTCTCCAACCAATTCTTATCATACATCACCTTCTCACCGAGCTGCTTCCAGAACCTTTCCCATGAGTACATTGCATTCTTTAAACGAATACTCTTGTGTCCTCCATGGAGATACCTTATATAGTCCTTTCCTAGCCGAGTAAGTTCCTCGCCACGAATGATGTAAATGTACTGCAATGAAACCATCAAGGGAGAGACATATAGATCATTGATAATAGAATGAATGAGAAATGATATTTACTATCTAGTACTCAATAGTCAATACTGCTTGCTCGATTGAGATTAACAACAAAGAGATAATCCTAATCTATCATGAAATTCTGGAAACCATAATGCTTGTTTTACCGTGTAATCCTAAGTACAATTTGATCAAGTTTTAGTTGATTAATACAGTGCAATCAGGAAACTTCCAGAAGACTTATTTTATTTTATTTTATTTTAAGCATCAAAACAAGCAGACCATTAATTAATATAAATATATATACATAGTTAGGTTTGGCACTCATATTGAAATCACGAAATAGAATACTTCCCTATTCAAAAAAAGAAAGAAAGAATACTTCCACCATGTGCATTTTTTTCTGTAAATCCACTAATTATTTTGAAAAGAGAAAATAATTTGAGAGAGACAGATATGCTTAAGACGTTGTGAATTGAAGTATATAAATATGATTACTAAGGAAGTGGCCCAAAACACGGCCAGGAAAGAAAAAGAGACAAAAAAGAAACAGATCATTTTACCAGAAATATAAAGCCAATGGTTGCTAATATCACTTGCATTGGTTCATTCATGACCCCTTCATCCTCTGATGAGCCTCCAGAACCATCCCTACCACCACCGCCACCACCACGAGGCGGATTTTTGCCACCATTCCCACCAACATGATATTCTTTGTTTTCCATCTGCTGCCGTAATACATCCTCTATTGACTGCCCCTTGCTAAACTTTTCCATAGCTTTACCAAAAGATTTCCATGTAGCTCCCTGATGACAAATAAGAAGTAAGTTTCAAAGTAAATATTTATAACAAACAAGATAATAGAACTTTCTTTTTCTACAAAAGCGGGGAATATGAACAACCTCGGGTCCAAAAATCCTTGTTGTATTCTTCAGAACAAAATATTGTCTTCCCATCATTCCAATAGTAAATATGGCTAATACAATAATTAATACAAAAAGAAGATCACTCAGATAGGTACCGAGATCATGAAACAGATTCTGTAGATAGCTGAAATCTTAACTTAAAAGCACCCAACTCAAAAAACCAATAAGACATAAGAATGCATTTCATCATATTATTGAATAAGAACAAGATATATTGTTCCAAATGAAAATATAATTATGTCATTTTTTTTTCTCCCCTTACGAATGCTCATAAGTTCAATCATATTCAATGATGATGAAGGAACAAAGAACAAGTTATAAACTCAGTTTGTAAAAATGTATAACTTAGTTTGTAAAAATGTCAGTGTCTTGGAAAATGATAACTCATCGGTGGCCGTTAGAGTACAAACCGGGTAACAATACCATTATCATGACTCACAAGAAGAAAATTGGGCAATGGGGTATTTGTGCACAAGATCAAGTCTCCAATGATAATCCTAAGCATCACATGCAGGCACAAGGAATCTACCGATTGATCAAATCAATTGTTTAAAGAGCAGAAATAAGCTAGTTTGTGGAAGAATTTCTGCAGGTCTTGACATTGACAAGCATGACGTTTTCAAAGATACTTGGGCGGCTTCTTTGGCACCCCCAGCAGTAATTGTAAAACTCAAGAGCTTCGCAATTCCATACCACTTCCGGTATTCAAGGTTTTAAAGGTCGACTTCAACAGTCTGCATAGAGGATATCAACAGATCTCTTCTGCAAATATGATATCAAAGATGTTTTGCACTTCCTCTCTGGGAATGTTAGGCTGATCAACCAAGAGTTGCTGGAGTGAACCTAGATCACTACTCACTAGTACTGAGTTTCAAGGCAAGTGTTGGAAGTGCTGACACCAACGATAATTCAAGGAGGTACTCTGAATTGTACGTATCACTAAGAAGCATAAGCCAGTCAATGCAATCTGCAAGACATTTATACCAATTCTTTGATGCAGTTGTTTCACCGTTAGCTGATTAGAACCCCCTTTAATTAACTGTCTACCGTCACGATGAATCTTCTCTAGATACAAAACTATACCATGAAAGTCATACAGTGTCTTTTTCATGGAGAGCGAATAGTCAGCAAGGACTCCGTTTGATTCAATACGGCCAACAGATTTCCAATTACCAAAGTTTTTTGATTCTTTAATAACCGGTAACCTCTCAATAACTGAACAGGCGTTTCGAAATTGTGAAACCAAGCGAGATTGAACTATATTTTTACAAATCTTAATAGTTCAAACAAATATTTTCACAACACACACCAATAAAACAAGGATTTAAAACAAATATACCCTACAATACCGTCTCAAAATTCTACACATACAAAATACAAATAGCCATTAAAAAGAAAAGAAGAAAATTGAGGATACCTCATCTTCAGACCTGTCTTTGCCACCCATTAAACAAAGAGGCGGATGTTTGAGAGAGGCGCATAGCTTCTGATTGTGTGTTTTTGTTGGCTTCAAAAAAGTCTGAAACGGCGGGGAAGGTCGGCGTTTGGAGAGGGGTCTGGTTGGGAGATTGGCGCAGAGACCAGTAGCCTGAATACAGGTCATTCTTTTGATTCCAACATCAACTCAATCAAATTCTGCAGAAAACAAAAACGTTTACTACCGACTTTCAGTTTAATTCACCAAATACGTATATAATTTACAAAATTTATCAAAAATTTTGGCTTACATGTTTATGCAACCCAATCGAGGGCTAACCCTAGATTTTCTACCCAGAAACTTCCACACTCAGAAACCCAATTTTGTAAACTTAATTCAATTTCCGGAAGACTCCTTATTTATATACAGTATTTCCTTTTCGTTTCCAGGGTATTATCGCAAAAGCCCCTCATTTCCATGAATCTTAACATTTTTAAACGTCTTTGTTATAATCAAAAACTAAAGGTTAACTATAACAAAATATATAAAAATATAATTTTACCCTAACTAACCCCGGAAAAAATTAAAATACTTCAACCATGCTTCCATGAAGCTTCAACATTGATACTAAAAACCATAAGCTCTAACCAACTAAGCTACTCTAGCTCATTGTTAAAGATTTTTTGATTTAAATATATATATATATATATATATATAGTTATATAATTTAAAATAAACTCATATATAGTTATAAAATTTAAATAAACTCATATATATATATATATATATATATATTAAAATAAACTCATATTTAATAATAATAGTATATAAAAATATATTTATGAAATTAAAAAAAAAATAACAAAACAAAAGGAAACCTAGAAAATCTAAAAAATCAAAACCCATAATTTTTTTTCTTTCTTTTTTCTTTTTGGATTTCTTCCTTTTCAAAATATATATTATTTAATTTGATTAAAAAAAAACTGAGAAAATCAAAGACCATAAATTGAAAAGGGAAAAAATCAACAACAAAAATGGAAAATAATAAAACAAATTAAACCCATATTTATATAATTTAAAATAAACTCATATATAATAATAATATATAAAAACATATTTATGAAAATGAAAAATAAAATATCAAAAAAAAGGAAAAAAAAGGATTTTTTTTTTCTTTTTTGTTGTTGATTTTTTTCCTTTTTCAATTTACGGGTCTTTGACTTTCTGAGGTTTTTTAATCATATTGAAATAATATATTTTTTGAAAAGGAAAAAAATCCAAAAAGAAAATTTTTTTTACGGGCTTTTATTTTTTGGATTTTCTGGGTTTCCTTTTGTTTTGTTATTTTCTTTTTCATTTTTATAAATATTTTTTTATATATTATTATTATTATTAGTATTAAATATGAGTTTATTTTAATATATATATATATATATATATATATGAGTTTATTTAAATTATATAACTATATATGGGTTTAAATTATAGAAATATATATAGACATTTAAATTAACAAATCTTCAACAATAAGCTAGAGTAACTCTACTGGTTAGAGCTTGTAGCTTTTAATCTCAAGGTAAATGGTAAAATTGTATTTTTACATATTCTGTTATAGTTGACCGTTAGTTTTTGGTCAAATGAACCAAAGTGATATATTTTGAAAAAATAAGGGACTAAAGTGACTAACATAGCCAAAGACGTTTAAAAAGGTGATAATTATCAACAAGTATGGACTTCAGTGATACTACCCCTTCTTTTCCGTAAACAGGATATATTTACACAGGTACCCTTGACCATGCTGACCACCGTTAAACAGCCCAAGGGTAGAATAGTCATTTCATGCCTGGTATTTATATGTAATTACAGTAAAATAAAACTGTGTTGTTTATGAGTTTAGGACCTCTTTGGTTTTGCTGAGTGAGAAAGATAAGAGTGAATAGAGATGGAGTTGGAAACAAATTACGAAATTGCAAGCACCGCCGATTTCATACACACTCGTAACTTCACCAGAGTCGCTTTACAGGTTTCTCTTTTTTTACTAAACCCTACTAAAACCTCTCTCTCTTCAATCTTCAAATTCATTTGATTTGTTTGTTTTGTCAGTTCCCAGATAATTTATTGAAGGATTCGGTAAGGATAGTGCGTGCTCTGAGTGCCAAACTTAGGTCACTCAGAGATTCTGATGGCGATAACAAAGATGTTGGCTTGTTTGTAATGGCAGACACAACTTACGGCAGTTGTTGCGTTGATGAAGTCGGAGCGTCTCACATTGATGCCGATTGTGTCATCCATTATGGACACACCTGCCTTAGCCCGTGAGTGTTTATTTATACTGACTTTGTTCAATTTCTTTTTTATTGCTGTTGGGCTTCTTCTGGTGTGCATTTCTATGAAAATTAATGGAACCTTAGTCGCTGAAATTGCAGGAAAGTGTGAGAGCTACCAAAATTCAGGATTGCTTTTTAATGTTATTAGAGCAATTGATGTACTCGAGACTCTTGTCATCCTAATTTGTTTTTTTGTTATCAAAATGATTTAAGGCTAGAGAAATTTTCGTGGCAACAAGACTGAGTAACGCGTATGGGGTGAAATTTTTTGTTTATTTCTTAATTTTCTAGGTTTTAATAGCTATAGTTCCTGTCTTTCCAGCAATTGTATATTTTGAATGTGATAATTTGATTTAGTTCATCATTTTTCTCTTTTCCGTACTATTGTAACTATTGAACTCTACTCTAAAAGGCACACGTTTTTGCTCACAGAACAACTAAGCTACCTGCATTCTTTGTTTTCGGAAAAGCTTCCATCAGTAAATCCAAATGTGTTGAGAATGTATCAAAGCATGCTTTGACAAATGACAAGCCTGTCTTGGTATGATCTCTGTTAACTTCTAGATTGATTTTGATTTTTATGTCGTGACAAGCATATGTATGTGATTAAAATTCATTTTCTTTCTTTTTAGTTCGGTTGATGTTAACAATGTGTCAATGACAATTTACGCCTTATGCTTTTGTCTCTGTTTATTTTTCTTCTGATGCGTAATGCCATCCCATCTTTTTCCCATCTAATGAACATGCAGCTGCTAGATGGCACGGAAGATAGTCATATATTTGTTGACAGGATGTTGTGCATAACACAAAGATTATAGAAATTTTCTCTTCTTTTATCATGTTTTTGTTAGTTGCATCAGTTGAGTATGCATCATTTTATTGCATGTATTATTTCTTTTTTCAATTTCCCTCTTCTTTATTTTACAACACTTTGCCAATATGATCTGATGATTTAATATTTCCGGAAAAAAGTACTGCATACTTTTGCTGTAAAGGCAATTGTCTAATGTTCTTTTTGAAATGCAGGTGCTTTATGGGCTGGAGTATGCATATGCAATCTCTCATATTAGAGTAGCACTGACAGAAGCATCAACCTCCTGTGTGTCTGGATCTAAATTAGACATCAATTTTGCTAGTGTTATTTGTTCAGTTATAGATCCAGCAGAAGATCATAAAAGCATACATGGATCAGCCGGTGACTCTACCACTAATGGGAGTTTTGGTAAGGAAGCTGGTACTAGGTATGCAATTGGGGGTTTGAACTGGAATATTCCCGAGGGACACAAAATGGAGGACTGCTTGCTTTTCTGGATTGGTTCTGACAATTCAGCTTTTGCAAACGTTGTATTGACATTTAATGGATGTGAAATAGGTAGATAGTTGCTATTTTTCTCTTATAAATTATTGCTAATATTTCACATTTTTCTGTATATATATAACATGTGTGTGTGTGTGTGTGTGTGTATATATATATATATATATATATATATGAAGAGACACATCCACATCATGCTTCATACCTTATATTCTTGTATTTCTATACAAGTTCAGTTAATTGAGTAGTGCAGTTGGAAATACATGTATTGATCTTTCTTCTTCCATTTGGTTTAGTAGCATTAAACATTACAAGGCAATGCCCAAGCACTTTGATTATAATGCAGTAGATATGTGGTCCACATAACATGTATTCTTTTTTCACTTGGAAACAAGTGTTTACTTTGCTTGTGATTGAACTTTGTAGTTACTTTCTCCCTGAATCCTGGTGATCAGATTATAATGCTGCTTATATTTCTCTGGAGTTTCTTTCTAGATTACAGTTTATAGTCTCGAATCATGCAGCGTCAATAGTGTTTCTCTATAAGTCTGTCCTCTATATATCATGTTAGTATAGGCTTATTGATTATAGTTCTTTCTCAATTCCCAGCAAAAAATATTCTGTTGAGAAAATTGATCATAATAATTTTTCTGATATTATATTTAGTTTGCTTCACTATTTATGACAGTCAGAACCTAAGAATAATTTGTTATAACTACTCTTCAGTTATTTAGTTGTTTCCCTTGTTCAGTTGTTTTTACTGCAATATTGTTTGTATGGGGGAAATAATAATTAGAATTTATAATTATGATCACTTGAGATACTTATCGTGTATTCAATCAGCTATCTGTATATGCAAGTATGACACTAGGTGCATTATTTTCTTCAAATGATAAATGATTATTTTTATAATTTTGTTGATGTTGTTTCTAGTCAGATATGATGCAACAGAAGATTATTTGGTGACAGATGTATCTCAACAGTTAAGAATTCTTAAGCGTAGGTATTATTCGCAGCGATATCAACTTCCCCCAACTCCCTTTCACCTTATATTTCCTCCTGTTCCCAAAGTTTGTAGTCTATATATTTTAATTTAGTAGAACAGATATATTGTATGTCCATCCCTTTGTGCATTTTTATTTGCATTTTCTTGTGTGATTCACTGTATTGCTAATATTTACTGCAGATATTACCTGGTGGAGAAAGCAAAGGATGCAAACATCATTGGAATTCTGGTAGGAACTCTTGGTGTAGGTATGTTGAACTCTTTGATTTTGTAGTCTATTTCTTCAGGGGTAAAAAATCATCATTACATTTCTTGGTTGAGATGCCAAACTCCTTAAATACCTTCTCATTTATACATGAAACAATTGCAAGATTTGTGGGATTTGCTTATACATGTTGATAAAGAGTCTTCATAATCTTGCATTATCAGACAATTTAAATCTAAATTCTCTGCCTATTAGTTGTTCATTTTCTGCTTTCAAGTCTTAACTTTACTTATACTGATATTTATGTAATGATTTAAGTTTGATTTTGTGTCATGATGCAGCCGGTTACCTTGATATGATTCATCAGATGAGAGAACTTATCACAAGAGCTGGTAAGAAAGCCTACACTCTTGTTATGGGAAGACCAAACCCTGCAAAACTTGCCAACTTCCCAGAGGTAAATTTAATACATGTGTGATGATTAAATGCCTCCTTTTCAGAGAAGTTATTGGGGTCAATTTTGACCCTTTTCCATTTGTGGCAGTGTGATGTTTTCATTACTGTCTCTTGTGCCCAAACTGCTCTTTTGGATAGCAAAGAGTTCTTTTCTCCAGTTATAACCCCATTTGAAGCCATGCTGGCTTTCAACAGGTACTGCATAGTCTCACTCATTCTTTCTGGTTATTACATCAACTTTGATTGTTCATTATAGTTTAAATTCCTTGTTATTACTTTAGTTTCCACCATTTCATAGCCTCGATGTTACCCAAGAGACAGATCAACTGCAGAGTATCTAGAAACACCTTTAGGAGATGGTGTATACTCTATGGTGATATTATGAAATGTTTAGGCTATCAAACACTTGTATAAACTATTCATCTTCCCTCAGTACCATATCCATTTTTTCCTTTGATTACATGTCATGTGCCATTAGGTAACTTCTTAAACAGTTCATGTTTCCCTTTTGCATAATAATTTGAGATGTACTGAGAAAAGTTTGTGTATTGATGCTTCTTGGTTTTGTTTTGTATCCCATTTTCTATTCTATCGCATTGATTTTTTTCTGGAAAACGACTCCGGTAGCTTCAGTGGTGCCATATTAGACAATGTCTTTTGTTTTTCTGCCTGAATGAAACTTGTTAATTTTTAATCCAAAGCTATTGAGTTGCCTTGGAAAAAGAATCGAATGTTGTTGCGGGAGCTCAATACTTTATACAAGGATACTGGAGGCATAAGGCATTTATTAGTGTTTAAAGATGCTATATATTATTCAAGAAATTTCGCCTTCTCTTCCCTTGATGCACAAAGTTTAATGTTTTTATTTTATTTTTTCTAGAGGAAGTCAATGGACAGGTGCATATGTGATGGAATTTCGGGATTTGATGAGCTCGTTGCCGGTAGAAGTAAGGAATCAATCAGAAGCACGGTTTTCCCTTATTAAAGGTGGATATATAGAAGATTTTGACCAGCAAGGTATGTTACTCACTTTCAGTTTGATGCTTCATGATGTATCTTTTTTTTTTTTTTTTTGAAAAGAACTTCATGATGTACTTAATATTCTTTTTTCAGGTTTTAAGTTTAGAGAAGTATAATGATGCATATTTTGCCTGCTTTTGGAAAAAAAACTGGAATATTTAAATAAATAAAAAAGTTTGGAGATTTGATGCTGAAGGTTAAAAGCCTATTCATTTGTACCATACATTTGGCCTCATTTTTCTAGGAATTCCCATACACCGAAGTTTAGCCCTAAAATGTTGAGTTAATTAGATTTTCAAGTACATATGTAGACATCTTATTTGCGGCAAGATATTGCATTTTTGATAAATGTATTGTTGCAGATACAGTAATTGGGAAGGAAAATAAGGAAGGAGCTCTTGCTTTGGCAAATGCTACAGAGAAGGCTCTGAAATTGAACGACGGAAATCTGAATTCTATCATCAAGGGAACGGCTAAATCTGGAGCAGAATTTTTCTTAAGTCGATCATATCATGGTCTTGAAATCAATGGTGACAGTTCACCTGAGCCATATGTGATTGGCAGAAGTGGGAAGGCGTCAGGGTATGAGGATGAGAAAATCAAACAGGAAAGGTAGCAATTTAACTTGTTAAAGTTAGGGAAAACGGAAAGAGTACAAGAAACGGTTTGATTTTTTATTCATATATTTACTTTTTACTGAGTGAACTAGGTCAGCTGAGATTTATTGATGCAGCAAAGTTTCTGTCATCAAGTTTGATTAGGGGTGAGTGATTTATATATCTAGATCACTGATACAATATACTTGAAAGTATTAGTCTACATGAGTTTGTATTAATGTATACGTAATTTATGTATTGTTAGGATATTGTATTCAGTTTTGTAGAAAATTCTGACGAATGTTTTTGAAGATTTGTACTTGATCATTGAAAATTCATTTTTATAAATGTGAAAACAGATGAGTGAAATATGCATGTTTAGTATTGTATTGCTTCATTATATGGTTCAATCATGATAGCCAGACTCCGTTAGAACTTGACAAGATTGTGTCTGGTGTAATGTAAATACATAAAAGAAAAAATGTAGGAGATTATTAGCTTATTTCGAATCTCAAAAATCCTCTCATGTAAGAACATGCTCCATATTAATATACATGTTTAAATGTATTTGACCAGGATTTAGCTAATGTATATGATCTGTATGTATAGTCTATAAAATACAAAGGTGACATTATCTATTTTCAAAATTTTAGTCATGTATGAATATCATTTTTTAGCATAGGTGGCAGTGCACTTTCCTTCCAGCTCGGGGTATTTTTTTAGGGAGAGAGAGGACTTGAACCCACAACCTCTAATGTACTAAATTAATTACCTCTTAGTATTTATTGCTTTGCTAAAATTTTCCAGGAAATTTATTCGATTTTTTTTTTATGGCTGCAGTCTAGAAAATTTTAAGTTTCATTTTTTTAAGTAAAATAAATTTCATTGATCTACTTTTAATTATTATTTAACCAAAATGAATTTAGATTATTGTGAAATTGATAAAAAAAAAACTCATAATTAGTATCCTGTAATTTGTAATTAGAAGCCACATTAACGAAAAAGGATTTTTCTAAAGTATTAGATCATATCAAAGGATTATTGTCTTTGTTTATTTATTTAAAAACAGTGTTTCTGTTAAGATCAAAGTTTTAGAAAGTTAAAAAACTTTGAAAGTATAAATGAGTATTCACAAGTCAAATAACCCATAACTTACGCAAACCGCCTTTCTTTTCTTTGTTCAGACGGACAACCGATGTTTTATACTGTGACAGTCAAATAACACATAATAGTAATAGTTTGCAAAATGACTTCTTTAATGAAAATTATTTTATATTAACAGATAGAAACGGAACTAGAAGTTTGAAGTTGGGGGATGGAGGGGACGAATTTTCTTAGATATGTATAATGATCAAACAAACAATTAAATTAACAATTTCTTATATATATATATTAAAATAAAAAGAGTAAAATCATACTTATTTAGAAATAGATCATGAGAATATATTCGTCTTTGACTTGAAAAGATACTCTAACAACAAAAAATATCTTGTAAACATCAATGATTCACTGTGATATCAACTGTTTGTAAAAACTTGTATATAATATAAGGTAACAAATTTAGAACCCAAATTCAAACTTAAACATGAGCACAAATAATAATAACAATATATAACACTCCTACGACAATGAACAAATATATCTAATAAATATAAACACATAAGAAATAATTATAACATTGAACAAGAATTTGTTAACTAAAAAAGATGGCAATTAAGAATTTTGAAAGGCATAATTTTCCATTATATCTCTAACTCTTCCATTTTTCATACAAAAAATACATCTCCAATTATCTCCAAATATATGAATTCGAAATAAATATAACGGTATTAAGTTTTATCGATAGTATTAGAAAATGTATTTTAGGATCATCAATGGAAGAAGTAGATGATTCCCAAAAGTAGATTAGAGCAATAAGAAGCCTAGAATAATTAAAGTTATGTGATCTGCACTATTTCAATCATTGTGTAGATTTATTCTATAAATATTAGAGCCAAATAGGAAGACCCTATGATGAAGAGTTGTTAATGAAATTTGTGACTAAATTACCCGGAAAGATAGGTGAAAGATTATATAAAGATTTAGAAGATTGGTTTAAAAGTAGAAAAGAAGGACTTTTTTGGCAAGTTTCTTTGATACCTGTTGTAGAATTTGTTAGACAAAAAATTAGAAAACTTTATGATGAAGAGAAGCTTAGAAGACAGGCACAACAACAATTTAACAAAATGTGCATAGATTTATACGAAGTATCTACCTTAGGTTGTGGAAGAACAAAAAAAATACAAACATAAGTACAAAAAGGGTAGTAGAGCTTATAAAAATAAAGATAAAAAGTATACAAAGGGTTATAAAAGAAGATATAATAAAGGGCCATATACAAAAGGTTTTTTTAAGTATGTTTCAAACAAAGACAAGGTTAAAAAAGCTATAGGAAAAGGGAAAAGTGCTTACAAAAGAAAAAGTCATAAAAATTGTAAGTGTTATCTATGTGGGAAAGTAGGACATATAAAACCAAACTGTCCGGAAGTTAAAACTGTCAAAGCTAAAGTGTTAGAACAAATAATAGAAATAGAAGATTTGGAGAATCTAGAGGAAGTCCATAATATAGGAAATCTATCTGATAATGAAAGCTTATGCATAATAGATGATAATGAATTCTGATGAACTAGTAGAAGATAACAGCGAATCAAGATCTGATATAAATATAATAAAAGAAATCGTATCTTTTCTAGGAAAAGATTGTAATGAATGCAATGAAGAGTTTAATAAAGGATATAAAAGTGAAGAACTTTATTATTGTAAAAATTGTATAGAAAAATGTGAAGAAGAAGATAAGGTGAATCGAGCTGGAAGTGAACTTATAATAATAGATGTAGAAATCCTTTATAAGTCAAAAAGTATAAGAACTAAAGCCATGATAGATACAGGAGAAATGCATAATTCACGAAAGCTTAGCCCCTGCAGAACATAAAACTAAGTTAGGAGCAGATGTAGGATTAAAAACCTTTAATGGAAGCCTATTATAAATAATAGATTGCATAATAAATATACCCATCAGAATTAATAGAGAAACCCATAATCTACCCCAAACTATAGTTACAAAGAATCATGTTAGCTATAAGTTTATTCTAGGACTAAATTTCATATTATGAAATAATGGAAGCATGTTAATCACACCAAATGGTGTGAATTTCTTTTAAAAGTTAACCTTTCTCCAACCAAAGCTAGAAACACAAAACCTTCTTTATATAAAGAGAGCTACTAATACAGACAAACCAATAACTTTTGAATACTTTGACTCTCTATTAGAAAGTTATGACACTAATTTAGAATCCGAACATACCTTAAGCACTGAAGATATAAAAGAATATCTAAAAAATGAATGTAATAATTTATGACTAATAGAAAATGAAGATTACAAAAATTGGCCAGTCAAAATAAAAGATAAAATTAACAAATTAGAAAACTTAAACATAATAGGCGATAATCCAAGAAATGCAAATAGCAAAAAGACTTATAAGATTGAAATAGTAAATCCAGATATTACTATAATAACTCTGGATTTACCATATAGTCTTGAAGATAGAAAAGAATGTCAGATGCACATAAAAGATCTTTTAGAATTAAATGTAATAAGAAAAGGCACTAGTGGACATACAACATTCATAGTAATAAATCATAGTGAACAAAAAAGAGGAAAAAGCAGAATAGTAATTAATTATAAAAGACTAAATGACAATGCATTAAAAAATAGCTATAAATTCCCTAACAAAGACGAGTTAGTAAATTGTATACAAAATAACATCTTGGTTCTCTAAGTTTGACTGCAAAAGCGGGTTTTGGCAGATAAAACTAGATAAAGAATCAGTACCTTGGACGGCCTTTAGTTGCCCTGAAGGACATTTTGAATGGCTAGTTATGCCATTTGAGTTAAAGAATGCACCTCAAGTTTTTCAAGCTAGAATGGATACAGTATTTAAAATTTTTTCAAGTTTCTGCATTGTATATATAGATGATATTCTTGTTTTGAGTAATAATATATATATATATATACATACCGTTCATGTTCATAAAATTCTAGATGCTCTCCAAGAAAATAATATAATAATTTCAAAGAAGAAAGTAGAACTATTTAAAAATAAAATATACTTTTTAGGATTAGCCATAGACAAAGGAAAAATAAAGTTACAGCCACATATGACAACAAAGATTTTAGGATTTCCTAATAAGATAGAAGAAACTAAAGAACTACAAAAGTTCTTAGGACTATTGAACTATGGACCGAAGTTCATCCCTAATTTAAGTATATTAGTAAGGCCTCTCTACAATAAGCTTAGTAAAAAAGGGTCAAAAATACTTCAATAACGAAGATATAAAGTTGATTAAAAAGATAAAAGAATTAGTAAAGGCTTTAAGCCCCATAGCACTCCCAATAGACAATTATTATAAAATAATACAAATGGATGCCAGTAGCAAAGGATGAGCCGGTATACTAATCCAAAAGCCCACAAAAGGAAGCCGAAAGGATTTAGAAGAAATAGCAATGTATGCCAGAGGTAAATTTACTGAACCAGAGAGTAGAAAGTCCAGTACAGAAATAGAAATACTAGGAATAATAAATTCTTTGAATTTTTTTCATATCTATATACAAAATGAGTCATTCACTGTCAGAACAAACCGTAATAATATTGTAAAATTTTATAAGAAAGTTCAAAAGAAAATTTTTGAGAAAAAAAAATTCTTTCATTAGCAAACGATGATTAAGCTTTTTGGAAACACTAACCAGTAGAGGATACAAAGCAGTTTTTGAGCATATAAGTGGAGGGATAACACATTAGCAAATATTTTGTCAAGACTAATAAATTATTAATTGTTGCAAGAATGATAGGAAGCTCAAAAAATATTCAAAAAAGCTTTAGTTTTCTTGTACAAAGCATTAATGCAGAAAAGCTTAGCACATGATCTTACACTATTAATTATAGTCAAGGAGTCCCTTTTCAGCCTTTAAAAAATTTGAAAGACAAAATTACTAAGCCCAACAAGCTTTACTTAACAATATTTGGAATGATAACAAGGGTTTTTTTAACTCGCTTAATATTTTAAGCCAGTACTTTGTAGAAAATAACAAGTTTTCCTATTATGTAGTTTATAAAGGAGAAAGGTTGGAATCTATTCGACCTGATAAGAAATTGCTAGTTATGTTGAAGATTTTCTAAACCCCACATTCAAAGGTTTCTATTCATTAAACGAAGCTAACATATCTTTAAATATGTTTTTACAAAATCAAAGTGGTTTCGAACCTATTTTGGAATTTGATGGAATCACATATGATAGAAACCAAGTTCAAAGCTTTATGAACCATTTCAAAGGTATTAATGAAGCAAAAAATAAGATTTCTAAAGAATTAAAAAGTTGTAAGGCAACAATGAATGAGCTTTTACAAAAGCTACAAACAGAAAATGAAGTACTAAAGCAAAAGCTAGACATATGTGAAAAGCAAAGAGTTTTCAAAAGCTAGAAAAACAAAAGAATAGTAAAGACAACAAGGGAGTATGTTCTGAAAGGCCCCTTGATATTATAAATATTACCTTAATGAGGGATCAAACAAAAAATATTTATAAAGCGGTAGAAACCCTACCTAATGATATAAAGCAAACCATTTTTGGCTATGCTAAAAATGATGGCTTGAAGCGTTTACTAAAAATACAGAAGTTTTTTTTGCTTTAAGTGTAGGATTACCTACATGTATGACTACATTTTTACATAAAAGAATAAAAAATCAAAAAAATTGGTATAAATTCATAACATTTTAAATAAAGGATATTTTTCCACTGGAATTTAATATCCCAGATCTTGGACAAGTTGGTACTGAAGAACCTTTTAGTTACGGTATGATTGATAGTCACCATGCTACCAACATACTAAAAATCTCCTTCCTCCGCGACAAACTACAACGATCAATTCGGATGTTCAGAGGACGAAAAGGTTTTTGCCTAGACCTTGACTCCCTACCTTGCGAATGAATCATCAGTCAGCCTTACAAGATGACCAACTACTTTCCAGCTTATCACTACATTGTCACTACAAGAAATATGACTTTTTATAGCATCAAGTTATAGCATTCTTTTGAAAATGCTATGAAATATATACATATAATAGCATTCTATAATAAAATGCTATAAAAGATACCATGTGATAACATTTTATCTTATAATAACATTTTAATGTAAATAAGATAGCACTTTATGAATGTTACAAGATAACGTAAAAAAAATTATTCAAATTTAAATTCATAGCATTCTAGATATGCTATAATATATATTGAAATTATAAACTTTTCATATAAATTTTTTATAGCATTTTATATTTATTTTATTAAATGAATTATTTTTATTAAATTATAATAAAAAAATCAATAATGTTACAAATAGATTATGTAGCATTCATGAATGCTATAATAAATTTATATATATATATATATATATATATATATATATATAATGTTATAGTATAAAAGTGTAACCCAAGTTAAAGAGGGAAAATAAAAAAGTTAAAAGTAACTCAAAATTTTAAGAGGGAAAATAAAAAGTTTAGGCAACTCAAAAAATTTAAGAGGGAAAGTTAAATTCAAGTCCCACCATTATATTTTCCCAAACCCTAACTTTATATTTTTAAGTCTTTATATTTTCCCAAACCCTAAGACCATCTCCAACCCAGCGCTAAGCACCACGCCATCTCCATTTTTGGCGCAAAATCCTCTCCAACGCAGCGCCTTCCTCTGCTCCATTCAGCTGCTGATGAACAGTGTCGCGCAATATATTGCGCGACACTGTTCGTTGGCGCAATCTGAGCATGCTTTTTTTTTTTCAATCCTCAACTTTCATGTAATCACAATTTAACTCTTTTTATTAAAATCTGTTTCGATTATATCCTTTATTTAAAGGTTTTATTTAATCACAGTTTTACCCTAATCAATTAAATTTATTCCAATTTGGTCCTTTTTATTATTTAATGATTGAGATGTGATTTAATTATTATTGTTATTAACATTTATAATTAGCTAAAGTGAAGTGTATAATTAAAAAATTGAAATGCAATTTTTTTAAATACATCACTTCATTCAAAACAGCGAAAAATTAAAGCAAAATACATTAAAGACTAAATACATTAAAAACGAAATACAAAGATCATAGTGATAAAATAAATTATCACTAATTGGAATACACTAGAATGAAAGAAAAACAACCCAACTGTTTAGTAGTCTGGAAGACCATCTTCAGGTCCTTGGAGATTATTGAAAAAATCACCAAAAGACCCAGATGTATTTTGGGATCCCGGGTCTTGTTGCCGAGCATGTTTTGCCATAATTTTTAATTGTTGTTGTTTCAAATACTCACGTTTCATTGGATCAGTTATGGTATTCAAATCTATCATCACAATTTTGGTTTCCCGGCACTCCAATTTTCTCTCCAAAATATCGTTAGTTCTTTGTCTCTCCCCAGCATTGTGCTTATAAACTTCCATCATTTGTTGTTGTCCTTCTTTCAAAGTGTCACAAATGGTTGAATTTTTTTCCTCAACCCTCCTTTTAAATTTTGCTTTCTTCACCCCCATGGGCCGTTGAGATGAACTACCCCCACCATCATCACTAGTGATATTCGGAGAAAATGAAGATAGTCCAGGATATGTCATTGTGGGAGACTCTGGAGTTGGAGAGTCTTCTTGTGATGATACAAAGTGACCACTTTCCCTTCGAGCCCCTGAGGTTGCAGTTTCGTTATCTATAAATTTTTGCATATCTTTTAGGATATGCCACACATGCTCAAACTTGAATCCATATTTATATTTGTTATCTTGGGCTAATAAGATTAAAAAAAGTGTGACAGTGGGTTGGAGATGGAATAGTGAAATATTAAAAAAAGGGAAAGAAAAGGAATATTGATGAGAATATTCCTTTTAGTGTAAAGTTTGGTGCAGTGGGTTGGAGATGGAATAGTGAAATAGTGAAATAGTGTGACAGTTGCACTATTTTAGTGCAAAAGTTGCACCAAAACCACTGTTCGGGTTGGAGATGCCCTAACTTTATATTTTTAAGTCTTTTTTTCCTTTTAGATTTGTAGCAGCCACTCACAATTGAAACATTTTTTTAAGGGATATAATATATCAATTGAAACCCTTCTACTAATCATTTGGATGTTTGTTGTCTTTTTTGCCTCTTTGCATCGTGATTCTTCTGTTGGGTGTTGGTTCTTTAGTACTGTGTTGGCTTGGCTGTGAGGAGGTCATTTTTTGTTGTTTTTACTTTCTGTTTGCCCAGCCTCTGCTGTGGCTCGGTCTTTGTTGGCCATTGTTCTTGTTTTCTTTTTCCTTGGGTCTTTGCCTTCAATATTTTCGGCTGTTAAAAAAAAAAAGACTATACTAGCTTGTTTGATTGAGACTTTCTCCAGGTACTTGATTTTTATTTTTATTTGTATTTGTTTTTTATTGTATTTCCCTTTTTTCAATATTTTTTTTAACCTTTTTATGTTAAATTCAAGTTTGTATGATTTTAATTGAATTGAATTTTTTAATAGTTTTTCTTTTTGGTTTGGTTGCAGCAGTAGATGGGTATTAAAAATCAAGGTATGTTTGATTAATTTGTTTGTCTCTAATGTCAGAGATAAAAATTTCTTTATTTATCTTTCTATTTTCTTCAACTGGGATTAAATTATAGAAATGGTAGTGGTAGTTACTTTAGCTTTTGACTATTCCAATTTTCAAATTTTTTTTTTATGACCTAAGAACATGTATTTTTTTTTTTGCAGATTGTTTTGCTAGACTTTTGTATTAAAGAAATTATTGGGAATAATCTCACACTCTTTACAACACTGCTTTAACCATTTTGGTGTAGACATTTGTATATATTTTTTTCTTTTAAAGATGTATATAGTTAAATTCTGTGATAAATATTATTGTAATTGATTATGTACTTCATTATATTTGATAATGTAATTGATTTGTTTTATTAATGAAATGTGTTGATTTAATTGTATTTTTATATGGAGGTTTTGATTTATGAATGTAGATAAATAAATTACATCAATAAAATTTAAATATTATATGAAATTTTTTTTAATGTATTTATTTATTTTTTGTTTAAGATATTTTAAATAATAACATTTCATAAGGGTGCGTTTGGCACCTGGATGGGACGGGACGGGACGGGACGGGACAGGACAGGCCAGGACAGCTGTTCCATATCGTGTTTGGAATGCATGGGACAGAACTGTTAACTGTACTGTTATGTGTTTGGTATGGCTGGGACAGGACGGGACAAGAGGTTCAAATGACCAAATTGCCCTCTTTTGTACCAAAAAAAATTTCAAATATTATTGAATTAAAACTTATTAAAAATCATTAAAAATTAATATTTTCTTTCATTTTCTCACTTCCCAAACACCACAAAATGAAATTCCAATGAAATTCCACAAACAAAAACAACAAATCAATTCCACAAAATTCATCCTAATAATTAATTTGTTCTTAAATCAATTAAACAAATTAAAAAATTTGGAATACAAACAACGAAAAAATATTCTGGAAAAATTGAATTCCCACAAATCATCATCATCATCAACGGTCAAACCAAACATACAATACAAATCAGAAAAAAAATATGAAACAACACAAATTTGGTAGTTCATCAACACCAAACCAACAAAAATCTGAAAACAAATCAAAAAATTGTGAGAAAGAGAGAGAGGGGCGTCGACGAGGAGCAGCTGCGGCGGGCGTCGGCGAGGAGCAGCAGCGGCGGGCGTCGTCGAGCTGCAGCGGCGGGCGTCGTCGGGAGGCGATGTCGGCGATCTGATGCGGTGTCGGCGACGATCTGATGCGGCGTGAGAGAGAGAGAGAGGGGTGGAGCAGCTGAGGAAGAGTGATGAAATGAAAATTGATGAAGATAGTTTTTAATTTATATTAGGTATTTTTGTAATTTTTTGAACTTTTGAGGGTAAAAATGTCTTTTCCAGACTTGTCCCATGCATGGGACAAGTCTGGCCTAGGGTCTGGGGTGGGACAACTTTTTATGGTTTTTGTCCCACCTTGTCCCGTCCCGTCCCAAGCTTATGGCGCGCCAAACGTGGGACAACAAAAAGTTGTCATGTCCCGTCCCGTCCCGTCTCGCGTACCAAACGCACCCTAAATGCTATCAAAGGGTTACAATAGCATTTTTTTAGTGTTATATGTACATTATTATAATTATGTTATTGATATCTTAATATTGTATGAATGCTATCAAATAGAATATTGTTGCATTCATCTTAGCATTTTTGAAATGCTATAACATGTCACGTGTGATTGCATTACCAAAATGCTATGAAAGGTGAAAAACTTTTAATCACACAGGCTGACATGGCATTTTTAGAAATTCCTGAATATCTTCAGAGATATAGAGCTGAAAAGTATTTTCTCTGTATAAATTATGTTAGACCAAAGCTGGTTGGACAGACACCACGCATGTCTATCTCTACAAGAAACAATGATGTCTAGTTTAAATACCCCATCCCTTGGATTTTTCTCAGTCCTAAAACAGATAAAGCCCTTAGAGAACTCCAAGAGGAAGAAGAAATTAGGCTTGGCGATCCCCTCCTAAAAGATGAGGACGAGTGTGGTTATGACTTCGATGAGGAAGCATACCATAACCTTGACACATAAGCATCCAAGAACAGTCAAAAGCGAAGTGTCGGCAAAAGTAGCCAAGAATAGTCAAAAGCGAAGTGTCGACAGACATAGCCAAGAACATTCGAAAGCAAAGCGTCGGCAAAAGCAGCTAAGAATAGTCGAAAGCAAATCGTCGACAGAAAACGACACAACAATAATTGAAGATAAGATTAGATCAAAGCATCTGCGCAACAAGACAAGAATAAAAAAGTTTACCTTATGTAAAAGAAGATTCCCAATGGCAGCCATTGTTTAGGCCTTTGCTTATCTTTTCTTGTATAAATAGAGTCAGGCTCTCGGTTTCAAAAAACACACCAAGATCAACACACTCAATCTCTTGCAACTTCAGAGCTCTGAAAACACTCTCCTGTATTTTTCTTTATGTACAATTTTAGTAATCATCAATAAAGCTGTGAATATTCTCAGAATCCGATCAAAGTAAGCATTTCTCAATTTTAATTTCCTTCAGTTTTAAAAACTAGGAAGTCTTGCCAGGTTAACGAAGTATAAGAGAAACCTTAAATTTCTAGTGTAACGAGATCCTAGTATTTCTCTAAAAGGTTTCGATGCAATTCTCACTGTAAAAGTATCTAGTAGAGTTCTGTTTTTATACAAACAAAATTTCATAGTTTTTTGGAAAAACTCCTTGGTGGTTCTGTATGTAAGTTCTGTTGATAGACATTTATGGACTTTAGGGGATTTGGAAGTTCATTTTGAATCTATAAAAATCATGAGATCTTGAAAGACCTGTGAGAATTGCATCCCCTATTTAGTCAAATGTGACTAAGATATATACAAAAAAGAAGAAAACAGAAAATGACTGTTTTCTTTACAAAAAAATCATCTTCGACTACATCAAAATATCTTGTCAAGTGTAACTAAGAAACTCTGCTTATCTGATCGAAGCAAAGAAGTGGTGGGTTATTGGGTAGTTTGGGTTGGAAATTACCGAATTGGGAGTGGTACTGTGGTAGATACGGTGTATGTGGTTTCACACTTTTACTGGTTTGTGACTTTGTGAGTTAATTACTTAATTTTGTTTTTTATTTTATTTTTATTTTTTAAGTTTGTTGATAAGACTATAAGAGGGACACATATTACTCATTCACATCATGAGTAAGTTATTTTTACATTTTATTATAAGTGGGGACATAAAAGTACTTTTAAATACATACATATATATATATATATATATGTATAATAAAATAAAAAAACAATACAGTAAATTTGTTATTGAGTACAAATTAATCGTGGGCTTTATTGTAATAACATCAATAAGTAAGAATTTTTTTAATGCCTCTTAAATTACATAATTTTTTTTCTTAAAAGTCAGCCGGGGCTGGCCTGGCCACTGCTGGCCTCTACACTATTCTGCTTCTGGCCTGGCCACTGCTGGCCTCTACACTATTCTGCTTCTGTTCACACTATTCATATCAAAAATGAAATTTAACAAGACTTTTTCATAATATGAATTTTGACGTGATATTGCTCATCGTATTTAAGCAGAGTTGGTAATGTATCTCTCTTTCACATATGTGGTGAGTGGTTCAAATCTCACCATGCGCATTTTATAAGTATGTGTTGGGAGTTTTCTTCCCCGGTTATGGAGTAGTATGAATAGATATCCGGATCGTATATATAATGTTTGATCTCGATAGGTCCCGACAGTTCTATTGTAATAGTTCTTGTAACACTTTAAAAAATAAATAAATAAATAAATTGATGTGTTATTTTTTTTTATGAAAGAAAAGTGAGATATGCTTGGAAAAATATTTTAAAATTTTCTACACAAAAACACCTTTTTTCCCGATTTATGTCCAAGTGTCCAATCAAGGTAGGTGTTTTCATTGAAAAGTCAAGGTAGTGTTTTAGAAGACGCGTAGTCTACAGTCAACACGCGTAATTCATCGACCAGTAGAAAGTTATTTCATTAAAATTTTGACTCGTTACTTTACACTATAAATATGCATAACTCTCAACCAGATTTAGCACATCAAACACTTTTATAGCCAAGAATGTCTCTGCTTAACATGAAAAAAGATCTTCAAACCATTGTTTTAGTACTGGGAATTCTTGCCCTAGCCATTCCCAGAAATGTAATGTCTCAAGACTGTAAGTGTGCCCCCAACTTATGTTGCAGCCAATATGGTTACTGTGGCTCCACCGAAGAGTTTTGTGGCTTAGGGTGTAAAGAGGGTCCCTGTAAGACTCCGGCTAGTAGCGGCGTTTCCGTGGCCAGTCTCGTGACACAGGAATTTTTAGATGGGATCAAGAGCCAGGCCACGGGTGGTGATTGTGTTGGCAAGAGTTTCTACACCAGAGATGCTTTTCTCAATGCTCTCGGTTCATATTCTCAATTTGGTACTACTGGCTCTCCCGATGACTCTAAGCGTGAGATTGCTGCCTTTTTCGCACACGTTACACATGAAACTGGATGTAAGTTCTCTCTCTTTTGTTCTTTGTTGTCAGGGTTTCTCCCGCGTCGGTTGAAGTGAAAACTAGTTTATAGTCAGTTTCTTTTTATGTTTTCTGGGCTTTTAACCCTCCCTCTAAAAAAAAAAAAAAAAACTACTATTCTATATTATAAATATGTAAATACTAGCCTTAAATTCATGATCAAGTGCAAAACAAGGATACCTAATGGTCCAAAATGGACAATAGCTCGTTGGTGACCACCCGTAGGCAAGTGTCTAACAAGCAAAATGTACTATTTTTGTTTGCAGATTTTTGCTTCGTAGAAGAGATAGATAAGACAAACCCATACTGTGAAGCAAACACAGAGTTTCCATGTGTTCCAGGAAAGTTCTACTATGGCCGTGGCCCGATTCAACTAACCGGTAATGGCAATTACGGAGCAGCCGGACGAGCCATCAAGTTCGACGGACTAAACTCACCGGAAACGGTGGCAAACGACCCTGTTATCTCGTTCAAGACGGCCTTGTGGTTTTGGATGACCAATGTGCACCCAGTGGTAAACCAAGGTTTCGGTGCAACAATTCAGAGAATCAATGGTCCTGTTGAATGCGGTGGCAAAAAACAGGATAAGGTCCAGGCTCGTATTCAGTTATACACTAATTATTGTCAGAAATTTGGGGTCTCTCCAGGACAAAACCTCTCTTGTTAGATTCTAATTTCCACTGCTCTTAAGATGACACAAACGAATAAATATATACGTATATGTTAATTGTTGTTTACAATTTTAAAATAAATATGCAGGACAAACTCACGTAACTTTAGAATTTTATGTGAAGTTGTTGTGTCTCTGTTTATGGCTGTATAATTGTTTTAGTAATTTTTTTTTCTTCAATAAAGTTCACTTTTCTCAACGAATTTTCTTTAGTTGTTCATGTGAAGATCATAATCCAATATATTCATAATAGCTGTATTTGTAGAACTAATGTTAGAAATTAAAAAGCGTCAAGAAGGAGGAATGTACTACACATGATGATAGACAAAACGAAAGAACAGTCTACTTTGTTTTACATCGTTCAATTTTAAAAATTATTTTTATGTCATAATTTTTTATCAAACTTTTTGCCAAGTAAAAAGAGGCCGGTTACACTTGTTGATCCGCTGCCACACTTTTGAAGTCGAAATACTGTTCGGCTTTGAAGATTCATCCCGTTGGGTCCTCACCTCCGAATTTAGGAAACGACAATTTGAGATGGTGGTTGTTCCGGTCGGTTGTAGTGTTGTTGGAGTGATTGGTTCGAGAGTTGGAGGCTTCCGGTTGGACCATATGTTGTGATGATTCAGCTGGTGCAAATGGATTGGTGTCACCATTGGTGGTGGTCGGGTTATGTGAGGCTCATATGGCCTGTAATTCTGCCAACACAGCTTGTAAGAAAGCGTGAATTCGGTCAAAGTTTGACTCATGTCACGCTAGAGCCTTGTTCACCTTGTTACGAAACTCAGTGTTAGATTTGTTTCGTGTATCCATTGAACCGAACGGCTCTAATACCATTTGAAATGATTTAATTTAGAAAGGAATAGAAAAATAAAATATTAGTAGAGAAATGAAGAAATGAAGAACATAGGAACAGAAACAGAAGAAATACAGGGAGTAGTTGGAGGATATTTTGGTTTAATATATTCGATACTTTATTAATTCTTAGCTCAACGCATAAATAGGCACTGAGCAATACAACTGAAAACTATAAAATAGGAACCGATCATCAGTAACAACCAGATGATCCCTCCCAACCAAATTAAGACTCGTAACTCATTTATTCCTCTACTACCTAATTTAAATTCAAACTATAGATTGATGGATCAGGTCCAGTTGATCTCGACCAAACCCCCTCTTGCATGGCTTTGCATGACTCATGCACCCAACATAATTAATACATATCATGATGTTGACCGGAAACTTCAGCTTTTGTCCAAATCCAACAGGGATGAATAAACGCCAGAATGAAATGAACGGCGGCGACATCACATTGATGGCCAAAAACGATTGCATTTTGCTCTGTGGAGAATGAACGGTGAGAGAGAGAACTGAGAAGGAAAGAATGAACAAGTGAGTCTGGAAAAAATAAAAAGGCGAGTGAGAGAAGAAGGCACAATGCATATCTACAATGTCTACTTTTTCCAACGACGACGATTCATTCATTCCTTTTGGTTTTGTCTGTCTGACACTCAAAACCAAACGGGACCCATGAATGATTTGGGTGAATATTTATTTTTTATTTTTTAAGAAAATACTGATTTCTGTGAAACTGAAAATGTAAATATAATTAATATTATCATCCTAATGTAATGTACAAATGCATATATACATATTAGCATCCTCCTGTAATGTACATAATTAATATGATTTGGGTGAATTTTGTAGTATTTCTGAGGGCACTTGACCAGTGGTTGGAAATTGTATAATATTTTCCGACGGCTAAGTACTTATGGTCAAAAATATGGTTGGAAATTATAAAATATTTTCCGAGAGCTAAGTACTTGATCAAAAATAATATTGACTCTAAATTTTGGTGCCATTTTCACATTATTTTCAACGACTTTAGACACTATTTTTGAATGTATTTGTTCCGTTATAACAAATATATATATTATTGTTACACTTTTCCAACGACTTGATTTTTGTAATTGGAAAAACAATAATTATTGACCATAATTTCATTTCGTCAAAAATAATTGGTCGGAAAGGATACTATTTCTCGTAGTGATCACAGTATCACACCATGGGAACAAACTAAAAGTTACAAGTTCAAATAAAGAAGTGTTACAAGTTGAGAACAATCTTTATATGCTAACATTTGAAAGTTAGCATGTGATTTTGCTGGAAACACAAAATAGAGTAAATGGGGTGTAGTTGGGAATTTTTCTCTGGTAGACCTATCTAAAATTCATAAGGACTTTTATCGTTTTAACTAAAATTGCTAAATTTCTTTTTTTAATAAAATAATATTAACTAAAACAAACAAAAAAGGGTTGGGCATCAAAGGATCCCCCCGCCTCTGTATTTTATTGAGCGCATATTTGTCTAAAAACCTTTTTTTCTGCTAAAAAGAGAAAAATATTTTTGGAGTGGCTATTTTTTATTTTCCACTAATATAAGGGTATTTAGAATTTTTGTCATTTTATATTTATTTTGTGCAAACATTGAGAGTAAGGAAAAAAAATTTATTATAAGGATTTAATTGATGTTTATCTATCAAAGAGTTATTGGAGCCAAAAAAAACAAAACCAAAAACAAAACCACACACACAGAACACCCATTTTTTAATAAAAATTTTATTACTAAAATGTTCATATATCAAATTACTTAAAAAGACATATTTATTCGTTAAAAAAAACAACAGATGAGTTGTATTTATCTATTCAAACTTCTCATACTCTTAAAATTGATTAATAAAAAGACCAAATTACCTCTATATGCTAAAATTTAAAATATAGATAATTTCATTATAAACAAAAAACAGTAAAAGCTAGTACAAATAGTTTAAAATTTTAGATCTTCATACTCATAATTATGGATAAGTCGGTGAAAGGGCATTTTCAAAATTTTCAATGGAATATAAATTAAAAAGGAATTTTAAAATGGAAAAAATAAAAAATACCAATTTTAAAATTATAATTATTCTACATTTTTAAATATATTGTTTTATATTTTTAAATTATTTTTTAAAAGAAAAAATGGTTTAATTTTTTAAAGTATATTAATTTTAAATTGGGGGATTTACATTTTAGTCCCTAATTTTTGACAAAATATTTATTTTTAAACGTTTTGCTTTTATAGCACTTGTAGTCCGTTACTTTTCAAAAATACATCAAATAGATCTCCTATTAGTCTAACTTAACAGTTCCAGTGGTATTTTTATCTTTAAATAAGGAACAGTCTAACATGCCATCAAAAATAGAAAATAATATATATATATATATAATTTATAATCACAAAATAAAATCAATATAAAATTATAACGTAGAAAATGAAAAGCAATCTCGCTTCTCTCCTCCCTCTTCCCTCCATTTAGACATGAAGCTGGTTCGGTTCGAACCGGAGAACCGAACCGGAACCGGCGTCCAAAAACCGGAATCGGAACCGGAACCGGAAAAACCGGTTCCGGTTCTAGAACCGGACCGGGAACTGGTCCGACCGGTTCGCTTTAGAGCAGAACCGGCCGGTTCCTCCTTTTTAATTTTTTTTTGGTTTTGTTTTATTTTATTTTATTTTTTAATTTGTCATTTATTATTTAATTTTATTTTGTGGATGACACAATAAAATACATTTACCAATTACATTTTTATATGATTAATTTTTTAATGAAATATGATAAATAAATAAAAAAAAGGGGGCCGGTTCCTGTTCGGAACCGGTGGAACCGGACCGGAACTGGCGTCATGTCTACCTCCATTGCTATCGGAGGCTAATGCCTCCACCTTTTTATATTCATTTTTTCTATTATTATTCTTTAACTTTTTTAATAATTTTATTTTTTGTAAAACAAGTTTTGTTGTTGATTTTTGTATTCCTCTAACAATTGTTTTTGAATTTTTAATTTCAATTTATAATTGTAATTTTATTTTTATGTGTGTAGAATCATATTTTTGTTGTAAAGTGTTATTTATTTTATCTTTATGTTATTTTAAGAGTTTTGATACATTTATGAGATTTTAAAAAAACATATATTTTTAATATTTTTATGTTATCATTTATTTTTTAATGTACTTTATTATTTAATTATTTAAAGTAATTTTTTTGAAAAACTAAGTTTTAGAACACATGTCCATTTTTTATTGGACAATCCAAATAGGTAAAGTTGTCAAATTGTACAAGATTGAAGGGCAAAACTATCATTTTTATCGAATAATTTAATATAAAGGGTAAAATAGTTAATTTATATATTTTTTGTTATGTTTGATCGTCAAAATTAGGATCAGACGGACCTATTTGATATATTTCTAAAAAGTAAAGGATTACATGTGCTATCAAAGCAAACAAGCTAGTTTAAAAAGTAAATATTTTACAAAAAGTTAAGGACTAAAATGTAAATCGACTTTTAAATTTAATTTTCTTACTTTTTAAAATTTAAATTTTTAATGAAAAACTGTTTCTAAAATTTTAAATTATTCTACTAACCTTTACTATTATTATATTTTTTTTATAAAAGATTATCTTCGTATTTGAATTTTAATAACTATGGACAATTTGATTTTTTTTTAAACATACTTTGATCTTTTTATTTGTTAATTAAAGTCAATGTTAAAAAGCATGGGATATCAAAGTAGATAATTAAATTTTAAGACTTTTAATTTTCTTAGGTCTAGAAGTCTAGACATGGGTTCAACTACTATACAATGTCAATATTATCGTTACTAAGTTATTTTTAGTCTTTGGATGAAAGATTTAAAAAAAAAAATCACTTTGATCTTTTTATTTGTTAATTAAAGTCAATTTTAAAAAGCATTGGATATCAAAGTAGATAATTAAATGTTAAGACTTTCTAGACATGGGTTCAACTGCTGTACAATGTCAATATTATTGTTACTAATAGATAGTAACCCTCTCTCACAAAGACATGACGTCGGTTCCGGTTCCGGTTCCTCCGGTTCCGGTCTGATTCCACCAGTTTCGAACCGGAACCCGCCCCTTTTTTTAAAAAAACAAAATCATATTTCATATTAGTCATGTAAAAATGTAATTGGTAAATGTATTTTATTGGGTCACCCGTAAAATTAAATTAAATAAATAAATGACAAATTAAAAAATAAAATAAAATAAAACAAAACCAAAAAATATAAAATTGGCCTTGCACTTAATTTTTACCACAATTAAGTTGCCTACGTATCCTCTTAAGGGTTTAGAAGAATCAAAGGCCACGTAGTTCTCTTACCTTTTATTGTATATTTGGACTTTGGAGATGGCGATTGGTGATTGGCGATTTGGCGTGGAGTCGTGGACTAATCGTTGCCATGATCATCCGTTCGACTTTCAGCCGGTTGATCATCTTTAAAGAAATCGTATGGTTCCTCTTGATCGATTTCTTGTTGTCTATATTGAGCCTTCGTCCAATCTTCAATACAAGCTTGTATCTGAAGTGATTTCGGACTCATAAGGGAACGTTTTGGGTCTAAAATATTCCCACCGGCACTGAACTGTTGTTCTACCGCCACCGTAGAAACTGGTGTTGAAAGGATTTGTTTGGCTATCATAGCCAAGATTGGAAACTACCTTTCATGCTCATTCCACCAGTGTAGGATATCAAATTTTTTATCTTTGGTGTCTTCTATGAACTCAAAAGAGGTACTTAGATAAGATTCAAGCTCGGAATATGTGGTGGAGCTTGATGAAGAAGAACCTCGTAATTTTTTGGTTTTATTTTTTTATAAAAGATTGTACCCTAAATTAAAAAATCCAAAGGATGATGATGATGAACGAGATACATTTTGAGTTTGTGGAACATCTATGTTCAGTGATGGACCGTAAACTCTAAGATATTCATCATATAATTCATACAATAATGTCTTAACCCTAGCAAAACACATATCAACATCATAATCTATTTTTAAACCTTGTTCATAATAAACAGAAAGATAAGCAGGCAAACTTTCTAATCTACAACGTGGATCAAAACACAAGGCAATCAAATAAATATTTGGAAACTCCTTATAATATTCTAACCATTTATCATTCATAGCAGTAACAGACTCATGTAATTGTGAGTCGGATTCATAATGAGCAAATGCACCAGCAATATTAAGACTCTCAATAATAAATAAATTAGTTGTAGGATAATAAACACCAGATAAATTGTTAGTAGCAGTATAAAAAACTTTTAACAAACCACAAACATTGCTACAAGCATCTCAATGACTTTGATAAAGATTAATGTGACTAACATGATATTGAATAAAAGTAACTAATAAATCTCTATATTCATAACTTCTAGCAAGCAATTTATAAGTAGAATTCCAACGTGTTGGAACATCACGAGGAAATCTAATGGCACGCCTACCATTTTGTTTACAATATGCTGCCCATGATTTCATTACAGAAGGATGTTTCCACAAAAAATAGAGGGTATCTTTAATAGGTTGAATAAACTGTTCAAGAGTTTTTAATCCTTTTTGAACACATAAATTGAAAACATGGCATGCACATCTTTGATGAAAAAAATTTACCACTAAGATAAGGTTTGCATAATTCAATTAAAGCAGGAATAGCAGCGGTATTGTTAGAAGCATTATCAAAACCAATTGCAAAAATTTTGTTCACAATCTTATACTCTGTAAAAATAATTCTAAACTGTCTAAAAATATTAGCAGCAGTGTGTTTATCATCAAAAACTCTAAATGCAAGAATTCTTTTTTGGATAGCCAATGCATTATCCATATAATGGCAAGTGACACCTATGTATGAATGCATTCGCCAATGATCACTCCATATGTCGGCACATACGGAAATACGGAAACACGGCAATTATATTTTTCTAAAAAATTTTCCAACATTTTCTTTTCGTTTTCATAAATGTTTTCAAGTGCTTCTGTGAGCGTGGTTCTAGGAACACGACCTGCAGCATGATTTAATGCTCGTTGACAATAATTATTAAAACCAACTTTTTCACCAACACTAAATGATAAGTGTTCTACTGCAACCATTCTAGCTAATTCTTCTCTATTTTTTGCATCACTATATTTAAATAATTGTTGGTTAGGGGTAGCGTACCTAGGAATTTGAGCTTGTGAACTCGATTTGGCCTGTGCATCTGGATGTGAGTTCGTTATATGCTTCCGATATGTGCCATATCCTCTAGATTTGTGCCATTTAAATACTTTTTTATAGTAATTGCAAATCACTACTGTGCTTACATCTTCTTGCGTAACTTTCTTCATATTGAGTACTAAGAGATCAGATTTGACCTGCTTCGGTAACTTTTTTTCCATCTGTGGATCAAAATCAAAATCTTGATGTGGGTTGGGATCAGGGCCATCAGGCTCATCACAATCATGGCCAAGATCAGGCATATTTTCTGATTGGCTTGTCAAAAGGAGGGTGACATTGGGATCGGTTTCAGAAATTCTAAGAGAGGGATGAGAATGAGATTGAGGAAAGTTTAGGCCTAAGTCTTCAGCATAGACTTGGTGTTGTAGATACTCGTGATAGGCACGGTCGTCATGACCGAGATTATCCGTCATACGACCCTTACCTTTCATCGAAATGGAATGTCTAGGAGCGTCACCACTTCCACTTGCCATTTTAAAAACTGAATTGTAAAATTCATTGAACAAAAAATGTTAAAAAATTAATTTTAAAAATGATTAAATGGTTGGAAATAAATTTGGAAGAAAATTAGAAACTTAGTAGTTAGTAATTGCAATTTGCAAATAAAGTAAATTGCAAATAAAATAAATTGGATATAAGATAAATTGCAAATAAAATAAATTGGAATTTGGAAACTTAGTAATTGTAAATAAAATAAAATACAAATAAAATAAATTGTAAATAAATGAAATTGGAAACTTAGTAATTGACTAATTGCAAATTAAATAAATTGGAAATAAGAAATATTGCAAATAAAATAAATTAGAAACTTAGTAATTGTAAATAAAATAAATTGGAAACTTACTAACTTAGTAATTGCAAATAATATAAATTGGAAACTTGGAGACTTGGAGTTGAAGACTTGGAAAATTGAAAGTTTAGAGAGAATTGAGAATTAGAGAGAGTTGAGGAAATTGGGGTGAGGAAAAATGAATTGAGGGGTAGGTATTTATAGAAAAAGAAAAGAAAAAGAAAAGAAAAAGAAAATTAAAAAAAAAATAAAAAATTAAAGAAGTGAACCGTTGGAGGCCCAACAGTTCGTTTAAAAAAAATTAAAAATGAGGAACTGGCCGGTTCAAACCGGAACCGAACTGCCGGTTCTGGTCTGGTTCAAACCGGCCGGTTCCTCACTGAAACGAACCGGAACCGGGACCGGCCGGACCGGTTCTGGAACCGGAACCGGTTTTTTCGGTTCCGGTCCCGATTTTCTGGAGCCGGTTCGGTTCGCCGGTTCGAACCGAACCGGCGTCATGTCTACGAGTCTCACATAATTCTACCCCTATAATTATGCGGTTCATGTATTATAGCTATTTCCTTTTTGATATAGATTATAATCGAGGCAACGGTTTTGTATTATATATATCTTTTTTGATGTATTATAATAATTATAAGTTTGGGGGAAAGAGACACAACTCGAAATCACAACCCCATGGTGTAGGTGTGAGAGGCTTACCATTTGACCAACCTCATATTGTCACGGTTTTGTAATAGTACACAATGTAGTTATGAATAAGTTTAGGCCAGCCAAAAATTTATCCAAATTCACGTCTTTTTACTTTATGGGATTTAGCTAGGGGTGGGTGCGAGTCGGATTGGTTCGGTTTTCAGCTGAAGCCGTCTATTACTCGCTTATAGTCGATTTTCTCTTTTCATTTTTTTAATTGGATTGACTCATCTCCTTAGGATGACTCACCTTGACTTGAATATTTTATTTTTTTCCTTTGAATCAGTTCGGTTTAATATAGTTTTGGGTCCGATGGGCCTAATAAGCCTAATGAAAATTTTACTTACTTTTTTTTTACTATATAGTATATAGGCCTTTTAGACAATAATTTGATAACCTTATTTGAGAAAATATTACCATATTATAACTTGTTTATCTGAAGGCAAACCATTGTATGGGCTAAACATAGACTCTGCTCCAGCCTAGTCTTGCCCACTAAAAAATATATTATTAAAAATTTTAATTTTAAAAAATAGTATATAATATTATAAAAACATTTGACTACCATTTCATTTGTTATTAAAATTTGGGTAATTACCAATTAGGTCCTAGACTTTTTTTCAATTTCCAAATTGTTTTTGACTTTTACAAAATTAACCAAATTGGTCCTCATATTTTTTCCAAGTACCAAATTAGTCCCTCTTTTTAGAAGTGACCAAATTGGTCTCTCTTATGCTTTAACGGTATTAAATATAACAATTGACTTGAACAATTTTAGTTAAAGTACGTAAATACTCTTTATTTATCATATTAGAGCAAAGTTATTTTGTCTTTTGTGCATTAAATTCACCATTATAATTAGTGGTGTAAATATGGGCCAGGCCTGGAGGGCCCGGCACGGCCCCCATTCTTGGCACGTGCCGGGTCAGGGTTCCAGGCACGGCGTGCCGGCTCGGCACGGCACGCCAGCACGGCGTGCCAGGCCCAACAATTGGCACGCGGAAAATATATATATATATATATATATTTTAAATATAACGGCTGTTTTTTTAAAAACAATAACCGTTGGCTGACGTTAGCCAACGATTATGTTTTTAAAAAAGCTATAAAAATTGCAATTTGCCCCCTCAACTCTTGTCTTTTATATTTTTACCCACTTTTCTAATTTTTCTATAAATACTCCCACACATTCCACTTTTCATTCACTTTCTCTAATTCTCTCAATCTCTCCATTATCAAACTCTCTATACAATTTCAATTATTCTTAATTTCATTCTTACTCTCTCTCTACTATTCTACACTACTAATATACTATTATAATACTTTATTAGTAATTTACTATTATATAACTATTATTCTCTAATCTCTCCACCAAGACACCAAAGTTCAAACTTCAAAGGTACATTTTTATTTAAGTGTTATTATTTAATGTTATATTTTAAATTTAATATGTTTGTTTAGTTAGTAAATTTATCATTTTATGTTTATATCAGTTATTAATTTTATTTATTTAGTAAATTTATCATTTTTATGTGTAGGGGTTAATTTTAATTTCTGTTTTTAGTAAATTAAACAATTTATTTTTAGTAGTTAATTTTAATATATTTTGTTAGTAAAATAATCATTGTATGTGTAGGAGTTAATTTTAATATATATTTTTAGTAAAATAATCATTTTATGTGTAGGAGTTAATTTTAATATATTTTTTTAGTAAGATAATCATTGTATGTGTATGAGTTAATTTTAATATATATATTTTTAGTATGATAATCATTTTATGTGTAAGAGTTAATTTTAATATATTTTTTTAGTAAAAAATCATTTTTATGTGTAGGAGTTAATTTTAATATATATTTTTAGTAAAATAATCATTTTATGTGTAGGAGTTAATTTTAATATATATTTTTAGCAAAAAAATCATTTTATGTGTAGGAGTTAATTTTAATATATTCTTTTAGTAAAAAAAATCATTTTTATGTGTAGGAGTTAATTTTAATATATTTTTTTAGGAAAATAATCATTTTTATGTGTAGGAGTTAATTTTAATATATTTTTTTAGTAAAATAATCATTGTATGTGTAGGAGTTAATTTTAATATATATTTTTAGTAAAATAATCATTTTATGTGTAGGAGTTATTTTTTATATATTTTTTTAGTAAAATAATCATTGTATGTGTAGGAGTTAATTTTAATATATTTTTTTAGTAAAATAATCATTTCAATTTTAATATTTATTAATGACTAATGACCTGAACTTTTTTTTTCTAAGAAATGGATCCTGCCCATCCTTATTTTCCAGACGGTCTAAACATGCTGAACGATGATTTTGATCTCTCCGGACCGGCAGAAACCGTAGCCGGACCTTCTGGTTCCGGCGCCACACCGACATCACGTACCAAATCTAAGAGGTTAACATCAGACGTATGACAGTGTTTTGACGTAGTAGAAATAACACTCCCAGACGATACGGTCGGCCCTAGAGCCAAATGTAAGTTTTATACCACTACTAGGGGTGGAACCGGTCATTTGAGAAGGCATATGCTAAAATGCATGCCCAAACACGTACATGTACCCACTACAACCCATACACAACTGCAACGACACCCAGACGGGTCGGTTACGACATGACATTACGACGCCGCGCATGCTAGAGAATGTTTGGCACGGTACATTGCACAAACTGATCAACCTATTAATTTCGGTGACTGTGTTTTTTTTCAAGAATTTATCACATCTGCATTTTGCCCCCAAATGCAAATTGTTTCTAGAACCACCACTAGGAATGATTTGATAAAATGTTTAAAACCCAACGAGATGACTTGACGGCTGAATTACAGCATCTAATTGTCTCAATTGCATTAACTTCCGATATTTGGAACGCATGTTCCAAACAGGACTATTTATGTGTCACAGGACACTATTTAGATTCTGAATGTAGGATACAAAAAATAAATTCTTGGTTTTCGTCCTATGGATTTTGCACATACCGCAGACAATATTTTTGCTGTCATTCTTTCTGTTTTAGAAACTTATGGCATAACTCATCGCATCTTCTCTATCACATTAGATAATGCATCGGCAAATACTAAGTCTATTGCATTGTTTACTGAAAGAAACATCCCGCAAGCTGGGGGTTATTTCTTCCACCAGCGTTGTGCATGTCATATCATAAATTTAGTTGTACAGTCTGGTTTGAAGGAAGTAAGCAATCGTATAGAACGCATCAGAGATGCCATTTCTTGGATCGGTAGCTCTAATCCAAGATTTCAAGAATTTGGCAGACACTGTACATTAAACGGTCTACGACCCCGACGATTCCAAACTGATATACCGGTAAGGTGGAACTCTACTTACTTAATGCTGAAAAATTGTTTGGAATATGATACAACTATTTCAGGTTTTTATAACATAAAATTGGCCGAAAGTGGCTGTCCACCTGCTCAATCACTAACACTAGACGATTGGTATGTAGCAAAGATTTTTGTTGAATTTTTACAGGTTTTTTACAATGCCACTGTAACTCTTTCTGGGGTCTATTACCCCACATCTTCCCAGGTAATCCATCAGATTGTGGAAATGTCTGACATGTTAAACACTTATAGGGAAGATGACTTGCTTGGCGATGCAGTTGTTGCCATGGAGACCAAGTTTAAAAAATACTGGTCTGAAATGTCTTTCCTTTATGCCTTAGGTGTTATAGTAGATCCTAGAATTAAATTAGCTGGTTTAGAATATTTGCTTGAGTTTATTGGTAATAAATTGTCAATAGATTATTCCGACCAGATTACTGACATTCGAAACAAGTTGTTCGAAGTTTTTAGTATTTATGAGCGCAGGTTTGGCGGCGTTCACACGGAACCATCACCAGAACTGGACACACAACCATTGCCGACAAGTTGGAGCATTCTCAAACGCCGGAAAAAAGACAAATCAGCAAGTTCTTCTTCTTCAACTACACGATCTGCTGCATCTTCTGGTGCCGAACTGAATAGGTTCCTTGAAGCACAGTTTGATGCCAACGAAAACACGGAGAATTTTGATCTGTTGTTATGGTGGAAGACCTATAGCTACAGGTATCCGGTCTTGTCACACTTAGCACGTGACATACTGGTTATCCCCGTGTCCACTGTGTCTTCAGAACAGGCATTCATCACGAGTGGGGATTATTGAACCAAGAAGAAATTGTTTGACTCCTAGAGATGGTGGAGGTATTAATATGCGTTCGGGATTGGGAGCATGCTCGAAAAAGGATGCAAAATGAAACGGTAGACGAACAATTTATTCAAAATTTCTCCAATTTATATGTCGATGAGGGTTCCTACAGTAACCAGGTCCAGAACTAGGTTGTACATGTACATGTACATTTACTTGTAATACGATTGCACTCTTTTTCCCTTACCAAGTTTTTATCCCACTGGGTTTTCTTGGTAAGGTTTTTAATGAGGCAATCATGTAAATATGTAATACTAAAAGTCCGAAATAAATAAAGAATTTTTCATTTCATATTTTTATCTACTTTTATTTTCTTTCATGTTTTATCTTTATTTATTCTTTGAATTAATTCATTAAATAAAATAAAAAATGTATCTATAATCTATTATTAATTTATTATAAACATTTTTTTTATTATACTAAAATAATAATATGTAAAAAAATTAAATATATATATATATGGGCCGGCCCATTTGGCCCGCCAAATTGGCCCACTTGCCGGCCCGGCACGGCACGGAGGGGCCGTGCCGGGCCCCCATTTAGGAAAACGGGTCGTGCCAGGCACGGCCCGTTTTCCTAAACAGGCCGGGGGGCCGTGCTGATGTGGGCTGGGCCGGCCCCCTTTTACACCACTAATTATAATTACAACAAAATTCAAAGATATTATTAATGAAACACCATTTGTATATTTTTTAATTAAAATTTTCTAAAAAAGTCTAAAAATATTTTAATAAGACAATGTCAATTACCCTTATTTTATAAACAAAATTATCATCCATTCCCGGTTTAGTCTTTTACCATTTTTATATGGTTGTTTTTTTTTTGTTAATATTATACAAGTACTATTGTCAAAATTATTTGAAAATCAAAACCCACAAATAAAATAAACAAAAATATACATGTATTAAAAAAACTGTGCATGTGTCATTATTATATTGTTTAGGAGTAAAGTATAATTTTACCTCTATACAGTTAAAGTTGACTGACAGAACTTAGTTAGATGGACTAATTTGGCACTTGGAAAAAATGTAAGGACCAATTTGGTCAATTTTGTAAAAGTCATAAACAACTTGAAATTTTTTAAAAAAATTATTGAAAATTTTATTGAAATTTTAAATATTTTGTAATTGGTAATTGCCCTTAAAATTTTAATTTTGTCAGAATTGTCATTTAATTGTTTAAAAATATTTTGTGTATTATTATCCTAATATTTAAACTATTTTTCTTCTGATTTTGTAGTAATCCAACCCATTTTTTTTTACCTCAAATTTGGTTAATCATGAACTTTATAACCCATAAGTAGAATTCATTATCACCATGGTTATATGTCATTCTTGTTGTTTAGTTTTTCATGTTTACTTTAATTAGAATTGTTTTGAAATTTCATTTGTGTGTTTATTTGTTCATGTTGATCAACATAAATAGTTTTTATGGTTGTTTGCTATCCGACCATGGAATATTTTTGTAACTGGTTTTTAGTGTTCGACTTATTTATATTGCAAAATTTTGCTAGAGGATACGAAGTTGGATTGTAATATTTAAATAATTTTGTAATAATCTGTTGTTTGTAATATAAAATAGTTAAAATTTATAGAATATAAAATTATATTGAATTGTATGGTTGTCTGTATTGAAAATAACTTATTGAAAAACCTATCACCTTGTAGCAGAGATGGTAGTGCACCGCCCTTCCACAATGGTGGTGAGGGGTTTGAATCCCACCATACGTATTTTATAAGTATGTGTAAGAAGTTTTCTTCCGGTTTGTAGGAGAGTTATCTAAGCCGTACAAGTATTGTCTAATTTTGGCAGGTTCCGGTAGTCCGATTATAATAGTTGTAATACTTCACAATAATAATAATAATAATAATAATAACTTATTGAAAATATCGTTATAAATTCTTTACAATTGATGATCACTCTTTATGACATTATAGAACATAAATTCAATAATAATTCATTTTATTTATATTAAATTATATGTTTGTGTGCTTTCAAAAAAAAAAATCATATGTTTGTGAAAAAATAAGTTAGCCCCGTCTTGTGAAAAATCCTGGTTTCGCCTGTATTTAAATATAGTTCAACAACTAAAAGTATTAAAAAATATATATTTAATTTAATAATATAAACAGAAGTCCAAATAATCCATAATATATTTCATCAAGTTCAAAATATAGTCTATAATAATAATAACAACCATGATCGAATTAGTCCAAATTAAAGATCAGTTTTGGTCTTCCATCTTTTAAAAAAAAACAAAAAATCATTTGACTGTGTGACAAAATTAAATATAGTTTGAAATTTTGAGATCATGAGAAAGAGATGGTAAGGAAAAGCTAGTTGAGCGGCCAAATGTGTTAATGATTGGATTTGGTCACATTAGTATTATTCTATTTATATTTTTGTTAATATATATAATATTAAATAAAACAATATTTATTAACTTAAATCAATATAAATCTAATATTTAATAAAATAGTATAAAAATATGTATAACTATTGGAAATAAGCCTTATCTTTATTTATATTTAGTTTTATAATATATATTTAATATTTACTCGGTTTATTTGATTCAGTTTTTGATAAGGTAAGATCATCCTAGTGCTGGCAATTTGGGTCGGGCCCAAACAGGCCGCCCGACCAGGCCCGCTACTGAAACGGGCCAGGCCCAAGCCCGTTTCGTTGGTGGGCCGGGCCGAGCCCCTTTTGAAAAATACTGGGCCGGGCCTGGTAAGGCCCGCAGCCCTAAAAAAATTTTAAAAAGTTTTTTCTTGACGGGCCTAGACGGGCAGCCCGTGGGCCCGGCCCACGTGTGGCCCAGTCAAGGCCAGCCAAAATTTTTTTTTTTCAATTTTCTGGAGGGCCTTAACGGGCCGCCATAAAATTGTTTTCAATTTTTTTCAAATTTGAATTTTTTAAAAAAAATTTTGAATTGAAGGGTGACTTTTATAATTAGCCATGTGACCGTTAGGGGTGAAAAAATATTCAAAACTTTTAAAAATTACATTTTTTTAAAAATCTTTTACAATTTTTTTTAAAAAATTTTTGAAGCCCAACGGGCCGGCCCGTTTAAGGCCCGGCTGGGTCTGTCCCTACACGGGCCTTGGACCCGGCCCGAGCCCCTTTTTTGTCTAACGGCCCGGCCCGGCCCGTTTTCCCTTACGGGGCGGGCCTGGCCTGGCCCGTTTCACAGACGGGCCCGGGCCTAATGGGCCGGGCCGACCCGTATTGCCCCCCTTTAAAAAATACAGGGCCGGGCCCGGTAAGGCCTGCAAATCCCGCAGCCCTAAAAAATTTAAATAAGTTTATTTCTTGGCGGGCCGCCCGTGGGTCCGGCCCACAGGCGGGGCCCGTCAAGGCCAGCCAAATTTTTTTTTTCAATTTTCTGGTAGGCCAGAAAAAAAATTTTCAATTTTTTTCAAATTTTAATTTTTTTAAAAAAATTTTGAATTGAGGGGTGGCTTTTATAATTAGCCAGGTGACAGTTAGGGGTGAAAAAATATTCAAAACTTTTAAAAATTACATTTTTTTTAAATCTTTTACAATTTTAAAAAAATTTTGAAACCCGACGGGCCGGCCCGTTAAGGCTCTAACGGGCGTGTGACGGGCCGGCCCGTTTAAGGCCTACCGGGCTTGTAACGGGCCGACCTGTTTAAGGCCCGGCCCGGTCTGTCCCTACACGGGCCTTAGACCCGGGCCGGGACCCTTTTTTGTCTAACGGCCCGGCTCGTTTTCCCTTATGGTTCGGGCCTGGCCTGACCTGTTTCACAGACGGGCCTAATGGGCCCGGGCCTAATGGGCCGGCCCGGCCCGTATTGCCCCCCTTTGAAAAATACTGGGCCGGGCCCGGTAAGGCCCGCAACCCTAAAAAAATTAAAAAATGTTTTTTTCTTGGCGGTCCGTGAAGGCCCGCCAAATTTTTTTTTTTTCAATTTTCTGGCGGGCCTTGACCGGCCGCCCGTGGGCTTGGCCCATGGGCGGCTCGTCAATGCCCGCCAGAAATTGTTTTTCAATTTTGTTCAAATTTTAATTTTTTTAAAAAAGTTTTGAATTGAAGGGTGGCTTTTATAATTAGCCAGATGACCGTTATGGGTGAAAAAATATTCAAAACTTTTAAAAATTACATTTTTTTTAAATCTTTTACAATTTAAAAAAAAATTCGAAGCCCGACAGGCCTGTGGCGGGCCGGCCTGTTTAAGGCCCGTCCCAAGCCCGACCCGGTCTGTCCCTACATGGGCCTTGGACCCGGGCCGGGCCCTTTTTTTTCTAACGGCCCGGCCCGTTTTCCCTTACGGTACGGGCCTGGCCCGGCCCGTTTCAGTTTTTTGAATTAGGTTTTAGTTTTTTGAATCGGATTGACTCATCTCAACAGAGTAACACTACTCCAACATATATTTTCGATTCAGATTATCTCTGATCGTAAAACCGTGCCCACCCCTAGACTTAGCTACTATATTAGAATAGTATTTTTATAGGACCACTTATATAGGTTAAATATTTTCTTTTAGTTTTAAAATTTTTTATTTTTAAAATATTTAAAATTTAACTTTTACAAATTTTTTAATAAATTTTAAAATTTAATTTTTGTAGACCATGAATTAAAATCCAATAACATCAATAGACCCGGACTTTAGATATTTTCATTTTTCTTTGCTACAGTGTTTTTGATTGAAAAGTCAGGCGAGATCTTTTGGAAGAGCCGTAATCTACAATCTACACGTACAATGCACTGATTAGTGATTACATTTACAGGTCAAGCCCAAACTAGAAAATAATTTTTTTGTCCAAATGCACAGCAAAATCTTCCAACTAATGTTTTACTCGTCATTCCCGAGTTCCATTTGGTAAGCACACCAGATTGGATTAGATTTAATTGAATATATGTTACGGTGTGTTCGGTGCTCATTAAATTTTAATATAATGTTATTTGAAGTATTACACTATTAAATAAATTTAGGGTTTTTTTTAAAAAATAAGAAAAAATATAAATTCGAGAATTTTTTTTGGAAAGGGAGAAGGACTCTAACCCGCATCTTCGTGATGCAGATGAGAGAGGTTTGCCACCGGACCAACTTCATCTCATAAAGTTTTAATAGAATTGTTAACGGTGATTTATAGATTACGGAAAAAGTCACGCGTCTAACGACGTTAATGCGAATAATAACAATGTAGTAATGCGAGAAAGTAACAATTAAGCATACAAAACACATAATTTTAAGTGGAAAATCATAAAAGGGAAAAAACTACGGTTGCCGGAGAAGGCGAGAATAAGGTTTCACTATGTAAAGATATATTACACACTCAATCTCTCTTACATTTTTGCTGTTATATGCGTTTTTTACGTGCGTACATAATATCATTTAAGAGTCTATTTATACGTGTATAGAAACCTAATTATTGGTGTACAAGAAAGGAAATTTGATGAGATTTTGAAGGAGTCTGATTTGTTTTCCTGTTTTGTATATTCTGCGCATTTAATGAATTAGATTCCCCGTTGGATTTGGACTCCAATATCTTTAAGGAAGTTTGTTTCCTTATTGAAGTGTACTTCACGGTTCATTGTTTGAATAAGATTCCATCTCTTTGTATTTGATTCTTAGTTAACTTGGAGTTGATATCTTCCACACATCACTGGCCTACCGGTTATCTAACTCGTCTGGGTCTTCTTAACCGATCGGTTACTCAACCCGACCAATGTCTCTTCTATCCGATCTGTATGTTTAGCTCAATCAGGTTTCTTTATCCGATTGGTTAATTAAACATAGCCAAGTTATCTCTATCCGATCGAGCTAATGATCCTGATTAGATTATATCTATCTGATCGATCTGATGAATCTGATCGGATCTTGGTAGAGCCAAAGGTTGATCCTTGATCAACTACAATTGGTTTTGTCTGATTGGCTTCTGGTGACATGACATACTCGATTATTGTTTTTTTATGGTTATGATTCTGGCATGTCAGTTCACCAAATTGACCAATAACAATAATTAAATAAAAGCTGAATTTCATATAAGTCCTACCGTTTTTGTGATTTGTCACATTTATAAACGTCTTTCCAAATTCAACACTTTAGTCCTTACGTTTTCCAAAACTCATTACTTTTGTCCATTTGACCAAATGTGTGAAAGTCAACTATTTTAAAACATGTGAAAATATAATTTTGCCCTTATTACTATTTACTTTAGCTAAAATGATTATTATAGCTTTAAATTAAAAAGAAAAACAATAAATTCTCAATAATAAAATCTTAAATAAATATATTACAAAAAAAGCTTAAATAAATAATTAAAAAATCCATTAATTTTTTATTATTTTGTATTTTTCATAATAGATTTTTATTTAGCTAAAATGATTATCTTAACTTTAAATAAAAATGAAAAACAATAAAATTATCAATAATAAAATCTTAAATAAATAGATTAAAAAAATTATGAAAAAAAACCATTTTAAGTTAAGATAATCATTTTAGCTAAATAAATATCCATTATGACAAAAATACAAAAAAAAAAGAAAAAATTAATAGATTTTAATATTATTATTTATATAAGATTTTTTTGTAATATATTTAATTAAGATTTTATTATTGAGATTTTATTATTTTTCATTTTAATTTAAAACTAATATAATCATTTTAGCTATATTAAATAGTAATAATGACAAAAATATACTTTCACAAGTTTTAAAATAGTTGACTTTCTATATTTGGTCAAATGGACTAAAGTGATGAATTTAGAAAGACATTTATAAAGGTAACAAATCATCAAAATGATATGACGACTTACGTGAAATTCTGTCTTAAATAAAAAAGTAAGGTTACACCTCCAAATACCTATCCAAATTGATTGCTCGAATAATATAGCAAACTGATTTGTTATATGGTAAGCTAATTTGTAATTATCACATCATCTCATAATTATTATGGTTGCTACCAATTAGATTCCCACATTATTTGGACGAAGTTTTGGATAGTGTAACCTTAATTAAATAAAATTAGCTTCTACATAAATAAAAAATATTAAAAAATCATTTATAATTAAAACAAAAATATTAAAAATCATTTTTTTGAAAAATATTATAAAACATTTTTGAAAAATAAAAATATATTATTACTAGTACTCAAATAAAAATACTTATCTAATCATTAATAAGATTTAAAAAAAATTAAAAGTTTTAATATTTGTTTGAATTGATTACTCTTTTATGAATTTTTTAATTTCTAATAAATTTTCCAAATATTTTAAAATAAAACTCATCATTTTTTTTGATAGATTAAAACTCATCATTGTAACCCTCAAAAATCGGTTTCAATTTTCAAGGCACCGTGCCCGCTAGGGGTGTACGGCGGATCGGATCCAATGGATTTGCCATGATCCAAGATTTTTATTGTCTAGAATCTAGATTTTTATTTTTTTAGTAGTGTGGGTCTTGCTTTGCTTTGAGCTTTAATGTATTTGGTCTTCTTATTTTGGGCTTATTGTGGCATGCTTTGGTCTCTTATACTCTTCTATAAATTGCTTTGTAAATTGTTTTGTTCTTGTATAAATAGGCAAATTGCCCGATACAAAAATAATACCTAATATTTTAGGCTGATCAGCGGATTCAGCGGATTTTCAAACTTGAATCCAAGATCTGATCCTATCCAATGAATTTTAAAATTTAGGATCCAATCCGATCCGATCATCTCCCGGATCCGATCTAATCCAATGGATTTGATCCGATCCAGTGGATACTATTGGATTGGATCGGATCCCCACTGGATCGAATCGGATCCTGCACACCCCTAGTGCCCGCAATTCACTATACATTAGATTTACAAAAAAAAAAAGAGTAGATATTTATAATATTTTCGTTGTACCTCCTGTATTTCCATAATTTTGGGGTACCAATCGAAATTTGGGATATATGGGTGATATTTACATATTTTTATATTAATTTAATTTCAAACAAATTTATTTTAATTATAACAACTTATTTATTTAATCTTTTATTTATTTGATTCTTCCTCAAGATAAAATGTCCAATACTTTAAACATGGTTTTCCAGAATCTCTTGTGTGATTCTAAGAATTTAGGTAGAAGCAGCAAATTACGCAGCAATGCGAGGAATGAAAATTAGTTGATTGATGGCTGCTGGACTTTTCAAATATTTATCCGAATAGATAAAATTTCGTCTTTTATGGTGCCACCTTAATAACAAAGTGATCTTTTTATTTTTTTAGTAACTTTAAAACTAATAATTGCTCTACAAGAACAATTTTTTTTTTTTTTTTGTTTTCAAGCAAATCATTTTCTTTTTCTATTTTTTGAGTGGTGTATCAATTTAAATATATAAACTAAATGAATGCAATTTACCACTAAAACCGCATTTGATGGTTGTTTGACTTGTTTCTAAGCAACCATCGACGATAAGAGTTTAACAAAAAAAAAAAAAAAAACTAAAGAAAAATAACACTTATTATAAGTAAGGTGAACCTTATATACAATTAATAAGAGAAACATTTAATTGATATTGTATTATCTGAATTCTCAACGGTAAATGTTCTAATTTTTACATTCATCTTTAGAAAAACTTATATATGCTATCGATTACAAACTCTAATTTAGCTTTCTAGAGTATTTTGAAGTTTCATAAAAAAAGAAAGTGAAACTTATCTCATATGTTGATCAACTTCCAACTCAATTCAGACATGTTTAATTTTTTGAACAATATATATATATATATATATATATATATATATATATATATATATCACGTAACTTAGTGTTAGTAGAAAGAAAATTGGCGGAATGCAGCAGAGCCGTAATGAACACGCACACAATTAATAGACAGAGAGGAAGTCAAGCCAAACCTTAAAAAGAAAATGCATTTGGATTCTCTACTGATCTGATTTTTTTCTGACATTTTTAAAGCATATGATTGGTTGTTGATAAAGTGGTTGTGAAAACCAATCGCATCATAACCACTCATTCATTGCAATGCTTATGTGTCATAAGATTAAGTGAGGTCAGGAAAAAAATCAGATCGGTAGAAGATCCAAATTCAAAAAAAATTGTTACTTTGTTAGTATTCCAATTTCACCACAAACATGATTTTCATTTCTCTATTCCTAACCCTATAAATACCCACCTCTCTCAACTACATTTTGCACATCAAACACATTAATTCATCTTCTCTCTTTTGATCTCACCCAAAACATATTCTCTAAAAATGGCTCTGAAAAATGATCTTCTTATAACCTTTTTTTTACTAGGAATTGTTGCCCTAGCCATTCCCAGAAATGTCGTGTCTCAAAACTGCAACTGTGCCCCAAACTTATGCTGCAGTCAGTTTGGTTTCTGTGGAACTGGTGATCAGTACTGTGGGAAGGGCTGTCGAGCTGGTCCTTGTACCTCAAGCGGGGGCAGTGGCAGCGGCGGTGGCAGTTCCGTGGCGAACATCGTGACAGCGGAATTCTTCGATGGGATTAAGAATCAAGCCGGGGGAGATTGTGCTGGGAAGAGCTTCTACACGAGAGATGGTTTTCTGAATGCTGTCAGTTCATTTCCTGAATTTGGTTCTGGCTCTGCTGATAATTCTAAGCGTGAGATTGCTGCATTTTTCGCCCATGTCACGCATGAAACTGGACGTAAGTTATATTTATCTCTTTTTTTGCATGCATGGACCAAAATTGCATATATAGCAACCAAGATCATATACTATTTGAGAGAATCTTGATGCCGGCAGTAGCACATAATTGTTTTGTTATTTAAATTTTTTATTACAATTTTAACTGTTTTTCAAATTGCCCTCCAGATTCATGGTGCAAAATTTAATAATTACTTGTATTTGCAGATCTCTGTTTCGTAGAAGAGATTGACAAATCAAACGCTTACTGTGATAAAGGAAACACTCAGTATCCTTGTGCTCCAGGCAAGTTCTACTACGGGCGTGGCCCACTCCAACTCACGTGGAACTACAACTACGGAGCAGCTGGAAAGGCCATCGGGTTCGACGGGCTAAACTCACCTGAAACGGTGGCCAAGGACCCTGCTATTTCGTTCAAGACAGCCTTGTGGTTCTGGATGACCAATGTCCACTCAGTTGTAAACCAAGGTTTTGGTGCAACAATTCAGAAGGTCAATGGTGCTCTTGAATGCAATGGCAAACAACCCCAATTGGTTCAGACTCGTATTGGGTATTACACTGATTATTGCAAGAAATTTGGTGTCTCTCCAGGGGAAAATCTCTCTTGTTAGATTCTTCACAAATTAATAATTGTTATTCTCATCATAAAAAAGTTGTTTTAGACAACTTGTTTGATTAGTACCCTGCTGGGGATTTTATGTTACCCAAAATAAAATTGATGAGAAGGGAAATAAAAGTATGGAGCCAATATTATGTTTGCTTATACAATTATCGGGACTTGAAATCTCTCTCGAGCATATGACAAAATTATATCCTCGCACTCTTTATTATAAATATTGCTTGTGGTTGTGGGGAATATTAAATGGATTAATGCAATTTAAATGTCCTCCTCTTTATAAGTTAATTTCACCTAGAAATGCAGTCCTTCGCAACTATTAAAAAGCATTTTAACTCTGTTTTGTAAATTTGCTAGGTCAAAATATGTTTAACTCTTCCACCCCTTTGGTGATAATGTGTAATCCTCTCCCTATAGCGCATACCAAGATTCACTATGATTCTGCGGCTTTCACAGCCCAAGAAGAATTAAGCCTTTTTGCTAATTGGATCGCTAAGGTTGATACAAAAATGAAGGATTTAGAAAATATCACTTAAGTCCTCTAGCTCTCTCACTCTAATGATTATCTCTGACAGTGTTGTTCAGTATCCGCTGATATGGATAGATTGGTTAATTAGTTTAGTTCATGTTTCTTTACCTTCAGTTGATGCCTGTGTGCTTATTTAGATTAATGTTTTAGGACATGCATATCCCTCTGCTTTCATTTTTATTTTCCTTCTATTGTTCGATCTTCCTTTTGTTTAATTTTTTTTTTCTCTCTCTCTATATATTATTATGATTTTTCCCTTTAGATCAGTCCGATTTAAAAATGTTTGAATCCAAATTTTATACAATTATTTACTGTCATAGAGACCTTGAATGATCATACATGCATTAATTGTAGAAGAACTGATTTTTACATTTCCCAAATCATCAATTTTATTTAAAAGAGTAAAAGACATGTTGTATATAAATTTTAGAGCAAATTGCACTAAACCTCTCTGAGGTTTGTCCTCTTACACTAAGGAACAACTTTATCATAAATTAACATTCACACCCTTGCTGTTAGTCAAATTTGGTCAAACTTAACTGTTGACTAAGTTTGACTATAAACAATTAGGGTATTTTCGATCTTTCAAATATTTTAAACGATATTATATAAAAAAAACATAAAATAATTTATTGAAAAAAACAAAAATGGTTAGTGGAAATTAAATTGATATTTTTTTTAAGGCAAAAAAAATAAAAAAAAATAAAAAGAGAGTTGGAGATCCACCGTCCATCAAGATAGATGGATGGTGGAGATTGGATCTCCAAAGTGATCCATGGAGATCATGGATGGAGATCTCCCTGGATCTCCATGGAACTCCCGCCAATACCTCACCGAACTCTTCGCTTTCCGCCTCTGGAAGCATGTCTCCGTCAAGTGTTGTTCTGTTGACGACCCTCCCGCTGATCTGTTGTCGTTCGGTTCCGATTTTGATGCAAAAAAGTTCCTTAATCAGATGTCAAACATATTTTTATGAAACCAGTAGACTCCAATATATAATTAATTTTGTATTGGAAATGGTGAAAAATGTCACATTTTTGGAGCTGCCTTGCACTGATGTCACTGCTTTAATAAGTTATGTTTAAAATGCACCTATTATAGTGAACTATCCAAATTGCCCTTAAATAATCCGTTTTTTATTCTGTTTGTACTTCTATCTCCACACTCCGAACACTGGACTCAGTAACTCCTTTCTCTCTCTCACTCTACAATAAACTTGTTTGAAAATTGAGTTGGTGTTGCACGTGAGACACAACTCATCTTATCAGTTTCCTATCTCAGTTTTTTAAAACTGTTCGAGCCTTTTGAATTGTTGTCCGAGTTTTTTTGGTTAGAGTTTTAATTTATGAAAAATTTTTATATAAGACGATGAAGATCTGGGTTTCCGAGACTTTTAACACTGTGTCCGAGCCTTTTGTAAAACTGTCCGAGCCTTTTGTAAAACTATATGAGCCTTTTAAATTATTGTCCGAGCTTTTTTCAAGAAAATTAGTTTTGTCAATTTTGAATATCTGAGCCTTTTTAATGAGTCTCTGAGCTTTTTCATGAACTGCCCGAGCTTTTTTGAATCTCTGAGCCTTTTTAATGAGTCTCTGAGCTTTTTTATGAACTACGCGAGCCTTTTGCATAAGGCTCCGACCACGGCGAGCTCGGCGGGGAGCTCGACCCTCGAATGCGTCTGTGTAGCGCCATTCTGTCACCGTTCGAGTGATTACCTGAGTTTCATCCGAACTTTCTCTCTCTACTTCACAACTTTGTCACTGTAAACTGAATGAAAGAAATTTATGTGGAACAACTATAGGGGGTATTTTTGTCCGTTCACCATAATAGGTGCATCTTAAACATAAGTTATTAAAACAGTAACATTGTTGAAATGCCACCTCCAAAAAGTGTTATTTATTTTTTGAGCCCTGTATTTGTAATGGAGATTCAATCTCCATCTCTTTTTTTTTCCTTTTTTTTTTTAAATCTATTTAATCTCGACCATCCATCTTTGAGATAGATGGGGGAGATTCATTTCAAAAAGGATTTTTTTTTTTTTTTGCAGTTTTTCAATTTTATTTTTGTTTTTAAATTTCTTTCTTTTTTTTGAATTTTTTTAATTCAATTCTTTAAAATTATATATGATTTCCACCATCCAACAATTTAAAAAAGTTTTTTTTTTAAATTTAATTTATGGATTAGTGGTAGTTTAGTCTTTTGACAATTAAACTTGGTCAACGGTTAAATTAACTAATGGCATTGGGTGTGAGTGTCTATTAATGATAAAAATTGTTTCTAGGGATAAGAAGGCAACTCTCAAGGAGGTTTAGTGCAATTTACTCTAAATTTTATTGAATAATTGTGGATATCAATCAGTTGATCAGCTGATAAGGTCCTTTAATTTTACGGTTAGATAAGAGATATTGAGTTGAAAATCATCTACATGCCAGAGTAAGAGAGCAAATTGATTTTCTATTTGAGGTGAGATGAAGCTAGCTAGTAATATAAAAAAGAGAAAAAAAATCAATTAAACTCGACAAATATACGAATCTCCTTACTATTTGTGTCTTGAGAGGAATGAGGAAGGTGGTTTAGCTATTTATTATGTACATGCATTAAGTGGAACTTGGAACTTCTGTACATCTGATCTATTAGATTATTCTCAAACCAAATTTTAATGCTATCAACGGTGAATGTACTTTTGCTCTCTTTAATATCATGTAATTGAGAATATTAATTACTCATTACAAATAATATGAGAAACTACCTAAGCAATGTGTTTCTCAACAACGGATTATAGATTCCTTCGTGACAGAGACAATGACAAGGAGTGAGGGAGTCAGGATAGACATGGCGCCGGTTCGATTCAAACCAGCGAACCGAGCCGGAAAAACAGGAACCGGTATTTGGGAGGTTCCGGTTCCAAATTTTGAGAAACCACCCGGTTCGAACCGAACTGGAACCGACGGTTCCAACATTATTTTTTATTTGATTTTTTTATAAATCATAAAATCCTAAATTAAATTCTCAGATCCCATCTTCACTTCTCATTCTTTCTATATTTTCACTTCTCAGAACTCTGATCCCTTATTATCTTTCTTTATTTCTTTCTTTCTTCACGATCTCTTCTTCTTCGAAAGTTGTTCGATCTCTTCTTCACGATGTTCAGTCTCTTCTTCTTCGATGTTCGATCTCTTCTTCATGATCTCTATGCTTTTTTTGTTTTTGTTTTTGGGTGTTTGTTTGCTGAGAAAGTTGAGGAAAATGAATGGGAAAAATAATTAGGTGGTATATTGATCTGGGTTGGGTTTTGGTAATGGGTTGGCTTTGTTGGGTTTCCCCTGCTCTGAGGGTTGTTTGCCTGTACTGTTTTGTGGTGGCCTTGTTTATGGCCTTTCTTTTCCTGAATAAAATCCACAATTCAAAAAAAAAATCAATTGACACCTCACAAATCGGGATACGAGTTAGGATATGAGGTGGGATAATCTAGCATTACTTGGAGTCTCGGACTACTAGGGCAGTCTGGATGGGTTTCAGGCTGAAACTACCTTAATATATATGTGTCCAAACAATCGAGAGAGGGGGGGGTGTGTGAATGAGTTGTTAATCTATTATTTACCAAGTTTCTTGGATTAGTCAAAATTAATCACAAACACCAAATCAAAATAACAACAAAAATCAAATGTAAGTGCGAAAAATAAATGTAAGTGCGAAAAATAAATGACACTTGATTTTTAAGTGAGAAACAACCCTCCAACCAGAAGAAACCCACGGGACTAGCCTCACTAGCCATTTAGTCCTAGAAACTCCACTAATTGAATATTTGTTTACAATCTAAGTTGAAATTCTAGTCACTTTTCTCAAGGTTCGTAACACAAACTATTTTACCCACGTGCCTTTAAAAGTGGGTCTTGACAATTCTTGTGCCATAAGACTTGGACTCAATGAAGAGAATTAAGTCTAAGTGAAAATGTAACAATGTCCTATATGCAATATAGCGCAAGACAAAACACAATATTCTTAACTAGAGAGATAGAAATGAAATCTAACAATCCTAGTTATCAAAGGAGTGTAAAAGAACATACAAGTAGACTTAGTGAATAAAATGCAACCTAACATGCAAGCTATTAAACAACCCTAATCAATTGGCCCTATGTTGGCTGCATTGGCCATGCATTGGCCATGCATTGGCTGTTGTTCTTTGTCTCATTTTTGCTTTCTCTTCTCTATTCAGCTTTTCTCTTGTTGGCTCCAGTGGCCTTTCCAGGGTCTTTTTTAATTGCAGTTCAAAAAAATATATATATGCATTTAAGACGAAGTCCATGCAAACAAAATGCAATAAATGATATGTCTTGATTAAGTAGAACATTAAACAAAGTAAAGTATTTGTTCTAACTTACTAACTGATGAAACCTACGAAATCATGCTTGAATGATACTTGAAGATGTCAAATGCACATGGATTTTGGGGTTGGAGAGTCAAAAACACAATCCCGTTGATTTCTCTCTCTAGGAACTCTATTTTCTCTCTAAGGAATCTGAAATCCTAAGTTCTTGAAGAACAAGAAAGAGTTTTGGGCTTTAAATATGGGGCAACCAAAACTACGTCGTTTTGGCCAAAAAACGGATTGTCGCTATCCCGATTTCGCTGTTGACCAAGACAAAAATCTGCTGTGACAAAGGTAACTGAAACGTCGTCGGAAAGTCGCTGTGCCTTTTTTACGGTGGTCCATGTCGACACATGGACCGTGAAAACCACTAGAGAAAATTTCGTGCTAAAAGTCACAGTTCTCCATGACGACACAACGACAACAAAAACCACTAGAGGGTATTTTGCGATGGTCCAAGACAGCACTTGAACCACGAAATCCTCTGGAAGGAATGTCACACCCATTTGTCGCAGTGGTCCAAGACGGCACTTGGAACGTGAAAACAACTGACAAATTTTCGTGTTTCATCACGAGAACACCATGGCCGTGACAATTAGAAGAAAGAGGCATTCTCATGCAGTCAAACACACTAACCTAAATGCAATAAATGCAAATGTTTGACAAGTGAAATGCACACATAAATAACAATAGAACAACTCAAATGAATGTCATGAGTGTGAGTGTGCGCGAGCACCTAATCTCTTCAAGAGTACAAGTCAAGTGTTATACATTTTTAGCTCTTCTGTTTTGAAGCTTTGGAGATGCTGGATGGTGCTTTGATCACGATCAAGTTCAATCACCTAAATCTACCCTTATAACATTAACTTCACAAAAATAACCAATCACCATTAAGGAACTTACACAAGCTAAACATGTGCTTGAAACAAGGAAAAAGAATGTTAGGAGAGTCGACTGGTGGTCGGCGTTTATACTCCAACGCCTAAGTCAATACCAAATCTTAAAGAGAGGCTGGTCAAGACAATTATAAGTAATAAATGAATTTACTAATTGTTCTATACTTTTAGTGTAAACATTTTGATAGATAAGGATCCGATAAAAACTTCTTTCGAGGAATGAGCCAGAACGGGTCATTTATCAAATGAAGTTGGTTCACTTGTTTATAAAGGAGGAAGTGTGTTTGAGTGTACAACACTCGAGTGTTTGGCTAACACTTGTGTGCTAAAATATGAGTTTATATTTGCTAACCCCCTTTCATGGGAGGTGAGCATTACCCCCCTCTCCACATGTTGCCATGTGTCCAAAAATTAAACCAAAGGTTAACAAATTAATTATTATATATTTTATATATCATTCTACCAAATTTACCCCTATTTATGTAAAAGAAATTAAAAAAAATATGTAATCTATTATTAAAATAAAATATATTAATATTAAGATATTAAAATAAATAAATATATATAATTATGGACTAAAAGTCTAAAACATCGTCATCTTCTTCACCATTATCTCAAACACCAAACCTAGCCACCACCACAACTCAAGCACAAAACCCTAGCCCATCCTTTCTGAACATGTTTTTTTTTAATTATTTAAAAAAAATTTGGTAACTCGTTTTCCCTTCTTCTATACTCTTCATCTTCTACTTTCAAAAACCACAAACCATAAAGTCAAAGATTAAACTTTTATCAAAGGGTTCTTGAGTGGTTTCAGGAAAAAGAAATAGACCCCTAATTGGGGTGCTGCAAATGAGTGACGAAAATGCTAAAGATGATATTTTGAATGCAAAATCAAAGGTGGGTGGAGAATCTAAAAGTGGGAAATATGAGTTTTTGAAGGGTGTTGATCGAGCCCATTCTATAATGATTTTGACCCCCTTTCCTAGATGCTTTTGTTCGTTTCTCGAGTAAAATCGAGCATCTAATGGCTCGATTGAGGCTTTTGCAGGTTTTTATTGTCAAGAAGGGGCATTAATGCTTTTAACCGGAAGTTTGGGGAAATTCGTGCAATTTTTAAGAGTTTTGGGTTGAGGCCTAGGCCGTGGTGTTGCTGCCGCTACCTTTGCCTATCGTCCATGCAAATTCCCAGAGGTGCCGTGGTATTGCTGTTGCGGTTGTGCCGTGGTAGAGGTCGTGACCGCCACAGAATTAGTGTTTTGTTGCCGCTGTGTGTTGTCGATGTCTCTCCAGGCGCGACACTAGCTTTTGAAGACTTGCCATGGTGGTGCCGATGTCCACCTGGATCGCGGCACCTGGACAGCTCATCATATTTTATTTAGAAATTTTCTTACTGGTTCGGGTCCCACTTTGTGTCTTTTTATATACCCTCCACTTCCTCATTTTTAAGTCAACGCACACCTAAGGTGCTCAGCTCCAGGACCGAAAACCCTCTCCACTCTCTACCATTTTCTACCATCCCTTCACCACCTCTCCATCTTTACACCATCAATCAATTTTGAAAGCTCAACAAGGAAGAAGAAGAAGAAACTCAAGGAACAAGAGGAAGCTCACATGACCTTTATGGGTTTTCGCTACACTTTTCTCCTCTTTGTTTATTTTTCATTGATGTGTAATTAAACCTCATTTAGGGGATTGATGTAACCATATTGGATAACTCCTTCTAATGAATTAGTCTATTTTCTAATTCAATCCAAAATTAGTCTTTTTTACTTGATCTATATGTGTTTACTCTACTCCTAATGTTTTGTTGTTACCATAAGTGATATGGGTGTGTAGTGTAGATTATTCATGAAAGTGGGTTTTGGTGAAATTGACCTTTTCCACCTTAATATCACTTATAAGCTTAGTAATTGAGAAAGACAACATGTGCATGGCCTTGTCATGTTGTCTTGGCTTTGAGTTTTGAGATAATATTAGGTGATGACCATTGCTTCACATATGACCTTGTGGGAGTAGTGGGAAGAACCTTGGTCTTAATTTAAATACCTAAAAACAAGCCCTAAAATTGGATTGAAATGCTCATTAAGACTAGTTTAGCACTTCTAGCGGTCCGAGAACGGTTATGCCGATCCCCTAGTACCTCTCCATATCTTCCATCCCTTGTGTGTTGTGTTGTGTTTAGTTTAGTTTAGTTTTATTTACAAGTTTGCAATCACATCATTTTCAAGAACTCCTTTGTTACCAACAAACACATTATGCAATTTAATTTTCATGCACTAGATTGGATTAGTTAATTAGCATAGATTCAACTTATAAAATCCCGATCCTAGCGAACGAACTTATATTTTATTGAATAGTATTTACTACATCAGGTGTCAATAAATCGAGTGGGTTTTGGAAACAACCTGATCGGACCATATTTATACCTATTTGAGGTCCCCGTTTCCTATCATTTTGTTCTCGTTTTCGAGCATATTTTGGATCATAATATGTTTTCTGAGCCTTGTGTATGTAATCATCCATAAAGAAGGTGCTTGAGCTTAATTGAAGAGTTTTAGAGGTTATTTAAGCTGATTTGGAAAATGTCGTGCAGTACACCTAACTGTTGGGGGCCATATATCCTTCCTCAGATCGAACTATGTTTCCTACTACCTATTTTTGAAAATCCTCGGATGTCTACTTTCTAGTGTTTTTACAGTTTGTAATTCCGAGTTTTCTAGAGGAAGTTGTGGCCATTTTTGTAACAGTACGCGATGCTAGAAATTCTTTCCCTGAGGGTTTGGTGACTTGTGAGGCGATTTGTTAGGCGACTTCCCAAGTCGCCTATTTGCCCAGTTCAACCATTTTCAATCCGAAATTGATGGGCAATCTTGTCCTTTCACATCAAATTCTTGCCCTAACCTCCCAACTCTATAAATACCATATTTTCTCTCATTTTCCAGGGCTCTCTTCCATCACCCACGACCTGCACACCCTTTTTTTCCAATTTCTTCATCTTCTCCATATTCTTCACCAAATAAGTGAGAGATTCAAACTCCTATGGAAGTTTTTCCTCCATGGGAGCTCACCATACACCTCCACCACCTCATTTCACACTTCTTCCACCATCTTAGAGTAGATTCCAAGGAGAAAAGAGTGGTCTCTTGACCTAAAATGAGCCAAGAAACTTCAATGGAAATAAAGAGGCTTTGGATGAGATTTCTTCTAGGGTTTTCTTTACAACTTATCTCTTCTTGTATTTCTTGTTTTCTTTGAATGTATAAACACCATTTGGGAATTTTGTAAGCCTACAATTGTATAATATATGTAAGTTTGTTCTTAAATTCGTTTGGGTTTTGTTCTACTCTTTGGTTATGCATTATTAAATCTCTTGTTGTGATATTTATGTGTGTGAAGGGTCTAAATCGATATGTGTCAATGACTGGGAATATGAGTAGAGTAATTTAATTTAAGAGTAGTGTAATTTAACATCCCATGATTGTTGATTGATTGATGGATGATCTTAAATACCATGAGTAGAATGATTTGAGTGCTAGAGCTTTTGTTTTAAAGAGTGGGGAAGGCTTGGTTGATACATTTATATGCTAAATTAGGCTTGGTTCAATATTCTTGTGCTTAAAGGGTCTTTGTATAAAGGCACAATTGCTTTCCCATGATTTAGGTTGGGTGATGATTTGATTTTGGTGAATTCCTTAATCAAGAGAATGAACCTTTAACTTAAATTGAATGTTTTTAATGTTTAACAATAAACTATTTGTGCATTGTTGTTTGGTGAACTTGTTTCCATTTTAGTCATCCATTTTAGGGAGATTTGAGAGATTAGGAGAGAGCTTTCTCTTTTTTTGAGAGAGTTGCGCATTCATGAGATTGGAGACCGTCGTAATCGCCTAGTGGTCAGGACTCGCGGCTGACAACCGTGGTAACCCGTGTTCGATTCCTGGTATCGAATGAGTTATCTTTTCTACCCATTTTGTATTTATTTCCTTGCATTTCTGTCTCTTCTTTGATGTGTGCTTTCATTGATTAGGGAATTGATATAAACCTAACATTGTTGCCTCTTTTGTTAAATATGTTTGTCGACCATTGAGTGGCTGTTTAAGTTCTTAATACTTTTGAGTGATTATCCACCACTTGAATGAACCTAGGTTGTTGTGTGAAGGACAGAGAGGTGAAGCATGCAACATGCAAGATTAGATGTCCACTACATGTAGGGTAAGGTAGAGATACGGAAGGCTTTGCATGTATAGTCGATAAATGTGCCTCATGGTGTTCTTAATGAACTCGAGTACAGTTAGGGTAACCATCCGTTGATAAGTTGCTGGTGCATGTCGGTATAGCCTTTATATCTCGAGAGGGAATATTGGCGAGGATTAAGTGAGCACAACTTTCAATTGATGGGCATGTTGTATGAGATTGTGTGATTGTTAAGGTGGAGTCATTTACTTAGTGTAATCATATACATCCTACATCTCTCCATTCCAGTCTACCCATGTAAATATATTTGTACATAATTTATGTTCATTGCATTATTTACTTTTACAGCACACAATAACATACACACTATTTCCGTGTTTGCTAAACTAGTGTATGTTGACGGATTCCACCTTCTTACGGAACGATCTTTGCTTACCGCTGTGCTAGTCTCTGTGACTCGCGCGCTTGCGAGGCCGAACCTAATGTTCAATCTTTTGACGACACTGCAACGACGTATTTGTCACAACCAGATGGAGTACTAGAGGTGACGCTTGAGGACTAAAAACACTTACTTAGCCTAGTAAGTTTTTTGACCTCTGAATGTCTCAAGCGAGACTAATGTTGGGCTTTTTCTTTTGGATCGTGTCCAAGCGAGGTGGGCCTTCCGCTTTTTGATAACTAGGTTTCTTCTGGAATCGTCTCTTGGGCTTTTATCCTGTGTAGTTTACGGAAACTCAAAGTGTTGGGCCCAATCTTTTTTGAAACTTGAGAAGATGAGGCTTTTGACTGGCTAATAATTTCCTGACATGGAGTGGGATGAGCCTTTGACTTGTTAACGCTATTGCCGTAGCATTTTAACATGCAAAATTTCCTTATAATAACTTGGATATTAGAATCGATTATGGTTGATTATGTGAAGAGTTAGAAGATTGTTATTAATAAAGGTTTTTTTTTTTATCAAAATTGAAAACTGCTGGTGCGCCACTTCCTTGCAAATAAAATTATTCTTCAAATACTTCTCGAAAGCTTCTAATTTTGTTTGGAAAGAAAAAGTCATGCAAAAGTAATGCAAAGTAATTGCAGGTGTTTTGTTTTGTTTTATCTTTGTTTCTCTTGAATTTCATGTGTCGAAAGAATGAACTAAGAGAGCAAATTTAGATAGAGGTTTAGATTCTTTCATTATTGTTTTTAATTAATAGTTGTTGAACAGTGTTTGTTCAATGGTAAGTTTCACATTTTATTATTAAAAAAAATCAATGTCAAAAGTGTATATATATATTTTGAAGCAGTACAACAAAGCTGGAACTAGCACCCAGCACCTAAAAAAGAAGGACAATACCCTTGCCACAAATGGTCTCCCAAAGAAGACACAGCCAGAGAAACGAGGTTATCGGCAAGGCTGTTCCCACTTCTGGAAATGGCCTTGTAGCTAACAACCCCAACATTCTTACACAGGCTGGAAATATCATCGAAGACAGAACCAACAATACTTTTATAGGGCTTAGAAGAGTTAACACCTGCCGCAACATTTGCGGCATCCACTTCTGCCCAACCCACGGAAAGCCCATGCTGCTTCGCCAAACACAGCCCTTCTCTCAGGGCCAGCACCTCACATACCTCGACCGAAGTACAGCCCTGCAAGCATAACCACACCGCCACCACCACTTGACCCTCTGCGTCCCTAATCACAGCTCCAACACCAAAAGAGGTCTCATCCAGCGGAACCGCTGTATCAGAATTAAGCTTAAGCTTACCAAGGGGAGGGGGGTGCCACCCAGAGGAGCTAGAGGGAATGTCAGGAGGGGAAGTACAAGCTAGAGCAATCCGAGAACCCTGGAATTCTTCTAGCAAGCCTGCCACCCAATCAATAATCTCCCCCGGCTTTCTCCCTGTTTTGTTGTGCACCAGTTGGTTCCTATTAAACCAAACTCCCCACGTCACCATTGCAAACCGGGCCAAACCCTCCCAATTAACCTTTTTCGAGATCCTGCATGGAATATCCAAGTAGTCCAGGCCTTTTATTTCTCCCAGCAGTGCCCGAAACTCTGAGAAGTCCCAAACCTCCTATGCCCCACTGCACCAAAACAGAGCATGGGCTGAAGATTCGATCTCTTCCTCGCAGCAGCCGCAGCAAGGGTTCAAGGGACTTTTCCTGCGGTGGAGATTTGCAAATTTTCAATTTGAAAATTATATTTAATCTCAATAAAATAGGATTTTCAATTTGAATATAAATATTAGGGTTTATGTTGTTATGGAGTTAAATAGTTGAAACACATGTACAAAGTAATTTTTTTTTTTCATTAACCAGTTATGCACTTTTAAGTTATTTAGTAAAAGGATATTTTTAAAGATAAAAAATTTATTTAAAGAATGGGTGGCAATAGAGATACCCTTTCTTTACACGTTCAACGGTGTGGCAGTTACTAACTTGTTGAAACAATCAAACAATCGATGTTTATTAATCGATGAAAAGGATTTTAGAAAGCAAAGAATTTTGAATACATTACGAAAACTTCTAGTTTATTTACTTAGGTGAAAACTGGATAGGGAAAATTTTCAAAATTCTCCTTAATTATTTCTCTTGGCTTATAAAAGAAAAAAAAATTGCGAGAGTAAATAATGTTAAAAATTTTCACTTTGTAAAAATTTTCCCTATCCAGGTTTCAATAAATAAATAAACTCGAAGTTTTAGTAATGTATTCATCGATTAATAAACATTGATTGTTTGAATATTATAATTTTCCTTAAAATACTCTAACAAGTTGACCGAACCGACAAATGAATGTATTACGATTACGATTTTATTAAACATTTATGTGGCATGCAGTTTTACTCTTGTATATGGACAATATTATTCCTAGAGCAAAATGGACTGAACTTCCGTTAGGTTTACTCTCGTATATATAAAAACAACTTTATCATTAATTGATATTCAATCGTTACGGATGTTAAATTTAACGTTTAACCGTGTGATAATAGTAAAAAGTCTAAAATACTTCTATCATTATTTGATAGTGTTTATTTACTTTTATAACCCTAGTAAAAGATAAAAAAAAGTAATATTTTTATATTTAAAAAAATATCAATTTCCACTAAATCCAAAAAAATCAAAATAAAAAAAATTCACCAAATCCAAAACGAAATGAAATCATGAAAATCTGGTTCTACATTCCACCATCAGCCACACCATATTCATCTTCCCAACCACCACTCTAATCCAACACCTAACATCCAACGGCCTCATGGGCCATGGCTTTCGAACCGGGATGCTGCGGAACGGCCCCATGGCTTTGGTCATGATGCAATTTCAACAAAACCCAGCGACCACAGTACACCACGCGCCGCCGCCTACAAACTCAGCCACCGCCCCATCTCGTTCTCCACCTTCCTCTCACCCAAACAGCTGGCCATAATCACAAACACAAACATCATCATCAACCCATCCACATCAAACCATCTCCAACACCCATTCACCTAACGCAACCCCACCAGATGAGGGAGAGAAAAGAGATGAAGAGAACTGAGAAGAGAGAGAGAGGGAAGAAAAAAAATCTAACTTTGGGGTGGATCCAATCTGATCCAGCCATCGCGATTGCGCCGTATGATTGTCACAACGATTGCGATTCATGGTCGTCGGCTGTCGATGACGGCGACGACTGTGTTCTCTCTTCCTAGTCCAGAAAAATCTTTCCTCTCGTTCGGAATCTGCCGCCTCCAATGACGATGGACGGGGCCGACGACGACGACGGTGATGGTTTTCGAGCTAATGCTTTGTGTCTCTGATGATTACTTTTTTTTTTACTTTATTGAGATTTTTTTGTGTTCGTTTTCTTAAAGTTTCGGAGTTTCTGGGGAAAATTATATTATATCGATGATGATGAACAAAAAAAAAAAAACACAAAATTAAAGGAAAACTGGGTACGAAAAATTTTATGATAAAAATCTCTACTTTGTTAGACTATGTGTAGATTAGTGTTATTGTGCGATCTGGGGTTTCTTCAAAAACTTGAATTAGCTTCTGCAACATGGTTGTATTTGTCATGGAAGATGTGGATTAATTTTTTATTGTTAATTTTTTTGTTTTTGATTTTTTGGATTTAGTGGAAATTGAGATGAATGTGGATCCAATCCTTTGAAAAAAAAAATTATGTCAGTGGATCCAATCTGATCTCTCAAATTATAGAAAAAAATTTATATAACAAATATATATTTTTTTAAATAAAGAGAAATAAAAGAGGCAAAGAGCTGGATGGGTATCAATTTTTTGAAAACAATTTTTTTAATCGTTTTTTGTATTTAAACTATAAAATATTTAATTTGTTTTTTTAATATGAAAATATTACTTGTTTTTTATCTTTTACTAGGGTTATAAAAGTAAATAAACATTGTCAAATAATGTTAGGGGTATTAGATTTTTTATTGTTATCACATGGTCAAAAGTTAAATCTAATGTCCGTCGACTAACGTGAGGGGGGTTTAGTATTAATTAATGATAAAGTTGTTTCTGAATACAAAAGGGAAAATTTTAGAGAGATTCAGTGCAATTTGTTCTTATTCTAAACTACAATTAGGGCTAGTTTGATATTGATGTAGTTTTTAAAACAATCAATGTTATTTGTGCTGAAGAAATAATCAGATGTGAAGTTAATCAGACAGCTGTTTAGTTAATGCTGAATTGTTGTAGATTGAAAAATAATATTTATATGTTTGGTAAATTGTTAACTTTAATTGCTGTGATTTGACATAATGACTTAAACAGACATGAAATTGAACTCAAGCAAAACAAAATTTTTCTTTTCACACCTCTCAATCTCAAACTCCCATGGCGACGGAAAAATCTAGGATTTGACAATACCAAGTCTAAGAGCATCTCCAATGCTATTATGTATTTGGAGAAAATGGAGTGCCACATAGGATAGATACTAAAGAAGTTAAAAAAACTCTCTCCAATGCAATTATCTAGTTGAATATGAAGATGATGTGGCAAAAAAAAGTTAGAGAATATGGAGTTGAGAACTCTCATAGAAATGCTGACTAGGATTTCTAACTATTTCCACCAATAATATTAAAGCTCATTTAATTGTAAAATAAAAGAAGAGAGAGAATGTAATAATTGTTGTATTATGATTGGTCAAGAAATAGATACATATTTGATTTTAGATAATTGTATTGGAGATGCATATTTACATCTCTCTATAAAAATTTCAAAAGTGGGCCCATTTTGAATAGAAATGCTGATGTGTCACTATTTAGAAACTCAAAAATACACAATAGTATCGGAGATGCTCTAAACAAATAAAAAATAAAAAAATTGGATGCTTCTTCCTTTACTCCTTTTTTTTCTTTTCACCACAATATTAGCTGATTTCTTTTGCTTAAATCTTTATCACTTTTTATTATTATAATTTTTATTGATTGTATTTTTGGGCGAGTTTATGATGGTAAAGAAGAAGAAGGGTATAGAACTATAGATGAAGAAGTATATGGCGAAAAATATGAGTTTTAGGGGTTTGTTCTAAGTTTGAGTATTTGTTCCGGAATTGGGTTGAGAAGATGAACAATTTTTTTTTAAATATTTTATTTAATATATTATGAACTAATAAAATTGAGTTATATGAAATTAAATATGAGATATAGTTGTATTTATGTTAAATCAATATGGGTAACTTAGTCTTTAAAAAGATTCAATAAATCTGATAGCAATTTCAATCATAATCACTTTGGAAATTATACAAATCTAATACAATTTAAATGAATGGATTATAGTTTTGCCACATCATTTGGACACCAGATTTGGACAAAGTAGCATTATTGTATTCAAAATTATAATTTAAAAAATTCAGTTTATAGTATTATAAAAACATTTGACAAACCATTTCGTTTGTTATTAAAATTTTTAATATATATATATTTCTCCAAATTATCATTTAATTTAAAATATATATATATTGTGTATTATTATTCTAATATTTAGACTATTTTCTTCTAATTTTGTAGTAATTCATAGGGGTTGACATTTAATGGATCGGCTCATTTTTCAATAGAACCGATAAAAAATTGATAAAGTTCACTTTCTGAAAAAAAAAAATAAACTGATCTAATAAAATTTACAAATTTCAACCGATCAAAAACCAACCAAATTGGACCAGTTCGTTTCGGTTCGGTTTTTTCGCTTTTGGGCCTATTAGGCCAAATTATTGGGCTTTAATTATTACACAGACTTTCATATTTTAATCATTTTGGTTCTTCGACCAAATTAAATTATGGGCATGAACAAATTGAAAATAATAATTTAAAATAATATGCAACAAAAAAATAAAGAAAAAAAAACTTATGACACACTTTCAAAGTTTCATAGTTTCATGGACCATTGAACATTAAACTAGAGTTTTTTTTTTACATATGTGTGCGTTTGGTACGCGGGACGGGACAAGACAAGGTGGGACAACTTGTTCTTGTCCTATGTTTGGCGCGACCTTAGCATGAGACAGGACGGAACAAGGTGGGACAAAAATCACAAAAATTTGTCCCACCCAAGACCCTAAGACAACTTGTCCCATGACATGGGACAAGTGTCAGAATGACCAATTTGCCCTTTAAGTGTTCAAACAATTACAAACATATCCTATATATTATATTATATATATATATTATTAAATTATATATAATAATATATAATATATTAAATATATTATTATATATATTAATATTTAATATATTAAATATATTATTATATATATTAATATTTAATAATATATAGTATATTAAATATATTATTATATATAATAATATTTAATAATATATACTATATCATATATAATATATATATATATATATATTATATTAATATATATAATATATATAATAATATATATTAATATATATAATACATTATATATGATATATATCCTATATATTATTATATAATATATATATATATATGATATAGTATATATTATTAAATATTATTATATGTATAATAATAATTTATATATATTATTAAATATTATTATATATTTAATATATTATATATATTTAATATATATTTTTTAATAATATATATAGCATATATATATTATATAATTATATATATAGGATACATATATATAATACACAATATATATTATTCATATATATATATAATATTATATTTTTTATATGTACAAATATTTTATAATAGTATATTTTTTATATGTACAAATATTTAATATTATATATATATATATATCTTATGTATTATATATAATAATATGATTATTATATCATTATATATAATAATATATATATATAATATAAAATATTAATATATAATATTATTAAATAAGTATAATATATTTCAATTACAATATAACTATTTGTGTTAAATATAATAATATTGTAATTGAAAACAAGAGGTCATTTGAACCTCTTGTTTTTATTTAATATTATAATATATTTAAATTACAATATTTATTTAATATTGTTTGTTTAATATATTGTTTAATATTAGACAGAACAAGGAGGACACTCTTGTCATTTGAACCTATTGTCCCGTCATGTCCCAACCATATCAAACGTATAACAGTACAATCCACAGTCCTGTCCCAGACATTCTAAACACATCATGGAACAACATTCCTTTCCTGTCCTGTCCAGTCCAGTCCAGTCTCGTCCCGTCCTGTCCCGTTCCCGTACCAAACGCACCCTATAAGTTGGATCTTGGTTCGGTTTTCAATCGGTTTTAAAAAAATAAATCGAACTAAACCGGCCAGCATAAGAAAACCGTAAAAAAAAAAACCAATTGAATCAGTTCGGTTCAGTTCATTGGTTTTTTTTTTCCTCTCCTAGTAATCCATCTTATTTTTTTATTTTTACATTAAATTTGGTTAAATCATGAAATTGATAATCCATAGGTAGAATAGATTATCACCATGGTTATATGTTATTCTTGTTGTTTAGTTTTTCATGTTTAATTTAGTGAGAATTGTTTTAAAATTTCGTTTGTGTGTTTATTTGTCCATGTAGATCAACATAAAAAGTTTTTATGACTTTTTGCTATCCAATCATGGAATATTTTTGTAACTGGTTTTAGTGTCCAACTTATTTTTATTGCAAAATTGTGCTAAAGAATATGGAAGTTGGATTGTTATGTTTAAATAAGTCTGTAATAATCTAATGTTTGTAATACAAAATAGTTTAAATTATAGAATAATTATATTGAATTGTGTGGCTGTCTGTATTAAAAATAACTTATTGAAAATGTCGTTACAAATTCTATTACAATTGATGAATTGATGATTACTCTTTAAGACATTATAGGGCATAAATTGGATAATAATTCATTTTATTTATATTAAATTATATGTTTGTGTGCTTTCAAAAAAAATTATATATTTGTGAAAAGAAAAATGTTAGCCACGTCCAGTGAAAAATCCTGGTTTCGTCCATGTGTTTATATGTAATTCAATAACTAAAGTGTTAAAAAAATATATATTTAATTTGATAATATAAACGGAAGTCCAAATAATCCATAATATATTCTATCGTAGTTATTGTCCAAAAAAAAAATTCTATCATAGTTAAAAATATAGTTTATAAGAATAAAAACAACCATGATTGAATATTAATAACATAGTCTAAATTAAAGATCAGTTTTGGTCTTCCATCTCCAAAAAACAAAAAACAAAATTCTTTCGGTTGTGTGATATTATAGTGTGATACTTTGACATTATGAGAGAGAGATGGTAGGGAATAGCAACTAGCAAGTTGAGCGTAGATATGACGCCGGTTCCGGTTTCGGGAGAGCTAGAATCGGAACCGCCGGTTCTGGTCCTGTTCCGACGGTTCGGTTTTTTTTTTTTTTCTTTTCAAAAAGTAACATTTTATTTAAAAATAAAAATAAAATGTTAGATAAGACATTATAAAGTATTGGATTGGGGCCCATAACCGTCGTCCAAGAATGTTTATTTTCCTTTGCATTCTCTTCATTTTTATATTGGTTAGGTCTCTCTCCACTTCTCTTATTTATCCAATGTGAGATGTATTATTGAATTTCCATTTACATTCATTGATATAACATAATGAATTTCCATTTGAAAACTTTTTTAACTTGTTATTGGATGTAAACAAAGGGAATATTGTTAATAAAAGTCAAAAGAATTGGATCATTTTTGGATTAAATCACATCACATCTCTATATATACGTTTCTTAATCTTCTATATTATGTGGATTGTGAATGTAAATATATAATAATATGTATCCTTTTTTTAATATACTATTAATATGTGTGTGTGTGTGTGTGTATATATATATATTAATAAATCATCAAATCTCATTCACATATTATTCTTCCCTAATCTTGGTCATAGAGACTATAAAGTGATTGCTTATAATCTTAGTTTTATTCAATCCTAGATCCAACATTGGATAAATAAGACAAGTGAAGAGTTGCCAACCTATATAAAAAGGAGAATAATGCATTAGAAATTATATCTACTTAGACAAGGGTTAGGGGCCATGACCCAATACTCTACAATGTCCATTTTTTTAAACATTTTATTTTTATAAGTAAAATGTTTTTTTTTTAAATTAAAATTAAAATTTTGGTGGAACCGCCGGTTCGAACCGGAACCGGAACCGTCGGTTCCAGTCCGGTTCGAACCGGACGGTTCCTTAAAAAAGGAACCTGAACCGGGCTCGGTCAATACCGGTTCCCGGTTCGGTTTGGAACCAGAAATGAAAAAACCGGTTTTGGTTCGGTTTTCCGGTTTGAACCGAACCGGCGTCATGTCTAGTTGAGCGGCGAGATGTGTTTATTATAGGATTCGGTCAAATTAGTATTATTATAATTATATTCTTGTTAATATATATAATATTAAATAAAACAATATTTATTAACTTAAATCAATATAAATCCAATATTTAATAAAACAGTATACAAATATGTATAACTATTTAAAATAAACATTTATGTATTTATATTTAGTTTTATAATACATATTTAATATTTACTCGGTTTATTTGGTTCAGTTCGGTTTTATAACATAAGAGGAACCGCTAGTCCTTCTCTGATGGTACTGGTCCAGATGTATGCTTGGGCTTCAAAAAGACCATAATAACTAAAATGAGGCTCTGGACTTCGTTCAATGGAACCGGGATCTCGGTAGCTCACATGGGCGTTGTTAGGGGGCCCAGTACAATAAGTGAGAAACAACAGGTCTTGCAGCAGTGCAGCTGCTCTAGAGGTCTGCTTAGACATGTAGGAGACCTTAGTACAAGTGGGAAGCCTCTGGCTCTCCTCGAATGGATTGGGATTCAGTGGCTCGCTAAGGTATTGAATAACCCGATACAAATGGAGAGGGGCCACCAGCACGATACCTGTCCAGATGCATGCTTGAGATCCTAGAAGTCCCCAACAACTAAAATGAGGCTATGGACCCTCCTGGAAAGAATCGGGACCGCAGCGGCTCATTTGGGCATCGAATGGCCCGGTACAAAAAGTGAGGAGTCATTGGGCCTTGTAGCGGTGCTGCTACTCCATAGGCTTGCTTAGGCATGTAGGATGTCTTACCAAATGTGGGAAGCCTTTGGGCTCTCCTCGAATGAATCGGGACTTCGATGGCTCACTAGGGCGTTGAATGACCCGGTACAAATGGAAAAGAGTCACCGGCACGATACTGGTCAAGAGGTATGCTTTGGATCCTAGAAATCCCCAGCAACTGAAATGAGGCTCCGGACCCTCTTGGAAAGAATCGGGACCGCATCTGCTTACTTGGGCATTGAATGACCTGATACAAAAAGTGCGGAGCCACTGGGCCTTGCAGCGGTGCTGCTGCTCCAGAGGCTTGCTTAGGCATGTAGGAGGCTTTACCAAATATGGGAAGCCTCTGGGCTCTCTTCGAATGAATCGAGACTTCGGTGGCTCTCTAGGGCGTTGAATGGCCCGGTACAAATGGAGAGGAGCCACCAACACAATACTGCCCAGAGGCATGCTTGAGATTATATAATTCCCCAGCAACTTAAATGAGGCTCTGGACCCTCCTGGAAAGAATCAGGACCGCTGTGGCTCATTTAGGCGTCGACCTGCCCGGTACAAGAAATGAGGAGCCACTGGGCCTTTGTAGGGCTACAGCTACTCTAGAGGCTTGCTTAGTCATATAGAAGACCTTACCAAATGTGGGAAGCCTCTGGGCTCTCCTCGAATGAATCAGAACTTCAGTGGCTCGCTAGGGCATTGAATGACCCGGTACAAATGGAGAGGAGCCACCGGCATAATATTGGTTCAGAGGCATGCTTGAGATCCTAGAAGTCTCTAACAACTGAAATGAGGTTGTGGGCCCTGCTAAAAAGAATCAGAACCCAAGTGGCTCACTTGGGCGTTCACCGGCCCAGTACAAGAAGTGAGGAGCCATTGGTTTTCTACCGATTATGCTGCTCCTACGATCACATAGTTGAGTTGGCATCTCGGTTGTATGTGTTAACCTGCTACTTAGAAGCTTTTGAATAGTGGATCCGATGACATGAGGGGATTCATATGAACACAGATGCAAATCTGGTGGATCTACTGGATAGAAGATATACCGGTAGTGGAGTAAATCCTCTGTAAAGAAGCAGGAGATGTGCAACTCTACTGTATATGAGCTCTAAATGTTTCAGAGCAGTTCTGCTGTAGAGGAGCCCTCTAGGCGCGGAGCTGCTGTAGTGGAGCTCCACAAGTATATGAGTAACTTTGCTGCATAAGAGCAGCATAGTAGACCGGCTCCACTAGGAGTCCCACGTACCATACTTGCTCCACAACAAACAAACTTGTCAAATGACAAAATGAGCACCACACGTGGTGCGTAGGCGATATATACAAATATGGAGAAAAGACATCATGAATAATGAATGATTAATGAATATATCACCTAAATAGTAGAAAGTCGAGCTTGCATGACAACAAATTAGATTGAAAGGATGCCCATGTAGAGAAAAGGAAGCCACGTTGGTCAAGTGATCTTCCCACAGACGGCGCCAAAAAGCGTTAACCGAAAATTTGCTATGGGTTAGGAATTTCAATTAACACCCTCAGACTGTTACCCCGAGAGGTCGCAGCTGGGGTAGATACCTCGAGGTACCGAGGTTTTGTACGAGTGAGAAGCAAGGTGCAGCAAGTAGAAGACTAATCATCCGGCCTATCGGGCCTGCGAGCATAAGGAGAATATATGGCAGCTAGAGGTTCCTTTGCTGGTGTGAGGAGGGTGGTCCTGGTACCTGGTCTCTGGTCCCTGGTCCCGATCCCTAGTCCTGGTACCTGGTCCTTGTACCCGGTCCTGGTACCTGGTCTTGGTACCCGATCCTAGTCCTGGTACCCGGTCCTGGTACTCGGTCTTTGTACCCGGTCCTAGTACCTGGTCCTTGTACCGATCCTAGTACCCAGTCTCTTCTCTAGGCGTCATCGACCTAAATAGCAAGCAATGAGGAAGGATTGGTACCGATTGATGACGTAGATATGGTCGAGAAGGATGGGACCACCCGGTAGCGATTCTTTGCCTCTAAGTCCTTCCAGTCAGGACTGAAACCCGTCTTTGTTCTTCTGACTATTTTCTAGAGGTAGCTTGGCATGCTGATAAGTGGACAAGAGAGCTAGGACCAGTAGGGTCAGAACCTAGCTTCCCTACATGTATACTAAGGAGATAGATGAGAGAATGACAATTCATTTGAGAGAATTGGATTGACCTAGGGGGAAAAAACATCACGAATCATCATATGCTGAAAAACCCCTAGGAGGTATCCAGAGGAAGGAGAGAGACCCTTCTTTATATATATATATATATATATCATAAGAAGTGCTCCGGAGAGCTTACATAAGTACAAAACGCGACCTGGTAGGTCAAAGTTGGAGGGGTACGACTTGGTACCGGTACATTCCTAGGTGAAAATTGATATACGTAGTAGACGATACAATGATGGCGAAGTGTTTTTGACACTGTAGGCGTCTCTGTTTTTAGTTGATCTCTGGATCAACTCCCATTTTTCAGCTGTCCATTTTGGAGAAAGCTTTATCATATTTATAGGTCCTAATTCTTGTCTCCCACTCCGTTAATTTAGTTAATCAATTCGTAATCATAGGAACACTGATTTGGCATTGATGAAATTGAATATTCTCTCATTAATGGCGTTGTGAATGACCATTAAATAGTTGATTGATTTCTCATTAATGGCGTTGTGAACGACCATTAAAGAGTTGGCTGATCTTCATTAATAAGGTTGATTATCTCCATTAATAGAGTTGACTAATTCTTCATAAATGACGTTGTGAATGGCCATTAAAGAGTTGACTATCTCCATTAATAGGGTTGACTATCTCTATTAATAACTAGAGAGGTCAACTTTCTCTTGTTTTAGTTGGAGGCCTCCTGCTGTTGTTTCCCATTCTGGACGGGCGGGAGGTGTTTGTTAGATCATGCCAGGATAGGTACCGCGGTACTAAGGTATCGGGTAACTGATGCGCTTTCATCCTTAGTGCGCTGGAGCTTTCTTGCTATCGCTCTACATGTTGGATGGATGAGATATGCTTACTGGACTGGTCCAGGATAGGTATCGCGGTACCTGGATACCAGGTAGCTAGTACCGCGATATCAGTACTCTTTGATACCAGGGAAAAGACCTACTGTGGTATCGACCCTTTCTAGATCATGGCATCTGCGTTTCTCGATATCGAGGAAACGAGATGGTCTCGATCTAGGTCTTATTAGGAATCAGCCCGATGAAAAATTCTTCTTTAGACCCTGAACAAAAAAAGTTGTTAACAATAACAATCATGATTGAATATTAATAACATAGTCTAAATTAAAGATCAGCTTTGGTCTTCCATCTCCAAAACAAAAACAAAATTCATTCGGTTATATTATAGTGTGAGACTTTGACATTATGAGAGAGATGGTAGGGAATAGCAACTAACAAGTTGAGCGGCGAGATGTGTTTAATATGAGATTCGGTCAAATTTGTATTATTCTATTTATATTTTAATTAATATATATAATATTAAAAAAACAATATTTATTAACTTAAATCAATATAAATCTAATATTTAATAAAATAGTATATAAATATGTATAACTATTTAAAATAAACATTATATGTATTTATATTTAGTTTTATAATATATATTTAAGATTTACTCGGTTTATTTGGTTCGGTTCGGTTTAGTTTTAACAAGACAAAACCATCCATGACTCATTTAAATTCAGTTTCAGTTTTTCTGAATTGGATTGACTCGTCTCAACAAGATGACTAGACTCTAACACGTATTTTCGGTTCAGTTCATCTCGGATCGTAAAATCGTGTCCGCCCCTAGATTTATCTACTATATTAGAATAGTATTTTTATAGACCGCTTATAGAGGTGATAAATTTTCTTTTAGTTTTTAATTTTTTTAAAAAAATTTAAAATTTAAAATTTATAGACCATGAATTAAAATCCAATAACATGACCTTACTTTATATATCATTTTTCTTTTTCTTTACTTCAGTGTTTTTCATTGAAAATCGAGAGACATCTTTTGGAAGACCAGTAATCTACACGCACAATGCATTGTTTACATTTACAAGTCAAGCCCAAACTAGAAAATAATTTCATGTTCAAATGCATTACAAAATCCTCTAACTATTGCATTGATAACATTTACAAGTCAAGCCCAAACTAGAAAATAATTTCATGTCCAAATGCATTACAAAATCGTCTAACTGATCGGATTAGATTGAATTATATTAGATAGAATTTAATTGAATATGTGTTATGGTGTATTTGGTACTCATTAAATTTTAATATAATTAAATAAAAAAGTAAGGTTACACTTCCAAATATAAATCTAAATTAATTGCTCAAATAATGTGGTAAACTGATTTGTTATATATATATTTTTTGAAGTGCTACAAGAACTAGTACAATAGAACTGTCGGGACCTGCTAAGATTAAACAATACATGTGCGGTCTAAATAACTGCTCCACAACTTAGAAGAAAACTCTCTATACATGCTTGTAAAATGCGTAGGGTGAGATTTTTGAACTCCTCGCCACATTTGTGGAAGAAGGTGCACTACCATCTCTATTAAGAAGTGATGTGACACTGATTTGTTATATGGTAGGCTGATTTGTAATTATTACATCATCTCATAATTATTATGATTGCTACAAATGAACTTCCCGCTTTATTTGGGTGAAGTTTTGGATGGTGTAACCTTATTTTAAATAAAATTAGCTTCTAAATAAAACAAAGATATTAAAAATCATTTTTAAATAAAACAAAAATATTTCAAAACATTTTTGAAAATAAAAAATATATTATTACTAGTATCAAATAAAAATATTTATATACTTATTTTTAAGATTAAAAAAAATTAAAAGTTTTAATATTTATTTGAATTAATTACTTTTTTATGAATTTTTTAATTTCTAATAAATTTTCCAAATATTTTAAAATAAAACACATCATTGTAACCCACAAAAATTGGTTTCAACTTTCAAGGCACTGTGCCCGCAATTCACTACACATTAGATTTACTAAAAAAAGGAGTAAATATTTATAATATTTTCGTTATATCTCCAGTATTTCCATAATTATGGGGTACCAATCGAAAGTTGGGCTATATGGGTGATATTTACATAGTTTTATATTAATTTAATTTTAAACAAATTTATTTTAATTATAACAACTTATTTATTTGATCTTTTATTTATTTGACTCTTCCTCAAGATAAATGTCCAATACTTTAAACATGGTTTTCCAGAATCTCTTATGTGATTCTAAGAATTTAGGTAGAGGCAGCAAATTACGCAGAAATTCGAGGAATGAAAATTAGTTGATTGATGGCTGCTGGACTTTTCAAATATTTATCCGAAGAGATAAAATTTCGTCTTTTATGGTGCCACCTTATTAACAAAGTGCTCTTTTTTATTTTTTTTTAGTAACTTTAAAATTAATAATTGCTCTACAAGAACGAAAAAAAGTTTTTTGTTTTCAAGCAAATCTTTTTTTTTCTTCTATTTTTTGAGCGGTGTATCGATTTAAACATATAAACTAAATGAACGCAATTTACACTAAAGCCTCTTTTGATGGTTGTTTCTAAGCAACCATGGACGATAAGAGTTTAACAACAAAAGAAACTAAAGAAAAATAACACTTATTATAAGTAAGGTGAACCATATATACAATTAATAAGAAAAACATGTAATTGGTATTGTATTATCTGAATTCTCAACGGTAAATGTCCTAATTTTTACATTCGATCATCTTTAGAAAAAATTATATATGCTATCGATTACAAACTCAGATTTATCCCTACTTTTAATTTAGCTTTCTAGAGTATTTTGAAGTTTCATAAAAAAAGAAAGTGAAACTTATCTCATATATATGTTGATCAACTTCAAACTCAATTCAGACATGTTTAAGTTTTTGGACCCAAAAAAAAAAAACTTTATCACGTAACTTAGTGTGCCAACTTCATTCTGAGCGGACCCGTAATGAACACGCACACAATTAATAGACAGAGGAAGTCAAGCCAAACCTAAAATAATTGTAACACAAACATCATTTACATTTCTTTACTCCTAACCCTATAAATACCCACCCCTCTCAACTACATTTTGCACATCAAACACATTAATTCATCTTCTCTCTTTGGATCTCACCCAAAACATATTCTCTAAAAATGGCTCTGAAAAATGATCTTCTTTTAACCTTTGTTTTACTAGGAATTGTTTCCCTAGCCATTCCCAGAAATGTCATGTCTCAAAACTGCAACTTGTGCCCCAAACCTATGCTGCAGTCAGTTTGGTTTCTGTGGCACTGGTGATCAGTACTGTGGGACGGGCTGTCAAGCTGGTCCTTGTACCTCAAGCGGAGGCGGGAGCGGTGGCAGTGGCAGCGGCGGTTCCGTGGCGAACATCGTGACAGCGGAATTCTTCGATGGGATAAAGAATCAAGCCGGGGGAGATTGTGTTGGGAAGAGCTTCTACACGAGAGATGGTTTTCTGAATGCTGTCAGTTCATTTCCTGAATTTGGTTCTGGCTCTGCTGATAATTCTAAGCGTGAGATTGCTGCATTTTTCGCCCATGTCACGCATGAAACTGGACGTAAGTTATATTTATCTCTTTTTTTGCATGCATGGACCAAAATTGCATATATAGCAACCAAGATCATATACTATTTGAGAAAATCTTGATGCCGGCAGTAGCACATAATTGTTTTGTTATTTAAATTTTAATAGCTTTTCAAATTGTCCCTCCAGATTCCTGGTGCAAAATTTAATAGTTACTTGTATTTGCAGATCTCTGTTTCGTAGAAGAGATTGACAAATCAAACGCTTACTGTGATCAAGGAAACACTCAGTATCCTTGTGCTCCAGGCAAGTCCTACTACGGGCGTGGCCCGATCCAACTCACGTGGAACTACAACTACGGAGCAGCTGGACAGGCTATCGGGTTCGACGGGCTAAACTCACCTGAAACGGTGGCCAACGACGCTGCTATCTCGTTCAAGACAGCATTGTGGTTCTGGATGACCAATGTCCACTCAGTTGTAAACCAAGGTTTTGGTGCAACAATTCAGAAGGTCAATGGTGCTCTTGAATGCAACGGCAGACAACCTCAAACGGTTCAGACTCGTATTGGGTATTACACTGATTATTGCCAGAAATTTGGTGTCTCTCCAGGGGAAAATCTCTCTTGTTAGATTCTTCACAAATTAATAATTGTTATTCTCATCATAAAAAAGTTGTTTTAGACAACTTGTTTGATTAGTACCCTGCTGGCAATTTTATGTTACCCAAAATAAAATTGATGAGAAGGGAAATAAAAGTATGGAGCCAATATTATGTTTGCTTATACAATTATCGGGACTTGAAATCTCTCTCGAGCTTATGACAAATTTATATGCTCACACTCTTTATTATAAATGTTGCTTGTGGTTGTGGGGAATATTAAATGGATTAATGCAATTTGAATGTCCTCCTTCTCTTTATAAGTTAATTTCACCTAGAAATGCATTCCTTCGCAACAATTAAAAAGCATTTTAACTCTGTTTTGTAAATTTGCTAGGTCAAAATTTGTTTCTCTTCCACCCCATCGGTGAGAATGTATAATCCTCTCCCTATAGCGCAGACCAAGATTCGCTCTGATTTTATGGCTTTCACGGCCCAAACAGAATTAACCCTTGTTGCTAATTGGACCGCTCAGGTTGATACAGAATATAAGATCCAATTCCAGAAATTTTTTCAAGCCTCGAATTCATGCCCAAACACATAACCCAAAATCCAGTAAGATAAGCCCAAAAGCCCAAGTCTAGACCCAAGTTGACCCAAGTCAACAAGCCATTTGCATTTATAAAGCCCAAGCCCATGCAAGCCCAAACCCAAATTTGAGAGATTCATTTTTTGAAGTCAGCTTATATAAAAAAAGGTTAATTGACACCGATGCCCTTTGAACTATGCTCGAATTTGCATCTTATCCCTTATACTTTTTATTTTTGGCCATTAAACCCCCTGAACTCTCATAAATTGGCAATAGCTAACGGAATAGTAACGCCGTCCATTTTTCTGTTATAACAAATTACACTAAATTCCCCTTATTATGTACATAATTGTATCAAACCAAAAATAATATAATAATATAACTCAAATACCCCTCTGACCAAATTTTAAAAATCAAATATAAATAAATAGAAATATATATATATATATGTAATAAAAATTAAATTTAAATGGGGAGATCCAGATTTGATCTCCACCGTCCATTATTTTTAATGGACGGTGGAGATCCAATCTAAATATCCACCTAATAAATTTTTTTTTTACCTAAAATAAATTTAATTAAAATAAAAGAATATTTTTTTGATTAGGTGGAAATCTAGATTGGATCTCCACCTAATCAAAAAAAAATTAAAACTTAAAAAACAAACTTCATCTTCTTCATCAAACTCAAACAAATTCTCTCTCTCTCTCTCTCGATCTTTGCAAATTCTCTCTATCTCTCTCTCATCCCTTCTCAACAGACAAATCCCTCTCTCCCTCTCGAGTTCCTTCTGAACCAAACCTAGCTACCAACAAAACCTAAACCCAAATCGAATCCCACCAAGCCTAAACCGCGAAACCAGAGAACCTCCTCCCACCACCAAATCGAATCCCACCAACCACACAAACCGTCACCGCCCATGATGCTTCTTGTTAGTGTTTGATTTTTGTTAGGGCGTGAGATATCTGGGTTCATTTAGGCTGGGTTCAGTTGATCTGGGTTCGATGAAGTTGGGCTTAGGCGGCGGCGGAGCTGGGTTGGTCGAAGCTCGGTTTGAGTCGGTGGTGGGTTTGAGTGGCAGGTTAGGGGGTGGGTTTTAGTGATGGATTAGAGCGGTAGCGGTTGTGGTGAAAGAAGAATTTTATGGTGGTTGTAGGTGTTGGGTGAACGAAGAATTTGGTGGTGATGGTGAGTGTGTAAGTGTTGGTGAACGAAATTCTGGACATATCATTTTTTTATATAGATGATGATGATGGTGTGTTGAATGAAGAATCTGGAGATGATAGCGTGATTGTTGATGAAGAATCTGGAGATGATAGATGATATCATTTTACTTTGTTTTTTTTTTTAAGTTTTAATTTGGAGATCCAATCTGGATTTCCACCTGATAAAAAAAAATTTCTTTTATTTTAATTAAATTTTTTAGGTGAATTTTTTTTTATTAGGTGGAAATCCATATTGGACCTCCCCATTTAAATTTAATTTTTATTACATATATATATATATATATATATATATATAATAAGGGGAATTTAATACAATTTACCATGACAGAAAAATTGACAGCATTACTATTTCGTCAGCCATTACCAATTTATGAGCGTTCAGGGGGTTTAACGACGAAAAAAAAGTATATGGTGTAAGGTGCAAATTCAGGCATAGTTCAGGGGGTATCTGGTGTAAGGTGCAAATTCAGGCATAGTTCAGGGGGTATCGGTGCCAATTAGCCTAAAAAAAGAAGAAGAAGGAATGTTGCAACGGTGCCATCATTTGGGAGGTGTGAGGTGGCTAGTGTGTGATGATAGGTGGCAAGTGCTGCCAAGTGCATGTGTGAGTAAGTATTAATATTAATATTAATATATAGAGCAAATATGTCTTTTTAATCAAAAAATAAGATGGTGTATTGTTTATACCCAGAATTAATAATTTTATTGTTTGTACCCAAATTTTGACTATAAAGACTGATATGCCTTTTATTTATTCATTTTTTTAATTTGTTTTATTTTTTGATTTGTGTCTGAAAACTTTTCCTTCTCTCTTCTTTTTTCACGGTTTGAACTTCTTATTTTATTTGCTTCCTCTGTCTGTCTGAGAAGCTTCCCTTCTTTGTTGTTTCTTTGTCTCCATTTTTTTCAAATTCGTGCTCTCCATCTCTCTTCCATCTCCTTGGCTACCATTGTTGAAATTTGTCTGAATTCGATAATTGGTTTGGGTAAAAATAAGGATGGAGAGCACGAATTTGAAAGAGAGATGGAGACAAAGAATGGAGAGCCACTACAATTCCCTACAACTACAAGTCCATCTCGCTGCCCATATCTGAATTTGAAACCCAGTTTTTTTTTCAGATTCGTGCTCTTCCATCTCTCTAGCTACCAATGTTGAAACTTGAAACCCAGTTTTTTGGTCTCTCTAACGCACAAAAAAAAACATATAGGATATTCTGATTTGGCTTCGAATTTGACGGATTGGGAATCGTATTTAACGGATTTGAGTTAGTTTTTTATGATGATTCGAGATGCTTCAGGTCATTCTTCTAGAGGTATGTATTTGAAACCCTATTTTAATTTGTTTCATTTGCAGATGTAATGATGATTAAGGTTCAAGAAGATGGTTTACTTTGGTGTGTTTAATTGATTTACCCTGGTGTGTTTAATTGATAAGCCATTGTGTGTTTAATTGATAACATGTGGTTTGTTTAATTTATTATCCCTGCTGTGTGTATTGTTTAATTTGTTTTGTCCTGGTGTGTGTCAATTGATTTGCCTTGGTGTGTTTAATTTGATTACTGTGGTGTGTTTAATTTCGTGTGTGTTGTGGTGTGTTTAATTTGGTTTGCCCTTGGTGTGTTTAAATTGGTTACCTTGGTGTGTTTAAATTGGTTACCGTGGTGTGTTTAATTTAGTGTGTATCATGCTGTGTTTAATTTAGTTTGCCCTTGTATGTTTAATTTGGTTTGCCCTGGTGTGTTTAATATGGTTTTCCTCTGATGTGTTTAATATGGTTTGCCCTTGGTGTGTTTAATTCGATTTCCCCTGGTGTGTTTAATTCTGTTTACCCCTGGTGTGTTTAATTTGGTTTGCCCCCTGGTGTGTTTAATTTGGTTTGCCATGGTGTGTTTAAATTGATTTCCCCTAGTGTGTTTAAATTTGTTTACACTTGGTGTGTTTAATTTGGTTTGCCCTGGTGTGTTTAATTATATTTTCCCTGGTGTGTTTAATTTTGTTTGTCCCTGATGTGTTTTATTTGGTTTTCCCTGGTGTATTTAATTTGTTTTCCAGTGGTGTGATTAATTGGTTTGCCCATTGTGTGTTTAGTTGGGTTGGCATTGTGTGTTTAATTCGTTGCACCTTGTATAATGTGTGACTGGTTTAATAAATTGAAATCTAAATGTGAGATTATGATTGGTTGAAATGCAGGAATGAATCCAACGAAATTGGTAATCTCTTATGGTGGCAAATGGTTGGGGAACTTTTTTAAGGGTGGTGAAACAGAGCTTGTGAAGGTTCATAGGAATTTGTCGTATGCTAAGTTGTGTAGGGTGGTACAAGGCGTTGCGAATGTTGACTTAACAAGGTTTGCTATTGAGTTAAGAACTTTGGTTGATACCGGTGTTAGGCTTAGGCCTACCCGACCGAAGATTAAAGATGGTGGCGATGTGGAAATGTTGATGTGCGATGAAGGACATGTTCCAGAGGTGTATGTTAGTGTTGTTGAGAAAGTTAGTGCAGAACCTGGTCATGTGGGTGTTCCTACCGTTCAACCTGTTTATCAAAGCTTTTTACAGCAATTGGCGGCATAGTTTCAATCCGGCGGTGGAAGCAACAACGTTTTGGCTTCTATACCAACAACAGACCATGCTTTTTAGATCCCGAGTGTGAACTCTGTAATTTCTGAGGACCCAACTATTAATGAAGTGTTGGCATAACCTTACGAGGATGAGAGATTGATCTGAGAGTACAATCCCCATAGTGAGTATGAATTAGATGATTTCGATGAAGATTGCATTTGTCACCGTGGAGGTCGTGAGGGTGTGAATGATGAGCCCGCACATTATCTTGGAATGGGTTCGGATCCAACATATGGTGGTCATAGAGGGTCTGTTCCATCGGTTTTTGCTGGTCCAAGTCGAGATACATTTGAAGATGATGCCATTAATGTTGGTGATAGGTCCAGAACTGCAGTCTCCCAACCTTGTATTATTCCTGGAGCTTCAAACTACTCTTTCGAACTAGTTAGAACAGAGGAATCTAGTTCATGTAACCGCTTATCCAAAGGTGGAATGTTCGAAAGCAAAAAAGGTTTGAAGAGAGCGTTGTTTAATTACACGCTGAAGGAGAATTTTAAAATCTGTGTTACAAGGTCATGCACGGCCAGATATGACGTTGGCTGCAAGGATCCTGAGTGCAAATTTCAATTCCGTGCGGTTAAGATGGAAGGTGGAAATTATTGGATAGTTTGGATATTTGAGAAAGATCATAGTTGTACAATTGATGATTTGCACAACCGTTACTGTCAAGCCAGCGCATGGCTTATTGGTGAAATACTTTCATCGAAACTTGCAGTTAGTGGTCGATCTCTGAAACCAAAATAAATCATGACTGATATACAAGTGGAACATGAACTTGGTTTGCTCTATTCAAAGGCATTGAGGGCAAAAGAACTTGCTTAACAAAACATTTTTAGTCCTCCTGATCTTTCATATCGGTTGTTGCCTGCATACTGCCACCAATTAAAGTGTGTGAATCATGGTACTGTAACAACAATTAAGATAGGCGGTGCACAAAAATTCAAATATTTGTTTATTGCTCTCAATGCTTCACTTGTTGGGTTTCAGACAACCATACGAACTGCAAGTTGTATTTATGCAACTCATTTGAAGGGTAAGTTTGGCGGTGTCATGTTTATTGCAGCGTGCCAAGATGCAAACAATCAGGTGTTCCCTCTAGCTTATGGATGGGGTGATGTTGAATGCGAAGATTCATGGACTTGGTTTTTAAAAGAGTTGAAAAAGGCAATAGGATGTCTTGCGAATTGTATCATCATTTCTGATCGCAGTCCGGCAATCAAAGTAGCAATGGCTAAAGAATACCCTGAAATAACACATGGCCTTAGTGGTTTTCATATGAACATGAATCTTAAGAACATATTCAAAAGCCATGTTGTATGCAATTTGTTCCTTGAAGCTTCAAAGGCACATCGAGAATCAGAGTTTTTGGAGAAGATACAGGAGTTGAGCCTAAACAGGCGAGCTTTTGAATATCTAATGAGAGTTGGGCCTCATAGATGGTCTCGTGAGTACTGTCCGGTTCGGCGTTATCGGGGGATGACTTCCAACATCGTGGAGTGCATGAACAATTGCTTGCGGTATGCTCGTCAATTTCCAATAACAACGTTGGTTGAGTACATTAGAGATATGATGCAAAAATAGTTTAATGAACGTCGTGATGCGGCATCTAAAAATACAACACAACTGTCCCGGTGGGCTACCGAGAAATTAACCAAAAAGAATGAAAATTCACATAAGTACATGGTGCGCCCAATAGATCATGTAAATTTCAATGTGAAGGATGGTGAGAAAGATGGGTTAGTAACTATCTGAGAAGACTTATAGTTGTAGGGAATTTCAGAATGACATACTGCCTTGTTGTCATGCATTAGCTGCTATAAGGTATAAATTATCCTAATATTTCTAAACATTTGATTATAATGATTAAACATAATGATATTTGTTTGACTGTCTTTGTAGATTTTGTAAGAAAAAATTAGGAGACTTCTATTTTGATTTCTACAAAACATGCACCTGGTTAGAAAGCTATTCCGGTGTCATCTTTCCCTTTGGACACCCAAGCGAATGGAATACTCCTGAGGAAGTACGTTCCGAAGTTGTTCTTCCACTCGAGTGGTGACCTCAAGCCGGTAGGCCGAGAAAGAATAGGATTCCATATGCAGGCGAGCATGGTCGTAGGACTAGGTACTGTACTATATGCAAGAAATCTAGCTACAACAGACAAAATTGTTCAAACCCCCCGGCTGATCACCAAGGCAATGTCCCGGACCCAGAGACAGATCCACCACCGCCCCGACGTCGTAAGTGCAAGTCATGTGGACAAGAGGGACACAACATAAGGACGTGTCCAACACGGCCATATGATAACCCTACGGATCCAGACAATGATGTTGAATGAGGTATGCTCCCATATTAATTCCATATCTGAAAAGTTTGTTAAATGACATAATTATAAAGATAGTATATACTACAGAGTTTGGATATAAAACTATAAATAATCAGTTTTTTTTTTATGTATTGTTGAACAACTGTTCGACTTTTTTTTAGTAACTTTAGAGATTTTTGTGCAAATTTTGGAAATAGGTCTTTGTAGGTATGAAGAATTTAGGAAAGATTGGAAAACAAAAAATGTAAACCTATATCAGAAAGTACGTTCGTTTGTGAAATATGAGAAAGTCACTACAAGTCACTACAAGTGTTCCCATTGGTTGTGCTAGGTTCGGTTGAGGATTGAGTTTGTTTAATTTTATGTTATTTCAAATATCCATTGGAATAAACTAGTTCTCTGTTTACAGCAATGTTTAAGCATGCAAATAAATCAAAGGCATTGCATGGACCCCAAAAGTTACAGAAGAAGCAGTTGGCTAAAAAGAGGGTGAAAGCAGAGAAGGTTGCTGACATGATTATATTATGTACTTGTAATTTGCATATTTTGTAATGAATCAAAAGAGGTTGAAAGCAGAGAAGGTTGCTGTCTTGTATACTTGTAATTTGCACATTTTGTTGATCTCTAAAAATTCTTGATATTATTAATTGATCTTCAGAAAAGATAAATAATGAATCAAAGATAATGGCTGATAAAATGTACCATTGCGCAACAATTAAACACACATGCGTTATATGATTAAACACACTAGTGTTATACGATTAAACACACCCTTACACAACAATTAAACACACATGTGTTATACAATTAAACACACCATTGTGCAACAATTAAACACACATGCTTTATACCAGTACCCACCTCTGTGCAAATAAAAAAAATGCTATGAAACAATGAAATTATACTCGTTTTCACAACTTATACCCTCACATAATTACTTATAAAAAGAAAGAACATATAACCGAAAAAGCTAGAGTGAAATTCTAACCTGGCTACAAATCTACGGGAGACTTGTATGTCACACTATTATTAAATATCTCGAATGCAATTTCTTTTCTGAAGTCAGACATTTCCTTCTGTCCCCAGTTCCAGTCAGCCTTCTTCACAATTGCCATCTTTGTATACTTGCAAATAAATACTCCACAACTGCATTTGTCGACCTGTTGCGAAATCTTTGATTGCTCGATACACCAACAGTGAACATACTTCCTTATGGTTTTTCACTCCTATTTAAAAAGAAACCACATCTGTTCATAATACTTGGCAGCAGTCTCCTTAGGGGTATTATTTGACTGAAAAGCTCAACTTGGATGTTCTTTTTCTTTGCTCCAATCAGATCAAATATGGAAATGTGATGGTCAAGTAAATCGACCTTGCATAAAATTCAATGGCTGTTGGGTTCCCCAACACAACACGAAACACACAACTGCATATAAAAATAGCCACCATGGTTGTATAAACAGTTAGTACATATAATATTGTCTATAAACAGAACAACAGAACCGTAACCAACATAATAACATGCCTAACCAATATAAAAATTGAAACTTGTATATAACTCACTTGTGTATACAACCACCAAGGTTGTCCCCATCCTAGTCTGTTACCACAACCGTAATCAATCCAATCCGGCGGACATTCGTAAGCAAGTGCATCGAAAGAAGATTCGGCTTCGTTGTCCGCCTCAATTATCTTTTTCCATTCCACATTCAGTTTTGTCTGCCATAAACACGAAATATTAGTCAATGACAATTGCAATCATACATTCCAAAACTAGACAAAAACAAATTATCGAACTTACAGAAAATTCAGAAGACATAAGAATTATGCTATGTTTGTGGTTCTTCGGGTCCGATTCACGCCTTTTCGCTAACAAGCTCATGTATGCATCAATGTGCTGTATATGAAAACAAAATCAACATAACGAACACAAAGATAAACAAACAATGAGTAAAATGTATACTTACATCAGTGGACAATCATTTCTTCGGATCCTCTAATTCCAAAAAAAATGACTTATCAGCGGACTCCTCCGTTCCCACGTTCCGTCTGCAGTCAGCGTAAACAAAAAAAATCGTTGTAATTTGGTTCATCAAAAAACTAGGCATCTAAAATACTATATTTAAAACAATTTACCTGGCTGGTTTTAGTTTCCTTTTGAATGCCTCATATTTGCCCTTGCCTTGTTCACGTTTCGTCGCAGATGCCCATGTCGGGTTAATAAATGGAGATATGCAGTAAGCGGATCGAAGCCTAACTCGAATCGATCGATCCTCCTCTGCAGCATAGTTGTAATCGCCCCTAAGATCTCCACTTATAATCACTGAACCACAAGCCACCTTCTCCGCTGAAGGAGTCACCACCTTCTCTGCTGAGGGAGCCACCTCCTGCTTAGTTGAAACCGTGGCATCCACCTCCTTCGCGACATGCAAGCTCCGATCTCTAACATCGGTCAAAGGTGCCTACAACACACAAGAATCTATTCACAAATATTCACACCAATAACATATATAACATATATACATAAAACACAAGTGGAATACTTCCTTATTGCTTTGACCACGGGTCGACCCTATCTCCTGCATGAGGCCTTTAAGCACACCCGAAAGCTGCGCGACCTCTCGTTTTACAACATTTTCCAACAAATCTAGAAGTTCCTTCATCGCCTTCAGCAATTCAGTTATCCTATCACCTCCCTAAAGTTTACATGTAGAGTATGCACACGTTTTAGTTTCGTTATGAATAATAAAAAAACAGATAACATAAAATTAAAAAAATATCATTATACTCTACTTACAGTAGATTGAGGTCCCTTTCGGGAATCATTAGATGTGGGAGGTTGTCTAAAGGATGACTGAGGTGGATGCAGTGGGGGAGGGGTAGGTGTATACCCTGGTGTAAAGTCTTCAAGAGGGGTAGGTGTGTACCCTGGTGTAAAGTCTTCAGCAGGGGTAGATGTATATCTTGGTTTAAAGTCTTCTTCTTCATTAAGCCTAGTGATTGAGATTGTTTTCCACTGCTTCTTCTTCACTGATGTCTTTTTCTTCTTCTTTCGTGCCTTCCGCTTCATTGATATTTTTCTGTTGGTGCTCCATCATCACCATCAACACCATCATCCCCCTCGTCCTCCTAGTCTAACAATTCAGTCTTTTCCTTCATTTCCATTTCCACCAGAGGTATAAATTGTGGACCCTCCGACATATCGCAATCAACTCCGACCCAGTAATCTATTTGAGCCTCATCATCTATTGACTCCAATACCTCCAAGACATGAGCATGTAATAATGTAATAATATTTAATGGTCTAAAATGTTGTAAACAATTTAATAATTATGTGTGTATTCGAATAACCCACCGTCCCACTATGAATATTATCTTTGAGATCTAAAATCCTTTGCACAAAATTTCGAGGCCTCTTATGCATCGTCCAACGCCTCATCCTAGGCTCTGTATCTTGTAATCTCATGCCAAACCCATTGATCAGAGATTCCACAACCTCCATCGCCCATACCTAAAAGGCAATATTAAATAAAAAAAATAAAGTAATCAGAACTAACCTCAACAGCCCACAGGAAACCGTATAACCGGTACCTAACCTTGCCATACCCTTTTTTGGTGTTTCTAGACCGAAATCCGTGCCTCAAGTAGTGCATCGTAATCTTGAATACGTAATGGCCCCATGCAAACGAATTGAAAGCATCCAAATTATCAACTAAATTAAAAAGCCAATTGGTGACTTTTTTATCATATGGTTGACCAAACAAAACATTGTTTGCTATCAACAAAAGTGCCATCTTCAACGAATCGTCAACCTCCAGGAAGTTACGCTTTAAAAACCAATCATACACGGTGGCTAATTTCAAATCTTCACATTCTTCTCCAGGCCAATATCTTTTCTGGATGTCGTCTGGATTTGCCACGTACGTCTTGTTTATTATGTCTGAGAGTTCGCCAAATCGTAGACCGGTGACCAAACAAAATTCCCTCTATCCAAATCTTGCCTTCTTACCACCTATTGAAATAAATAGCTGGTTCTCTGTTGCACCGGCTATCTTAATTTCCCTCAACAGTAAAGCGTGCACAATCTGAGCTGAGAACAACCAGTTTTTTAGGAAGTCGTGGAATTGCTTGAAACAACTTGACATGAATTCCTGGTGCTTTCTTCCTTCCGTAAGATATCCTCTATTGTAGCTATGTTCTTCAATCTACATCAGACGTTGATCAGTGCTTCTTGATTCCATTTTTTTCTTTCAACCTTCAAATACCGGTCATAGTCGTTTTCCATCTGCATAATTCAAATAATTTGGGTTCAATTAAGTAAACACACCTGTCATATCCAATTAAACACACCAGACATACCCAATTAAACACATCAGTTCATATCAATTAAACACACTAATTCACATCAACTTATTGAATGGACCATTTTTTTTCATGAATTAAACACACTAGCAGACCCAATTAAACACACCAAGCCTAACCAATTAAACACACCAGTTCACATCATTTAAACACACCATATATCGTGAATTAAACACACTGTTTCACAATAATTAAACACACCGGTTCACATCGTTTAAACACACCAGTTCACAACAACTTATGGAATGGACAACTTTTTCATGAATTAAACACACCAGGTAGACCCAATTAAACACACCAGGCCTAACCAATTAAACACACAAAACACTATGTTACATCAATTAAACACACCAGGCCTAACCAATTAAACACACCAGTTCACATCATTTAAACACACCATATATCATGAATTAAACACACTGTTTCACAATAATTAAACACACCAGTTCACATCGTTTAAATACACCAGTTCACAACAACTTATGGAATTAACAACTTTTTCATGAATTAAACACACCAGGCAAACCTAATTAAACACACCAGGCCTAACCAATTAAACACACACAACACTATGTTACATTAATTAAACACACCAGTTCACATCAATTAAACACACTAGGCAGATCCAATTAAACACACCAGACCTAACCAATTAAACACACACAACACTATGTTACATTAATTAAACACACCAGTTCACATCAATTAAACACACCATATATCATGAATTAAACACACTGTTTCACAATAATTAAACACACCAGTTCACATCGTTTAAACACACCAGTTCACAACAACTTATGAAATGAACAACTTTTTCATGAATTAAACACACCAGGCAGACCCAATTAACCACACCAGACCAAACTAATTAAACACATCAGGCAGACCCAATTAAACACACCAATCATAACCAATTAAACACACACAACACTATGTTACATCAATTAAACACACCAATCATGCCCAATTAAACACACCATATAGTTGTTTTTTCAAAAGCAACTATATTCACAAAGAAACAGAGAAATAACAGACTTCTGTTCCCCATATCAAAACCATTGAGACAAAAACAACACCCAACCACCACAAAACTGAAACAACACAAACAGGAAAAGGCATGACACAGAGAAAACATACAAACAAACGGAAAAGGCACTACACTAGTAAGATACACCCACGACATAGAGAAAACAGAGAAGTGGACAATCACTCCAGACTCCAAACAATCTTCCACCGACGCTTGACCCAAACTTCCCAATAACAATGCATATTGAAATAACAAAATAAGTACAAATCCACAATTATCACAAAGAAAATAAAACAGAAACCAAATGTACTCAAATCAAAATCAAAATCAAATTAATTGAAATATTGATACGTACGGGTCAGGGTATATAAATCAAAATCAACTCAAATCAAAATCAACTCAAATCAAAATCCAAATCCAAATCAAAATCAAATTCGAAATCGAATTCCAAATCAAAATCAACTCCATCTCAAATGTACAAATGCAACCAAAATTACAAAGTAAAAGGAAACCCTAAAATCAAATGCAAAGAGGAAGCCCAAACCTTTTCGTTTCTTCCACACCGCCATGGAACACGCCGGTGATTCGAATCAAACCAGGGGTCGGGTCAGGTCTTGCTCCTCGGCATATCTCGCCCGCTCCGTCGGCTCTATATCGTGGTCGGGTCGGGTCTTGACCGTCTCGTCGTCTTCATCGACGTCGTCCTTCGGTATTGGTCGTCTTCTTGATCATCTGATGTTGCTCGTCGTCCTCGGGTCTTGGTCGTCTTTTTCGTCGTCCGTTGTTGCTCGTCATCGGATCTTGGCGACTCTAGAACTCTGCTCTCTCTTCGTTGTTTGTTTCAAACAGTGAAGTTTTTGCTTTTACTTTAACTTTGCTTTTTTAACTTCCTTTTGTTTATTAAAAAATATTCATTGTCTTTTTTTTTGTATTTCATTTTGACTGAAGGGTAATTTTGTCCTAATTGTGGAAATGTTGGTAAAAACAATAAAATTACTAATCTTGGTTAAAAACAATAAACCCACTAAATTTATGGTTACTTTTAAAGTTTACCCTTAATATATATAAAAAAGAAACAAAAGAGAAAGATATATGGAGAGAAGTGAGGTCCGAGGAGTAGGCGTGAAATAATAGAAAAGAAAAAGAAAGGAAATTGAGGAGAGACAAGGAAGTCTTCGGCTGAAGCAAAATTAGGAAGAGAAGAGAGTTTTGTGCAAAACAGAAAATCATAGAGAAAGACGAAAAGAAAGAGAAGTTGGTCGTGAGAGACAAGGAGAGAATCTGAGAGATAGAGAGAGACCAAGGCTTAGGAAAGAAAAAAAAAGAGACAAAATAGAGAGATTTATTAAGAGAAACCGTATGAGATTGGAAGAAGAATTAGAGTGCAAGGTAGAGATATGCAGCAGATATATATATATATATGCAACATATAAGTGATATCGTATTCGTGATATTCGAATACAAAAGTTATTATATTTCCTAATAATCCTGAATTGAGTTTTATATATTTTAGGGTGGATTCAGAATCAGATGAATTCACATGGAACCCAGTCCCATACAGTATTTGAGCACATGAGTTCTGTGAGTGGATAGTTTTAATTATTTATGATTAAGTTACTCATTTTAGAATTATATGTTAGCTTTAATTATTTAGAGAGTTATTAGAAATAAATTATTTATTCATTTATTTAGAAAACATATTTCCAAATGATTTGAAATATTTTAAGAAAAGCTTAGAATTCCAGAATTCAAAATAGATTTGTTATAGAATTAGATTTATAGAACAAGATTTTACATGTAGAATAATATAAGTATTTTGAGACAGAATTCTAGTTTTTCAGACAGATTTCTAGTTAGATTTTCAGATTTCCAGATAAATTTTCAGATTTTTAGATTTTCAAACAGATTTCTAGATTATCAGATTTACAGATTTTTAGATAGATTTCAAGATTTCAGGATAGATATCTAGATTTTCAGAAAGATTACCAGATTTTCAGAAAGTTTTCCAAATTCAAGTGTTTTATGAGAATTTTTAGAAAAGAAAAGAAAAGAAGATTGATTTATGTTTTTAGAAAAGTATTTAGAAAGAATTATATATGTATGTTCAGAAATCTAAAAGAGTTTTCAAAGATTGTTCATATTTTAAGATATCAGATATGTACCCTCCCCAGCAGTATCAGATTTAGATTATAAGGTTTTTGGGCTGCTCTGCACGTGTATGTGAGATTATTGCTCTGCATATGCGATCATATCCCCATGTATGTGAGATTACTCTACATGTTCGATCAGATATCGACGTGTATGAGAGATTATATATATATATATATATATATATATATATATATATATATTACTCCGCACGATCAACCAGATATCAACGTGTATGTGAGATATGTATTTCCCCTATACTCTGCTTGTGTATATAGATGATTTGCCACGTACATAAGATATTCCCCTGAGTACTAGTTTGGTAAAGAGTTTTCAGATTATATATATTACTGATTATGATCAGTAGAGAAAAGATTTCAGATTATAAGAAATGATTTCAGATTATCAAAATATCAGTTTATATTAGAAATGCTATTTATAAAATCAGAAAATGTTTTATTATATTATATAGTATTTACAGAAAAATATGCTTTATTTACAAAGACATTTAATTAGTTCTCAATGTATTTTACAGAACAGTTTTAGATTAAATCCTGATTAGTTTCAGGTATGAGATATAGATTTCAGAATGAGCCATAAAAAATGAGATACAACATTCAGAAAAAGATATAGAAAAAAGATGCATAATTCAGAATGAGATATAGAAACAGACAAATAATAGTTATCTACAGATTTGATTGAGTTTAGCCAGTATAAGTTTATTAAGCATTATTGTTTTCAGAAAAATATTTATTAATTTTAGAGGCATAGAGAAAAGATATGTTTTTAGATTTATTTGGAGATACTAGTTTTAGTGATGTTCTCAAGAAAAGAAAAGATGTTTATCAGGCTCATCTCCAACACTGGGCGTTAACTCTCATCCATTAATTTTAAACTATTTTTTAGGGGTGTGAAGGATCCGATCCAATCCAATAGTATCCACTGGATCGGATCAAATCCACTGGATTGGATCGGATCAAGGGATGATCGGATCAGATTGGATTCTAAATTTTAAAATCCTTGGATCAGATCGGATCTTGGATTCAATTTTGAAAATCCGCTGAATCCGCTTATCCGCCTAAAATATTAGGTATTATTTTTATATCGGGCAATTTGCCTATTTATATAAGAACAAAACAATTTACAAAGCAATTTATAGAAGAGTATAAAAGACCAAAACATGCCACAATAAGCCCAAAATAAGAAGACCAAATACATTAAAGCTCAAAACAAAGCACGACCCACACTACTAAAAAATAAAAATCCAGATTCTAGACAACAAAGACCACAATGTTACTAGTTTAGCTGTTTAAGTTTTCTACGTTTCTTTAGACAACAAAAATCTGGGTGTTGTGTTGTTTCACATGTTTTTTAGAAGAAAATTAACAATTTTTGTTGATGTTGTTTTGATGATTTTATTTAATGTTGAACATTTTGATGATTTTAGTTGGAGCTGTTGTTTAAGGATTATAAACTTTTTGAACTATATAAGTTTACAAGTTATGTTATGTATTTTTTACTGTTAATTTTATTTGAATTAATTAGTAATGTTTGAATTATTTATTTGATTTTATTTATTTCAAATAATAATTTTTTATATATTAAGAGCAACATTATATTAATTCGATCCATCGGATCAGATCTAATAGTAATTGGATCGGATCGGATCGGATCCCGTTATAAAATTGGATCAGATCGGATTGCAATTTTTTCGATCCAATCGGATCGGATCCAAGATCAATCCAATCGGATCGGATCAGATCTTGGATCATGGCAAATCCATTGGATCCGATCCGCCGCACACCCCTACTATTTTTCACAGGTGATCACCAGATTCGAGCAGATTCATTAGTATCGTGAGATGGACCACATATGATAACATAAATGGTAGTTCATGGTTTTAATTTAAGCATGTTATGTATATGTGCACATATTTAGATTTCAAGATTTTTTCATAAATAGTTTTCGAGTATCTAATACTTAGCAGATGGGTCCAACACAAGAAGAGCAAATTTTTGATTTTAAGTAAATTATATTTTATGATGGGCCATAACCCACAAAATTAAATTTATTTTTTTAAGGTATAGGTGGAAGGTTTTAGATAAGCCAAAATGATTTATTAAAGATTTTATTAGAAGCCACCTTGAGATTCATATAATTTTCTGTAATATTTTCAAGAAGATTCAGATTTCAGATAGTGATCAAATTTTCACAGGATTCCATCGTACTTAAGATAGGAGTCGTGGCGGGTCTTGTCACAGAAAGGAAGGATTTAGAAAATATCACTTAAGTCCTCTCTCTCACTCTAATGATTATCTTTGACAGTGTTGTTCGGTATCCGCTGGTCTGGATAGATTGGTTTATTAGTTTAATTTATGTTTCTTTGCCTTCGGTTGAGGCCTATGTGCTTATTTAGATTAATGTTTTAGGACATGCATGCCCCTTTGCTTTCGTTTTTATTTTCCTTCTATTGTTCGATCTCCCTTTTGTTTTTTTTTCTCTCTCTCTCTCTCTATATATATATATATTGTTCTATTTGTGGTTTTTTCTGTATATGATCATATGTGATGCTTTTGCCCTTTAGGCCAATCCGATTTAAAAATGTTTGAATCCAAATTTTATACAAGTATTTACAGTCATAGAGACCTTGAATGATCATACATGCATTAATACTAGAAGAACTGATTTTTACATTTTCCAAATCATCAATTATATTTAAAAGAGTAAAAGATATGCTATACATAAATTTTAGAGCAAATTGCATTAAATCTCTCTAAGGTTTGTCCTCTTACACTAAGAAACAACTTTATCATAAATTAACACTCACACTCCTACCGTTAGTCAAATTTGGTCAAACTTAACTATTGACCAAGTTTGACTGTCAAAAACAAGGGTATTTTCGACCTTTCAAATATTTTTAAAAAATATTATTGAAAAAAAACAGAAAATAATTTATTAAAAAAAACAAAAATGGTTAGTGGAAATTAAATTGATATTTTTTGAAAAGGCAAAAAAATAAATAAATAAAAAGAGAGGTGGAGATCCATCGTCCATCAAGATAGATGGATGGTGGAGATTGGATCTCCAAAGTGATCCATGGAGATCCTGGATGGAGATCTCCATAGATCTCCATGGAACTCCTACCACTACAAGAAAAAAAGGGCTATTGGGACGATTTTTTTCGTCCCAATAGCCCAAAATTAGTCCCTATTGACCTATTGGGACGAATAAAATTCGTCCCAAAAACCGTGGCTTCAGGTGGGTCGCAATATCCTCTTTGGGACGAAAATTAAAATTCCCCTAAAGACTACCTATATGGACGATTTTTATTCGTCCCACTTGATAATATATATGGACGATATATTTTGTTTCCTTTGACCACCTGTAGGGATTAAATAAAATTTCGTCCCCACAAAATATCTATAGGGACGAAATTTGAATAAAAAAAACCAAATATTTTTAGAACCCACTACCCATCGACCCACCCACCTGCTAGCCACACCCACCAACCAGCTTCGACCCGAAGCCGACCCACCCACAGCTTCTTAATAAATATTTGGTTCTCAGCCAGAGTTCAACTCGTGACCAATACCAACACTTGAAGCAAAATTTATCTGCTTTGCTAAAGGTTCGAATTTGTCAATAGTAGCATACTATTTATATATAAACTCTATATGTTATTAACTTTTTATTGTAATTTTATTTTTATATAATAAACAAATTGAATGGGAGATAACTGCTTCCCACAACCTGGGGAAGAAAACTCCCCACACATGCTTGTAAAATGCTCAAAGTGGGATTTGAACCCCTCACCATTTATGTGGAATGGAGGTGCACTTCCACCTCTACTAAGAAGTGATGTGCAATTAAACTTTTTTTTTTAAAAACATATATTGTCAGATCAAAGGGTCTATCATTAATTGTACATGGAAATAATATATATATATATAATTTTTCTTAATTTTTTGAATTAATATAAAAGTGAAGCAAATTTAATTATTAATATGTCTCTTAGGAAAAACTTGAAAAAAAATGATAAAGAAAAAAGAAAAATTAAATCCCCATAAATCTTATCATGAACAAATATTATGTTTGTCTTAATAAGTCCCCAAGTCTATAATTTTTTTTTTAAATGTCAAACTTTTTAGGGAAGAATAATTTTTGTCCCAATAGAATTTCTATTGGAACGAATGATTTATTTCGTCCTAATGCACATTCTATTGGGACAAATTATTTTCGTCCCTAAATGTCTGGTTATTTTTGCACATTTTAGGGACAAATAATTATTTTCGTCCCAATAGACAATCTATTGGGACAAATATTTTTCGTCCCTAAATGTCTCGTCGGGTTTGTCCTTTTTAGGAACGGATAATTTGTTTCGTCCCAATAGAGTTCTATTGGGATGAATTTTTTCATCCATAAAGGGTTTTTTTATGTTTGAAATTTTTAGGGACGAATATGTTATTGTGTTCCAATAGACGTTTTATTGGGACGAATAAAATTCGTCCCAACAAAATTTTGTCCTTATAGCCCTATTTACTTGTAGTGCACCAATACCTCATTGAACTCTTCGCTTTCCACCCCCAGAAGCCTATCTTCGTCAAGTGTTATTCTGCTGACGACCCTCTAGCTAATCCGTTGTCGCTCGGTTCCGATTTTGATGCGCAGAAGTTCCTTAATATGGTGTCAAACATATTTTTATGAAACCAGTAGACTCCAATATGCTAATTAATGTTTAATGGAGATCTGATCTCCACCTCCCCTTTTTTCCTTTTTTTTAAATCTATTTAATCTCCACCATCCATATTTGAGATGGATGGGGGAGATTCATTTAAAAAAGGATTATTGATTTGTTTTTTTCAATTTTTCAATTTTATTTTTGTTTTTAAATTTCTTTTTTTTTTAATTTTTAAAATTCAATTCTTTATACTTATATTTGATCTCCACCATTCAACAATTTTTTTAAAAAAGTTTTTTTTTTAAAATTTAATTTAAGGATCAGTGGTAGTTTAGTCTTTTGACGGTTAAACTTGATCAACGGTTAAGTTAACTAACGGCATTGGGTGTGAGTGTCAATTAATGATAAAAATTGTTTCTGGGGATAAGAAGGCAACTCTTAGAGAGGTTTAGTTCAATTTGCTCTAAATTTTATTGAATAATTGTGGATATCAATTAGTTGATCAGCTGATAAGGTCCTTTAATTTTACGGTTAGATAAGAGATATTGAGTTGAAAATAATCTATATGCCAAAGTAAGAGAGCAAATTGATTTTCTATTTGAGGTGAGATGAAGCTAGTTAGTAATATAAAAGAGAGAAAAAAAAATCAATTGAACTCGAAAAATATGTGAATCTCCTTACTATTTGTGTCTTGTGAGGAATGAGGAAGGTGGTTTGTACGAAGGTATGAACATACAAATAATGATAAAAAGTAATGACTGATCCTAACAAACTCGATTATTGTCAAATATATTTAAGAGTAATTCTATATATCCCTCTTCTGTATCCCAACACCATCCCAACTAATACTGTGGTAATTGGTGAGTAGATTCATATGATAATTACGTTGAGTTATCATTAATGTGTATCAACTTAATTATCAATTGGTGAGAGCTGTTTTGAGGGACTAGAGCGGCAGAATCCTCTATCTTTTCTCTTATTATTTAGGTGTTCAGGATTCCAACACGGTGGAGCTCGGCGATTCAAATGGCTTGCGAGATCATCTCTACTCATTTCAATAGAGCGGACCATAATATCATTATTGCTAGCAACTCCAAAGCGGCGGTTTCATAGGTCAACAATGAAAGTTTTCGAAGCGTCAATCAATTGAGTATTATTTATGACATTCGCAACAAGCTTAGTTTTCTGGGTAATATAAGGGTCCTCCACAACTCTAGAGCTACAAATTTTGTGGCTGACATGCTTGCAAAGCGAGGCTCCAGTTTGAAGGACGACATCTTTTTTAAGGGGTGATTGTTGCGCTTTTTTCTTTTTGTCCCTTTTTTCGTCTTCTGCTGGTGTTTTGTTTCTTGTTGGGCAGGTGTTTTTATGTATTTTGTTTTCTTAGCTTTATTAGGTATGGCTGTTTGCTTGTTCTGTTTTGTGGTGGCCTTGTTTATAGCCTTTCTTTTCCTGAATAAAATCCACCGTTAAAAAAAAATCAATTGACACCTCACAAATCGGGATACAAGTTGGGATATGAGGTGGGATAATCTAGCGTTACTTGGAGTCTCAGATTAATCGAGCAGTCTGGATGGGTTTCAGGCTGAAACTACCCTAATATATATGTGTCCAAACAACCGAGGGAAGGGGAAGGGGAATGAGAGGGGGGGTCAATTAATTGTTAATCGATTATTTACCAAGTTTCTTTGATTAGTCGAAATGAATCACAAACACCAAGTCAAAATAGCAACAAAAATCAAATGTAAGTGCGGAAAATAAATGACACTTGATTTTTACGTGGGAAACCCTCCAAACCGGAATATTTGTTTACAATCTAAGTTGATAACCTAGTCACTTTTCTCAAGGTTCGTAACACAAACTATTTTACCCGCATGCCTTTAAAAGTTGGTCTTGACAAAGCTTGTTCAATTATCACACATAGCCATAAGACTTAGACTCAATGAAGAGAATTAAGTCTAAGTGAAAATGTAACAATGTCCTATATGCAATATAGTGCAAGACAAAACACAATATGCTTAACTAGCGAGATAGAAATGCAATCTAAGAATCCTAGTTATCAAAGGTGTGTAAATGAACATACAAGTAGACTTAGTGAATAAAATGTAACCTAACATGGAAGCTTTTAAACAACCCCAATCAATCATCATGACTTCAATAAATATGCATTTAAGACGAAGTCTTTGCAAACAAAATGCAATAAATGATATATCTTGATTAAGTAGAACAGTAAACAAAGTAAAGTAGTTGTTCTAACTTACTAACTGATGAAACCTATGAAACCATGGTTGAATGATACTTGAAGATGTCAAATGCACATGGATTTTGGGGTTGGAGAGTCAAAAACACAATCTTGTTGATTTCTCTCTCTAGGAACTCTATTCTCTCTCTAAGGAATCTGAAATCCAGTGTTCTGAAGAACAAGAAAGAGTTTTGGGCTTTAAATAAGGGGCAACAAAACTACATCGTTTTGGCTAAAAACATATTGTCGCGGCCCCGATTTCACTGTTGACCGAGACGAGAATCTGTTGTGACAAAGGTAACTGAAACGTCATCGGAAAGTCGCGGTCCCCTTTTTACGATGGTCCATGTTGACACATGGATCGTGAAAACCACTAGAGAATAACTTCGTGCTAAAAGTCACAGTTCTCCATGACGACACAACAACAACAAAAACCATTAGAGGGTATTTTACGGTGGTCCAAGATGGCACTTGAACCGCGAAATCCACTAGAAGAAATGTCGCGTCCATTTGTCGTGGTGGTCCAAGACAGCACTTGGAACGTGAAAACAACTAATAGATTTTTGCGTTTCATCACGACGACACCAAGACCGCGACAATTACAAGAAAGAGGCATTCTCATGCAGTCAAACACACTAACCTAAATGCAAAAAATGCAAATGTTTGACAAGTGAAATGCATACATAAATAACAATAGAACAACACAAATGAATGTCATGAGTGTGTGTGTGCGCGCACCTAATTAATCTCTTCAAGAGTACAAGTCAAGTTTTACACATTTTTAGCTCCTCTCACTTGAAGCTTTAGAGATGCCAGAGGGTGCTTTGATCACGATTAAGTTCAATCACCTAAATCTTCCCTTATAACATTAACTTCACGAAAATCAACCAATCACAATTAAGGAGCTTACAAAGGCTAAATCATGTGCTTGAAACAAGGAAAAAGAATGTTAGGAGTGTTGACAGGTGGTCGGCGTTTATACTCCAATGCCTAAGTCAATACCAAATCTTAAAGAGAGGCCGGACAAGACAATTGTACGTAATAAATGCATTTACTAATTGTTCTATTCTTTTAGAGTAAACATTTTGGTAGATAAGGATCTCATAAAAACTTCTTTCGAGAAATGTGCCAGACTGGGCCATTTCTCAAATGAAGTTGGTTCACCTGTTTATAAAGGAGGAAGTGTGTCCGAGTGTACAACACTCGAGTGTTTGGCTAACACTTGTGTGCTAAAATATGAGTTCATGTTTGCTAAACTCTTTTCATGGGAGGTGAGCATTACCCCCCTCCACATGTTGCCATGTGTCCAAAAGTTAAACCAAAGGTTAACAAATTAATTATTATATATTTTATATATCATTCTACCAAATTTACCCCTATTTATGTAAAAGAAATTAAAAAAATATGTAATCTATTATGAAAATAAAAAATTAATATTAAGATATTAAATATATATATATATATATATATATATATATATATATATATATACAATTATGGACTAAAAGTCTAAAACATCATCATCTTCTCCACCATTAGCTCAAACACCAAACCTTAGCCACCACCACAACTCAAGCACAAAACCCTAGCCAATCCTTTCTGAACACATTTTTTATTTATATAAAAAATTTCTGGTAACTCTCTTTCTCTTCTTCTCTATGCTTCATCTTCTACATTCAAAAACCACAAACCATAAAGTCAAAGATTAAACTTTTATAAAAGGATTCTTGAGTGGTTTTTGGAAAAAAAAAAAAAAAAGTAGACCCCTAATTGGGTTTTGCTGCAAAAGAGTGATGAAAATGTTAAAGATGATATTTTGAATGCAAAATCAGAAGGTGGGTTGAATCTAAAAGTGGGAAATATGAGTTTTTGAAGGGTGTCAATCAATCGAGTGGGTTTTGGAAGCACCCGATGGAGTACTAGAGGTGACGTTTGAGGACTAAAAATACTTACTTAGCTTAGTAGGTTTTTTGACCTCTGAATGTCTCAAGTGAGACTGATGTTGGGCTATTTCTTTTGGATCGTGTCCAAGCGAGTTGGGCCTTTTGCTTTTTGATTACCAGGTTTCTTATGGACTCATCTCTTGGGCTTTTACCCTGTGTAGTTTACTGAAACCCTAAGTGTCGGGCCCAATCTTTTTCCTGACATAGAGTGGGATGAGCTTTTGACTTATTAATGCTATTGACGTAGCATTTTAATATGCAAAATTTCCTTATAACAACATGGATATTAAGAATCAATTATGGTTGATTCTGTGAAGAGTTAGAAGATTGTTATTAACAAAGGTTTTTTTTTTGTTTTTTTTTTATCAAAATTGAAAACTGTTGGTACGCCACTTCTTTGCAAATAAAATTATTCTTCAAATACTTCTCGAAAGCTTCTAATTTTGTGGGAAAGAAAAAGTCAAGCAAAAGTAAAAGCAAAGTAATTATAGGTTATTGATTGATTTGGTCGACTCAAACCAACCAACCAGAACCTGTTCTTGAATCTAAAATCCTACAAGAAACTTTTACAACAACAAGAACAGAAGATAAAAGTACCACAAAGAAAACAACAAGCAAAATATCACAGGAATAGAAATTAAAATATACAAGAAAAGAAATAGAGAAGATAGAACACAAGAGTTTTATCGTGGTTCAGATCAAGAATGATCCTACATCCACGTTGAGCCTTCACAGTGAAGACTCTCTCCACTATATATCAGTGTTACAAGTAAGAACTCACAACCTAATCACCAAATACAACCCAGTAATTTACCAGAAGTTTAGATTCACAACACATCAAGTGTAAAACCTCAAACCTCACACGAAACCTCTCAAAATACAGAAAGAATCACTCAATCTTTCTTTACAATAGTGAATATACACTCAGATCACAACTAGAGAAACTTTTTCTCACAAATATTACACAAGAAGCACTTGGATTCACCAAGAAATTGCAAGAATACAAAGAAAGAGATTGAGAGAATTCAGAGAGAGAGAGTGCAAAACAAAGCTCTAATCTGTGAATGAAATGAATTAGTTGAGACTTTCTCTTTCTTCTTTTCTTTATATATGCTTATCTCTGAGTCATCAATGTAATCCATCTTAGCCAATGACAGCTCGCCATCTCATATTTCATCACATGCCCTCATTTGACTTATCTCATGATATCTGATACCAAAACGGTGAGTATTACTCAAGTTTCCAATTCATCAAGAAACTGATATCTTCTAGAATGCTGTAGAGATAACACTGATCGGGCTTCTGGATTGATTATTAGCTTGGGCTTCTTGCTTGGGCTTCTTGCTTGGGCCAAGTCAATTGCAAGATGGGCTGACCCAATCTTTACACAGGTGTTTTGTTTTGTTTAATCTTTGTTTTTCTTGAATTTCATGTGCCGAAAGAATGAACTAAGAGAGCTAATTTAGATAGAGGTTCAAATTCTATCATTATTGTTTTTAATTAACAGTTGTTGAACAGTTTTTGTTCAATGGTAAGTTTCACATTTTATTATTAAAAAAATCAATGTCAAAAGTATATTTAATTACAATAAAATTGGAATTTTAATTTGAATATAAATATTAGGGTTTATGTTGTTATGGAGTTGAATAGTTGAAACACATATACAGAGTAAAATTTTTTTTTCATTAACTAGTTATGCACTTTTAAGTTATTTAGTAAAAGGATATTTTTAAAGATAAAAAAATTTATTTAAAGAATGGGTGGCAATAGAGACACCCTTTATTTACACGTTCAACGGCGTGGCTGTTACTGACTTGTTGAAACAATCAAACAATCAATGTTTATTAATTGATGAAAAGGATTTTAGAAAACAAAGAATTTTGAATACATTATGAAAACTTCTAGTTTATTTACTTATTGAAAACTGGAAAGGGAAATTTTCAAAATTCTCCTTAATTTATTTCTCTTTGCTAATAAAAGAAAATAAAAATTTCGAGAGTAAATAATGTTAAAATTTTTCACTAATTTGAGGATTGTTGTGAAAATTTTCCCTATCCAGTTCTCAATAAATAAATAAACTCGAAGTTTTAATAATGTATTCATCAATTAAGAAACGTTGATTGTTTGAATATTATAATTTTCCTTAAAATACTCTAACAAGTTGACCCAACCGACATATGAATGTATTACGATTACGATTTTATTAAACATTTATGTGGCATGCAGTTCTGGTCTTGTATATGGATCAGCATTTTACAATTTCACCTACTTATTGTCTGTAATGTTTGGTCTACAATTCTGCATCATTCACCTTACCTAATTAGTGGATTTAATGTTTGTCCCAATCACACTCCCACAGCAAAGACAATTTCACTTTTGACCTTAACTTTTTAGGGCAAATTACACTGAACTCCTTGAGGTTTGGGAAAATTACACTTAGATGGAAAGGTTTCTTTATTATACACTAACACCCCCATGACTTAAATTTGACTTTGGCCTAAAATCCCCCTAGTAATATTATTTTATAGTTTTTTTTACGTTTTAACCAAAAACTTTAAAAAATTTAATAAAAAAATAAAAGATATTATTTATTAAATAAATTAATAGTTTTCAAAAATTAAATAAATAAATAGTTTTCAAAAAAATTAAATAAATAAATAGTTTTCAAAAAATTAAATAAATAAATAGTTTAAAAAATAAATTAATAAATAAATATTTTAAAAAATAAATTAATAAATAAATAGTTTAAAAAAATAAAAAAATTACATATTATAAAAACAATAGTTTAAAAAAATAAAAAATAAAAAATAAAAAATAAATAAGTTTGAATATTTAGAGTTTTTCTTGTCCCAATTAATGGATATCCTTAAAATAATTAATGTTTTTCATTTTTTTCATTTATTTGTTTTTGAAACTATTTATTTATTTATTTGATTTTTTAAAACTATTTTCATTTAATTTTTTAAATTATTTATTTATTTCATTTTTAACTACTTATTAATTTAAGTTTTTAAACTATTTATTTATTTAATTAATCATATTTTTATTTAATTTTTTATTAAAGTTTATAAAGTCTTTGGTTAAAAAAAAATAAAGTACAAAATAATATAACTATGAGCATTTTAGGTATTTTTAAAGTCAAATTTAAGTTTTAGGAGTGTTGGTGTATAATAAAGAAACGTTTCCAGTTAAGTGTAACTCGTCCAAACCTCAAAGGGTTCAGTGTAATTTGCCCAACATTTTAATATAGCAATATTATTCTAAACTAGCTAATTTCTTTTTTGAAGTGAATTCTAAACTACAATTAATATGTGTTTCAATATATAAGCTACACATTTTAAAATAAATTGAAAAAGTGTTTTTCATGTTTTCCTTTTAAAAAAAAAATTTACAAAATTTTGAAAAGTACATTTTTGTTTTACTGTAATTAGAAATACTCTTGAACAATAGATATTAACTAGTTTAGCAAATATTAAAATAAAAATAGTTTAGCAAATGAATTCTCTTAGTAGGGGTGGGCGCAGTTCGGTTTTGGCCAAAATCGTATTGAATCGTTATATTTTCGGTTTTTGAAAACTTGAATCGATTTGAACCGTATTGGACTACAAAACCGAATTGAACCGAACACCTTTATCTCGGTTCGGTTCGGTTCAATTCGGTTTTGGGTCTATTGGGCTTATTGGGCTTTAAGGTTTTTTTACATATTTTTTCAATTTTTGTATCCTTTAAGAGCCCTATTTTTGTTTTTAGACCTTTGGCCTTAGGGCAATTGACTTTGGGCTATGTATTTTTAATAATCCCTTACATTCAAAACACATCTAAATAGACCACATTACTATTTAATTAATCAAATATAGTCCAATTCAATCATAAGAACTTGCTCAATATTTATTATTTTACCAAATTCAATCCATAAATTACATAAAATGATAGAAGTCCAAAATAAAATAAGATTATATATAAATAATCCAACATACAATCCATAATAAAATTTATATTTTTTTTTGTATTTATAGTTCGGATCGGTTCGGTTTTGGAAGGTCCAAAACCAAAACCGAACCATATTCTATGTGGTTCATTCGGTTCGAACCGACTTGAACCAAACTCAACCTTAAAACCAAACCAAACACCATATTTCGGTTCGGTTTGGGTCGGTTCAGTTAGGTTCAATCAACCGTGCCCACCTCTATCTCTAGGGTGTGTTTGATACGTGGTAAAGATAAGACAACGTGTGACAGTTTCCTCTTGTCCTACGTTTGACACGACATTAGCATGAGACAGTACGGGACAATGTGGGATAAAAATTAGGAAAAACTGTCACACCTCAGACCATGAGACTATTTTTCCCATGACATGAGATAAATGTCAAAAAGACCAATTTACCCTTCATATGTTCAAAAAATTACAATCATTTTCAATGTATTATATATATATATATATATATCAATAATATATATATATATATTATAATATATAATGTTTGATATATCATATATATATATATATTGTATATATATATATATGATATATTAAATAATATTATATATATATATGATAATATATTATTATATAATATATATATAATATAATATATATATATATATATATTATAATATATATATATATATATATTATATTTAAATATTATTACCTATATAATATTATTATTACCTATACAATAATATATATATATATATATTATTGTACATGTAATAATATGTAATATTATATATCATATATATATATATATATATTATATTATTATATATAGGATACATATATATATATATATAATATATAATATATATTATATATATTTTAATATATATATTATATATATATTAATAATTTATAATTATATAATATATATATATTATATTATTTATATGTAATAATATTTAATATTATATATCTATATATATATATATATCTTATTATATATATAATATATATGATATTGTATATTAATATATAATATATATTATTGTATATTGAATAATAATATATATAATATATAATAATATGTTATATATATTATATTATTTAATATTATTATATATTAATATATATTATTGTTATTATATATAAGGAGGGCACTTTGGTCATTTAAACCTCTTGTCCTGTCCTGTCCCAACCATACTAAAATACATTCCACAGTTCTGTCCTAAATATTCCAAAAACAATACGGAACAACTGTCCAGTCCAATCTAGTTCCGTCCCGTCCAGTCTCATCCCTTTACCAATTGCACCCTTATAGATTTGTTATATACTTACCAAGTTTTAGGGTTGAAGTCAGGGCCGGGCCATGAGGGCAGCAAACCCATCCATTTACTAGGCCCCTAATTGGCCCAATGCATTTCTTCATTTTGGGCTTCCAATTAACCCAATATCCTTATACTTCTTTTGTAAAATGAGTAGCCTTATGACCCAATCTATTTAAATCTAAAAAGGGGTCAAATCTTAAACCTTTAAGATCTTTTATTTAATTTTATTTTTTTCACATCAAGGCCCAATTAATTAGTCAATTTAACAAAAATAAACATAAATGCCCAATTCTAACATAGCATCTGCTAAAAAAAAACAAGAATTCTAACATAGCAGATTGCCACTTTATCTGAGTCAAAAGTGTTAGCTAGTCTTAATGGTAGTAGTATAATTGGTAAATTTGCATTTCAGAAAGCAAAAAAAAAAAATGTAAACGATGTTTTGTTTTTATGTTTTTAGAAACGATGAATCTTTTTTGTTTTAATTTATATGAATTCCATTGTATTTGGTAAATGAAGAATTATTTATTGAATTTTTTTATGTTAATGATAATAATTTTACATAGGGCCCCGATTTTTGTTAATATCATAAAACCGCCTGGACCCCAAAATGTGATGGCGCTGGTTGAAGCTAGCTGACACTTACATCGATCTCAGAGTTTGAGGGCTTCATTTATTTATTTATTTTTGACAAACATCAACAATACTAAGAAAACTTTTTATAAAAGAAAAAAAAAGGCAGAAAATTGTTTTTTATTTTATTTTCAATTAAAAAAAAAACAATTGTGATCCTAGTAAACATACATGAACAGATTTGTTATTTTGGATGGTTGTAAATCTACTTGATGCATGCATTTAAGGGATGACTAGTTGCGTATGAATGCCAAAAAATCAACAATAACGACCCTGTAGTACTGGACACTTCTTTTTTCTTTTTCTGAAACTTCTTTTTTACATTTGATTAAAATGAAGGACAATTTAGAATGAACCATTTGACTTTCTCTCTTCATATTTTTTTTGTTGGGTTTTATTATTTGCTTTGAGTTATTAAATAGAGGATTTAGAATTTTTGGATCACAATAACATCCAAAAGCTAAATCTTCTATTAGGCTTATTACATGCATGATTCTACTTTGATTACTTATTTACTTTAATCTACGTAATAGGAATCTCTTACACATGTTGATTTGAGATTATCTTTTTTTTATAATTATCATTTTTTTGGTTATAGTTTCAAACTATGACGTAAATTAAATTTGTTCTCCTCTAACTATTTGTATGTTTACTTAATTAATTATTATAGATATTGTAAACAGTTTGTTAGGTATACTTTGACTCCGAACTTCAGTCTTTTTCCTCCGCCCCTATATGTACATGGAATCAAATTTCCTCCAAATCGAAGTTGGGATAGTCAGTGATAGGTTACTTATTCAAATCATATCATTATCGCACATCACATCTTAATACAGGTGGTGGTGTATTCTCCCTTCCACGCATATTTGTGTGAAGTGTTCAAATCTTATCATGTACATTTTATAAGTATGTGTGAAGAGTTTTTTTTACAGTTATGAGAGTTGATATCTGAACCGCACAAGTATTGTTTGATCTCAACAGGCCCCTACAATCCTAATAGTTTGTAATACTTAAAAAAAAATTCATATCATTATCTCCTAACTTCCAAATTTGTAGGTTTTGTTTATTAATAATAATAATAAATTAAAGCTGCCCAAATTTCTTGACACAAAAATTAATTATTTATTGTTTATTTCAATCAACTCTCCGCAATAACTATTAAGGTGTTTTTATTTATTTGAAACGATATTTACCGATACAATAGTGCTTCCAAACAACTCTTAAGAATTGATGGTATAATTATTATGGGTACGGATATTGACACACATAAATATGATAAGCACACCGATATTTATAAGTATATTGATTTCTAAAATTTAAAATTAAATCATTATTATAGACACACATCTTAATGGCAATAATATCCTTATTTAAATGAATGTGTTCATTTTAATACATTTTATATATAAACACTTTTAAGTTATTAACACACCTGATTTTACAGATGATAAATTCGTAAGTACTTCTACATGCTCGAAAACACAAATAAAAACAAAATTAATCTTTTGATATAATACAGGGCTTGATGTTTTAAATGCTTGATGTCAGGAAATTTGGTGCACACAAACTCCTAACCGAAACCTTTCCTTACTTTTTCAACATGTAAGAATCACTTACACAACCAAAGAAATACAAGCAGAGTACCAAATAGCAGCAGATCGAAAAATACATAACATATAGTAAAAACAAAAAACAAAACAGAGAAGCGAGAAATCACAAACAACACCAAAGTTATCGTGTTCAGCCACTAACGGCCTACATTCACGTTGAGCCAACCAGAGAGGCTTACTTCACTATATGAATGCTGATTACAAGCCAAATGCTACCAAAACAACCCAGAAATCCTAAAGAAAGCCTATAAGTATTCTCTAAAACAATCGATCTCAAAACCTTCACTTTCAGTGAGTAAATCGAACAAACAACACAACCTCTCAAGAGAAAATACAACCAGTAACTCAATACTTTCTCACAAATACAAAAGATCTCACTCACAGATGCAAAACTTTCACAAGATATCACTAAGATCACTCAAAAACACAAGAGAGAAAAGAGAGAGTTTTTATTCTGGAAACCCTACATCTTTTAACCAAAACAATCGAATGAATCAACTATATCTCTCTCTCTCTCTCTATCCTTTCACTTATATATGCTTATCTTCCATATGTAAGTGCAATCCTTTGGAGCCAACAGGAACCAGTCATCACATTTTGTAATATATGACTCATTCTTATCTGATATCTATTTAAAGCATCCAAAACGAAATCGTTTGGATTATGATAACTTATGTTGACTGAAGATTCTAATTTTGGTCTCTCTTGGTCTTCACTTCTGGGCTTCTATTTGGGCTCAAAGTTGGCTTGTACGTGGGCTTTTCAATGGGCAACTTGATGAGTCTAAGATGGACTAAAGAATATCCACAAATTCCACCATAGTTCATCATTGATCATATAACAAAGAAAGCTTCTCTAACATAGCTCAAAACACAACAAACAGATCATCCATAATCACCTATTTTCAACAAGTTCAAGTAATGCTTGAGTTTGTTATAGGTAATCACTTTAGTTCCCATATCTGCTGTATTTTCTTCAGTGGAAATCTTTTCCACCTCAATAATACCTTCAGAGATTTTATCTCTAATAAAATGGTATTTTACCTCGATGTGCTTAGTTCTCTCATGGAAGACTGAGTTTTTACACAAGTGCAATGCACTTTGACAATTAGTAAAGATCACAGATTTGTCCCTACATAAGCCTATTTCACCTAAAAGACCTTGAAGCAAAATTGCTTCCTTTATGGCCTTGATGACTGCTATGTATTATGACTCAATTGTTGAAAGTTCCACAGCTAATTGTAGTTGGCTTTTCCAACTAACACAACAACCAACAATAGTGAAGAAATCTGAGGAAGTAGACCTCCTCTTATCTCTGTCACCTGCATAGTCCGAGTCTACATAACCAATTAAATCTAACATATTATTAGAACAGTCATAATTCAGCCCTACAAAAGTGCTAGAGCTGATGTATCTCAAAAGCCATTTCATGGCATTCCAATAGTCTTTCCCTGGATTGGCCATATATCTAGATAGCACACTAATAGCTTGTACTAAATCAAGCCTAGTTCTTATTAAGGAATACATCACAGATCCTATAGCACTAGAGTAGGGAACATTTTCCATGTACCTACTTTCTTCTAATGACCTAGGTGACAAGGCAGCAGACAACACAAAAATTTGCACACAGAGGAACATTGACAGGCTTGTAATTTCTCATTGTAAATATGTCATCCAGCTTATTCAAATAACTTGACTGATTTAAACACAACCCGTTTCCTCCCTAAACCTGACAATTTCCATACATAAAATTAGTTTAGCATTTCCTAAATCTTTTATATCAAATTCATACTTCAACTTCTTTTTTAACTCTATAATCCTAGACATGTTCTTACTAGCAATTAGTATCAACATATAAAAACAAGTAAATAGAATTGTCAACATTTTTACTGCTGAAATAAAAACATGCATCAAACTTACTTTTATTAAAACCTATACCAGAAATAAAGCTATCAAACTTCTTATTACATTATCTAAGGCTTCCTTGAGCCCATATAGAGATTTTTTAAGAAGACACACATGGGAGGGTTTAGAATTTGATTCAAAACCCTCCGGTTGAGACATATAAATGGTTTCATCCAAATCTCCATGCAAGAACGCTGTTTTGACATCTAATTGTTCTAATCCCATGTCAAAATAGCTAACTAATGCTAAAACTATCATAATAGTCTTATACTTTACAATAGGTGAGAAAATCTCATTATAATCAATTCCCTCTCTTTGTGTAAAGCCCTTTGCCACTAATCTAACCTCATACCTAGGTGGTACATTTTTATCTTCACTTTCTTTAATCTTATGAATCCATTTACAAGACACAACTCTCTATTTTTTAGGCTTTACTACAAGGGACCGGGTTATGTTTTTCATAAGAGAATCCATCTCTTCTCTCATAGCATTAAGCCATTTCAGCTTGTCAACCGAATTGACAGCTTCCTCATATGTCCTAAGTTCAGCACTTTCTAATTCTTGGCCAACATACAATGCAAAAGAAATAACATCTGCATAGGCATACTTGTTGTTAAGTTTTATAATAGTTCAAGCCCTATCCTTAACCAGCTTGTAATCAGCTAGAGATTCAGTTATCTCAGGCTGATTCTGACTCACATCCACCTGAATATCAACATCAGAATGGGCAGCCATATCTTCTTTAATAGGATCAGTCTGAACTGTTGACATGACCATGTGGTGGGCTACAAACTTCCACTATCATCCTATTCCCATCATCCTTTGAAGGATCTGGTAAGGATTCAATTGGCTGGTCCTTGTTCTTACAAGGCATTTTAGACTCATCAAACACAACATTTCTACTAATTATAACTCCAAAACCATTTTGGTCTCTAAGCCAAATTCTATATCCTTTTACACCTAAAGGATATCCTAGGAACACACGCTTAAGAGACCTAGGTTCAAGATTTCATTCGGACTGATGTGCATAAGCTGCGCATCCAAACACTTTCAAGTGTTTAAGGCTGGATGGTCTCCCAATCCACATTTCTTCAGGTGTTTTAAGACCTATGGCAGTGGAGGGAGACCTATTAATCAAATAGAATGTTGTAGCAGCAGCCTCTCCCTAAAAACTTTGACCTAAACCAGAACCTATTAAAAGACATCTAACTTTGTCTAAAATGATTCTATTCATCCTCTCAGCCACTCCATTTTACTGTGGAGTATATCTAGCTGTTCTATGTCTCTGTATCCCCTCATCACTACAAAAATTATTAAACTTCTCATTGCAGAATTCTAAACCATTGTCGGTTCTAAAGGATTTAAGTTTCTTAGAAGTTTGGTTCTCAACCAACTTCTTCCAAGCTTTGAAACTGTCAAAAACTTGATCCTTGGACTTTAAAAGGTAAGTTCACACTTTCCTAGAATAGTCATCTATCAAGAAAATAAAGTAGTGATTTCCACTATGAGTAGGAACCTTGGTTGGTCCCCACAAATCCGAATGAACATACTCAAGGATTTGTTTTGTGGTATGCTAGGCGGTGGTGAAGCTAACCCAATGCTGCTTACCTAAGAAACAATTCTCACAAAAGTCTAACTTAGCTACTTGATCCCCACTTAGGAGACCTTTCTTGCTAAGTTCTAGTAATCCTTTCTCACTCAGATGACCAAGTCTTAAATGCCATAAGGCTTCTTTGTCACTGTTTTTGGCTGCCACATGCACTACCATCAGTAACAGTTTCTCCTCGAAATACATAAATGCCATTTCTCTTGTCACCTTTTAGGATGATTAGAGAGCCTCTAGAAGCTTTTAAAACACCTTTCTCAGCCTTGTAACTATTACCTTCCTCATCTAGGACAGCAAGAGAAATTAAATTTCTCTTTAGATTTGTCACATATCTAACATTCTTTAGAACCCTAACCATCACATCATACATCCTAACAGAAATTGAACATATTTCTTCTACCATACACTGCTGATTGTTTCCCATCAGCACACTTCCACCATTGAGTTCTTTGAACTCTGTGAACTAGTCACTCATTAGACTCATTTGGAAGGAACATCCTGAGTCAAGAATCCACTCAGTTTTGATGTCCTCAGTACTCACAATGAGTACCTCACTAGGTTCATAGGATTTGGATACTACAGCTGCACCATCTTCATTATGGGACTTCACTTGATTTTTCTTTTTAGGTTCTTAACAATATTTCCTAATGTGCCCTTCCGTACCACAGAAATAACATTTTCTGGTGCTATTTCTATTCCTAGATTGAGACCTATTATTACTGGGTGTTTTGCTTCTGTTTTTACTCTTAGAGTGATAGTTATTATTATTATTCCTCACATGTTGTCTTCCCCTAGCAAATTGGTTTTCACCTCCATATTTCTTTTCTATCTTAGCTTTAAATCTTTATACTTAAGGGCTGACACACATCATTCTAAGCTTAGAGAAGTTCTGCGATACTTGCTGGTTGCCTTCACATCTTTAAAAGATTCATGTAGAGAGTTAAGAAAGATAATTGCCTCATTTTCATCACCTAACTTTTCATCATCCCTAACATTAGCAAGTTCTATTGTCATTTTCTTGAATTCATCAAGATTCTGACTTAGATTCTTGCTAGGTCCATTTTAAAACAAAATAATCTTTCCTTAAGGTATATTTTATTCGTTAAAAATTTGGTAAGGTAAAGACTCTCTAGTTTCTTCCAAACATCACTAGGTATTTTTTCTTCATTAACCTCTCTAAGCACATTGTCAGAAAGATTCAAGATTATAGTTCCTAAGGCCATTTCTAACATATCAGATTTTCGTTTAACTGTTAAACTATTAGACAGTTTTTTAGGGCCTTCGATGGCTTTGATAAATTTCTGCTTGGAGAGAAGAGCTTTCACCTTTCTTCTCCATATACCAAAATCCTAAGAGCCATCAAACTTGTCTATCTCAAATTTCATACTCATACAATTTGAATAGAAATTACCAAAATTACAAAAATTAGAATCTGTTACCTCCTCATGACTACTAGTTGTGTCACTGCTTTCTTCTTCAGATGAGTCTTCAAGACTTGAAGGTTCAGCCACCGATGGAACTGTTGGGGTTTATGCCCTAAAGATGTATTTTGTAAATGGATTTATGACATAAATAAAAAGAAAAGTTCAATTCATTCTTGTTGTGTTGTTTATTTTATAACTTGTGTATATATTAACATCCTGGATTGCCGGATGTAATCTCGAACTGTATATATGAGTGTCATATGCGGATGGATACAGTAAGAGACGTGCAATCTAAAGAGTCCATAGATAGCAAATAAAGCTAAGTACTTTATTTGTGGTTAATCTATAGCTGCGGTCCATTCCGTAATGTACGGTGATTCTATCCTGAATCATTCATATGAGATATGGGAATGGAGGCACCTTGTATGATGTGATCATATAGGACTGGGCCATGATCTATATGAATCTCTCACCAAGATCCGTTTACTGATGAGATTCATATATATATATATCAACTAATGATGACTATATGTGGGTGATCTTAATCCTGAGCGTCTTATCGACTCCTTCAGGTTAGATCGTGGTCTTTGATATACCATGGGTGAGGTCAGATGCAGTTCCTGATCAATATACTCCGTATGTTAGGATTACGGTTTGGTTTGTGGCTGGGAAGGTATGTACACAATAGTGGAATCCACTCCTTCTTGTGAGAAGTAGATGGTAGTTCCCTTAAGGGTTGATTCGGGGCTTGGACAATATGAGCGCTCTCCTAATTCCGTGAGGAAATAAGATTTATTGTTCATTAGAGAATCAATGGTACTTAAAGGATATATGCAATTAGAGGGGTATAACGGACATTATGACCCAGCTCTAATTATGAACTACTGTGGAGGATCACACCATGTATAATAGCTATATCGATGGACACCAAGTTGTATCGGTATGTGTTAAAATGTCTGCAGTTGAGAGAGTGCAGTTTCAGGTTTTTAGTGGAATAACACTAGAGTTAATAATCAAGGAATATTAATTAAAGAGTTTAATTAATAATTCCGATGATTATTGGAGCTCAAAATACTGTAGGTCCATTAGGTCCCCTTGCTAGCCGATCGATTTAGGTAACAAGGGTCACGATTAATTAATTGGATTGTCCAATTAATTGTGTTACGAAAGTGACACGTATTCATTCAGGGATTAATTGAATAATGAGATTATTTAATTAATATATTAATAATTAAATTAATTAAATAATTAGATTATTTAATTAATGAATTAATAATTATGAATTATTAATTGGAGGTTGCAGGTTCAAATCATAACTGAGACATAAAATAATTAGATTATTTTATTCTTAGTTAGGTATAGTATTTAAGTTTAAGTTAACTAGGGTTATGTGGGAGTTAGAATCCTACTCTACCTAGAATACTTAAATAATAATTATCTTTGAATATATGAAGATATATTTGGAAAGAGATAATGGTCTAGTTTAAAAAATATACAGAGATATATTTAATATAACTAGATAATAAATAAATAAATAAATAAATAAACTGATAATGCAATCAGTTATTTATTTTTGTTGAACTTGATACATGCAACAAGTAAGAGAGTAACACACACGAATGACCGATATTTCAATTTGTATGGGATACATATTGTGGTGGATTAATCAATAGGTTATTTTTTTTGAAAAAGATTTAAAAGGGTTTTTAATTTTTTTTTGAAAAACCTAACCTACTAGAGATTTTTTTACGCACAAAGAGACAAAAAAAAGGGTTGTTTTTTTTTAATCTGTGAAGTCAAATTGCATGAGATTGCAATCGGTACTGTGCATGAGATTTATATATTAATCCACGCAAATCAAGTGCAGAAAAAATATACATTGATCAACGCAAATCAAATTTTTTTTTTTGGTAGTGTGTGTGCTGCAAGTGTTGTACGGTGTATAGGAAGAAAAAGTTTCTTCTTCATTCTCTCTACATCCTCCTAAGTTCCTGAGTACGTGACGCGCCCACACGCAGTTACCAGTTCCGGAAATAGCTAGGAAGATCAGTGGTACAGACCATGAGCATATCGTAAAGTGAAGGAGCCTCCAAACGTTGGTAAGGTTCTAAATTTCTTTTTAATATATTGATTACAATTTTCTGTGTTTACATATTGTATGTATTAGTTCTGGAAAAAGAATTGCGATCCTAAGTTCACTGGTCCTAGATCGTTTATGATCTGTATAAAAATTTTAAAACCTATTTCCACTGCCTTACCGGTGAACGGGGTTCCAACAGGAACAGCAATGGGAGGCTCGGCCACCGGTTGATCTTGGTTCTCGTTGTCCGCCGTTGGTACTAATTCGACTCTGGTACAACTGTCAAGAAATTTGGTGCACACAAACTCCTAACCGAAACCTTTCCTTGCCATTTCAATCTATAAGAATCACTTACGCAAGCAAAGAAATACAAGCAGAGTACCAAATAGTAGCATATCGAAAAATACAGAACATATAGTAAACACAAAAAACAAAAACAGAGAAGCGAGAAATCACAAGCAACATCAAAGTTATCGTGGTTCATCCATTAACAACCTACATCCACATTGAGCCAACCAGAGAGGCTCATTTCACTATATGAATGTTGATTACAAGCTAAATGCTACCAAAACAACCCAAAAATCTCAAAGAAAACCTATCAGTATTCTTTAACACAATCAATCCCAAAATCCTCATTTTCAGTGAGTAAATCGAACAAACAACACAACCTCTCAAGAGAAAATACAACCAGTAACTCAATACTTTGTCACAAATACAAAAGATCTCACTCACAATTGCAAAGCTTTCACAAAATATCACTAAGATCACTCAAGAACACAATAGAGAAAAGAGAGAGTTTTTATTTTGGAAACCCTAGATCTTTTAACCAAAAACAATCGAATGAATAAACTCTCTCTATCCTTTCACTTATATATGCTTATCTTGCACGTGTAAATGCAATCCCTTGGAGCCAATAGGAACCGGCCATCACATATTGCAATCTATGTCTCATTCTTATCTGATATCTCTTTAAAGCATCAAAAACGAAATCGTTTGGATTATGATAACTTGTATTGACTGAAGCTTCTAATTTGGGTCTCTCTTGGTCTTCACTTCTAGGCTTCTATTTGGGCTCAACATTGGTTTGTACGTGGGCTCTTCAATGGGCCACCTGATGAGTCTAAGATGGACTAAAGAATATCCACACTTGAGAACTCAGTGAGCAAAAAAAAAAGAAAAACAAGCAATGAAGAAACAAAGTTCTCTTAAAAAACAGAGTTTTTTTTTTTAAAGTTTTAGGTAAAAAAATATAAAATCAAAAAGTTCATATCATTATTTTAACGGCTAGCTTTATTCATATAAAAACAAAAACAAACCAAAAACTATAAGCCACACAGCAAACTGAAAACAAAGCAACAAAAGGGAAAGCAAAAACAGCCACACTCGGCCACAAACACCATCAACAACAGGCAACAACAGACAAAAAGAGCCAAACCCAAATAGAACAAGAACCAAAGAACGAAGGAAACATACAAGCACAAAACCCCAAACACAAAACCAAACCCCACTCAATGAAGTTCACATCAATTTAAATAAACAAAAAAAAATTATCGGCATCACCTTCAAAAATCTCTTGCGTATTATGTTATTCAATAAGAAAAGCTCAAGACATAACCTAATGGTAATTACTTCTAAATTAGAGTTTATCATCAAAATTAGGGGTTATCATAATTTTTTTAATAAAGAGATAGTCAAAGATATGTATGTAATTAATGTGTGTACATAATATTTGATTCATTTTTAATTAAACTAATTTGTCTTTATTGGTAAATTTCTATTGCGACATTTTTGTAATAAAGTTTTTTATTAAAATATGAGTATGTTTATTATATTTATGGGTGTCATCAATATCGACACCCAATTATTATCGACACCCAATTATTATTTAAACTTTAAATGCAAGTTTAACCCAGAATTATAATTAAAAATTAATCTTTTAATTTCAATTAAGAATTCTCATTTGAAAATGATTAATGATGTGATTAAAAATGATTCATTATACCACTAACAATAAAATAAAACTTCACGACTGTTCAATATGGTTAGGTGATAATGTTTCAGGGACGTATTTAAAAAAAAAAAAAAACAAGAAAGTAAAACTTCAACCCTGAAGCCTGAAGTAGACTTTTCTCATGTTGACAAAAGATTTGCAAAAATATGTAAAAAGCCATGACCCATCTGTCCAATAATGATTATTCTAAAGTCTCCCTCGGACTTCCGGTGCCCACATGCAATCTAGAAAAAAAATCGCATGTTCAAATTGACTTTCACATTCAAACATCTATTCTCTGTACTGGTCAATGAGAAAATTACATAACTTTTTTCTATCAATCAAAATCCTCTACTGATCCTAGCCATTAGTTTGTAAGCTCCAATTGACCCTCTCCAGTCTCCAATATATATATATATATATATATATATATATATATATATATATATATATATATATATCACTCTCCCTCCCACCCTTATTTCCACAAAACAATTGTCTCTCATTGATCTCAACCCAAAATGGTGTCCTTTAATATGAAAAAAAGTCTACTGACGATCATATTCATAGCCGGAGTTCTTGCCGGAAGCGTAAAGGCTCAGAACTGTGGGTGTGCGGATGGCCTGTGTTGCAGCCGGTTTGGCTTTTGCGGAACCGGGGACGACTTCTGTGGCACAGGATGCCAACAGGGACCCTGCAACCCTCCGCCAGCCACCAACGACGTGTCGGTGCCAGATGTCGTGACAACAGAGTTTTTTAACGGGATAATTGACCAAGCAGCTGCAAGTTGTGTGGGGAAGAACTTTTACTCTCGATCGGCTTTTCTTGATGCTCTCGATTCGTTTTCTCAATTTGGTAGAATTGGCTCCCAAGAAGATTCAAGGCGCGAAATTGCAGCTTTCTTTGCTCATGTAACGCATGAAACTGGACGTAAGATCTCTGCTTTCTCTTCCAAATTATTTATCAAATTCCATCTTTTTTATACACCAACATTAATAATACAGGTGATTTAATATTCTTTAGATTTTAATATAATATAATGGTTCAAATAAAGGAGAAATTTAAAAAATAAAACAAATAAAAATAGACAATATCTCTCTTGTAACGGCCCTGTATTTTTAATTTTCATGTATATTAGCAAAACCTTTTTATGTAATAAACCACAAATTAATCTTGTTTTTAATATATTTGTGCAGATTTTTGTCACATTGAAGAGATAGATGGTGCTTCTAAAGACTACTGTGATGAGAATAACACTCAATTTCCATGCAGTCCCAACAAAGGCTACTATGGGCGGGGACCAATTCAATTGTCCTGGAATTTCAATTACGGACCAGCCGGAAACAGCATCGGTTTCGACGGATTGAACTCGCCTGAAACCGTGGCCAATGATCCCGTCATATCATTCAAGACTGCCTTGTGGTTTTGGACCAACAACGTTCAACCGGTGATGAGTCAGGGGTTCGGAGCAACCATTAGAGCCATCAATGGTGCACTTGAGTGTGATGGTGGCAACCCTGCCACGGTTCAATCACGTATTAGATATTTCAGAGACTATTGCAGCCAACTTGGTGTTGCTCCTGGGGATAATCTTGAATGTTAGGATGAATTATCTTGATTTTAAAAAATAAATTCTCTTATTGCACCCAAAATAAAATAAAATACTGAATTATCTTAATTTTAAGTTACATGTATCGCTTTTTTTTCTCGGGCTTTTATGAGAAAATTTGGTTTTCCGGTTTTCTTGTGCTTTAACTGTATACGTTGTACTTTCAAGGATTAAATAAAATAAATGAATTTGGATAAATACTATATATATATATATATATATATATATATATTCATTTTGTTATAACATATATAGCATTTTAATTTTAGTACGTAGAAACAATTTCTGTTCGTCTTGCTTGAGGGTTGGCTTAAATATATATGGGTCAACACCTAATTTGTTTTTAAAATTTAAAGACTTGTCATCAATGTTCCAAATTTTTTTTTATTAAAGTACATCCTAAAAAAGTTTTATAAAACTTATAAAATGCCTCACAGGAAATGAAGTGGCAATTTCTTACAAGACACGTGATACTTTCAAGGCTTAAATAAAATAAATGAATTTGGATAAATAATATATATATTTATTTATTTTCTTATAACATAAATATCATTTTAATTTAAGTACGTAGAAACAATTTCTGTTCGTCTTGCTTGAGGGTTGGCTTATATATGGGTCAATACCTAATTTGTTTTTAAAATTTAAAGACTTGTCATCAATGCTCCAATTCAAAAAGTTTATTAAAGACCTGTGGACACTGATGTGTTCATTTTATTTACTTATTTATTTATGTTTTTATTTTAATATGCTACCTAATTTCCTCCATGTTCCCTCCCTAATTTGTTGCTTTCTCTTTGCTTTCTTTCGTTGTTTAGTGGGAGAAATATTGGATTGTATCCACCATCCATTATCTCCATCATCTTCAGGGGAATGATATGTGATGACTAGACATGACCGCAGTTTGGTTCAAACCGTGGAACCGAACTGTAATAGTGGGAAAAAATCGAAACCGAAACCGTTAATTTTAAGGTTCCGGTTTCTGTTCCGGTTCCGATTCCGGTTCCGGTTCCGGTTCCTTAAAAAAACCTGACTGAAACCGACTGTTCGGTTCGATTCCGGTTTTGGAACTGCCGGTTCCAGCCACTTATTTATTTATTTTTTCTTTTCAACATTAATTCTTTCTTCCTCTCTTTCTCTCTTTTTTTTTTCTTCAAAAATCTCAGATCTCTCTTTTTCTTTTCTTTTCTTTCTTCGATCTCTCATCTCTTTGATCTCTCTCTTGCTCTCTTTCTTCTTTCTTCTTTTCTCTCTTTCTTTCTTTCAAACCCAGAATCCCAGATCAAGCGACAATGATCTCTCGCCGGTGATCTCTTCTTGATCCCATCGCCGGCGATCTCTTCTTCTATCCCTCTCTCTCTCTCTCTCTCTTCGATCACTTTTCTTCGATCTCTGGTGGTGGTGGGTGATTTAGATTTTGGGGTTGATTTGTTATTTGGGTGATTTGGGGTTGGTTTGTGTGATGAAAGAGATATGAGATTTGTGATCTGTGTGATATTTGTGTGATGAATCCATGAACTCATGAAGGGGGTTCTGATTTTTTTTGAAAGAAACTGAACGGCCTAGAACCGGAGAACCGGAACTGGAACCTCCTTCCAGAAGGTTTCGGTTCCAGTTTCGGTTCTGATTCCAGATCTCTCTAGAACTGGAACATGCGGTTTATAACTGGAACTGAACCGAAACCGAACCACAGTCATGTCTAGTGCTGACAAGCAACAACATGTGGCTCATTTGTTTATCATTTAGCTCCGCTTGCTGCACCACTTTCTACTCCACCTTCCCCATTGTGGCGTGAATTGCTCCTCCACTTTCTCTCATTATCTTTGCATTACCATTATGTTATTTCTAAATTGTATGCCTATATATATGGCCATTGTTGTATCAAATGGATTATCATGAATGAAATGCCAATTATCCTCTCTATCTCTTTAATTGTTCTATCTCTTCTCAGAATTCTCTTTATATATTTTCTTTGATTGAAAAAAAAAATACATATCAGACACTTCCCCCTTTTCTGTTTAACATTTGATAATCACAATAGGACTTTTAAAGTCAAATCATCTAGTTAACTTTTCGTACATGATAAAATAAATCATGTATGCTCAATAAAAAGCCTTCCAAATTCATCAGCCCAAAAATTAACTTTAGTATTATTCATCTGCCCTCGCAATGTCCCAGATTCAAATTGACTTTTGCTCTTCGTACATGATAAAATTGTAGGGAAAAATTCTTTTCTAAAACCAATGTTTACACAGCGGAAAGTAAAATAAAAAAGGGTTTAAAATTTTTCGAGCAAGGATCGAATTCATTGAACAATCATTAAATCAAAACAAAATTGATTGATACCTTTAATGTGTGTATCAACCTCTTGATCTTCCAAACCTTGCACCAGGTCCGCAACATGTGCTCAAGGCTTCAACTCGTGCAACTTTTTATGATCCAACCATAAGGTACTAAAACGGGTATAACTTTCTCTTGAAAACTTGGAATCACGAACCGTAAAGTTTGCCGAAAACTATTCTTCCATGGTTTCCGAATATATGTGAATCGCAACCCATTTCAATTTATGGAGAAGTTATGGCCTACGCAAGTTGGTGGTTCTACACAGGTCTTTGTGTCTATCAACCGCTTGATCTTTCAATTTTTACACGAATATGAATTGCCTAGAAGTGTGTGTTTTTTATTCCTTGAATAAATACTCTTCTAAGCTCTTAAGAAAAAAAAATAGATCTTAAGAAAAGACTAATTGATTTACTCTTGTGTGTATCGCGCTAATAAGAATAATTAACTTATTATTCTTCAACTTTTCTCTTCAATTAGTGCCATCTATTTATAGCATTCAAGAGATGTTGAATCCTTATTGGATACACAATTATAGTCATACTATGATTCACAATTTTAATTTTATTAAAATTGTATTTAAATAAATCTTTATTTAGTTATGATTACGACTATCATTATTAAATATCCCTATTTTTATTCTTTTCCATTTCTATTTCCTAATAAATAGAAATTTTTTCCTTTAAACCTTTTACATGATTGCTTTTCTAATTACATTGGGAAACTAATTTTCCTAAATAAGAAATTAGAGGTGTGCAAAAAACCGTCAAACCGAACAAAACCGACCAACCCAATCCATAAAGTTTGGGTTGGTTCGATTACAAATATAAAAATTGGTGGTTTGGTTTGTCTTTTGGACAAACCGATTAAAGGTGGTTCGGTTTGGGGTTGAGTGAAATAATTCACCAACCCAAACCTAACCACATATTTTAGAAAGTGAAACTAAAATATAAAATTCACCTACATTTTCTATTTAGTCTGGTTTTATAACTTTTACGGATTACTGTAAGCTTTTATAGTTTATTTGTTTGTTTTGATGGAATTCTTCCGATTGATTGATGTATTAGGGTTTCAAAAGCATTGATATTGTCAAACATGTCTTTAATCTTGATATATATACATATACACACACATATAGTAATTCCTAAATATATATATATATATATATAATTAATATTTTATGTTATGGTTTTTTGATTTAAATATTTTTTTATTATGTAATACCAAAAAAAAAAATTTTTGAGTTCAAATCTAAACCGATAAACCTATCCAAACAAACTCGACCTTTTTTGGTTTGATTTGAATCGGTTTGAAAAATCATATTGGTTTGGTTTGGGTTGAAATATAGTCAAACCAATCCATATTGGTTTGATTTGACATTGAACATCAGCCCAAACCAAACCGAAAACACACACATCTCCAAGAAATCATCTAGATGAAGTAGAACTGGGTGGCACTCCACCTGAGTGTAGTAACTTTCCACCTTATCCAACAAGGTGGATTCGGCCTGCATTACTCAAAGGTGGCCGAATCTACTCTTAAGCAAGAGTCCAATTAGACTATTATTTGTTCTCTTGAACCCAACTTTTGGACCTTTTGATCCAAGTTAAGAAATCCAAAAAATTTTGCAAATATTGAGGATTGAGTGGACTATTTTAATTCAAGATCTAATAGACTTGGCGGCCCAATTCCGATTAACTCTTAATCAATTGAATCCAATATATTAATTTTAGTTCATTCCAATAAAACACTAAAATTGCACTCTTGAATATAAAATAAATACATAATCTAATAATTAATATATTTAACCCTTAACAATTTTATAGAACGAGTATCCTCATAAAAAATATCAATAATTGGAAGTGCCATTAAATGACCATTTTGCCCATCCAAATATTTTGTTCCTTAGGACCATCCTTACGTATAATGAGTGATTTGATTTATCAAGAAACCATGACTCAATAACTCTTATTGAATACTCCACGTTGAGATTTATTATCAAAGACCCATAAGATGATATTTACTCTTATTTATAATAAGAGCCATAATGTACATATCTATAAATATATGTTCTCTATGATAAATAAATTAATAATACCAAATTGTCGGGAAATAAACTTTTATGAAATAGTTGAACTCATTGATAGCTCAAATATTATATTTCATAATCATAAGTTCATATATTATTTATTTCAAGATTAAGATATATAGACATCCCAATTTCTATAATTGTGAATTTATTATTACATGAATGGTAAATATAATTATATTATTTACACGATCCAATTCAATATATGATCATGTACTAAGTCCTTTTGTTCAAAGTCTCCACTTTGATGAATCTAGACTCGTCACTCCCATTTGAAATAAAAGGAACCTACAACTTTATCAAGATAGGGTGCATAACCTCTGTCTTAAGTTGTGAATAATGTTATACTAGATAAACAATTATATCAACCACACCTAACAACCTTATGTGAATAATTCTTTATTCGCTTTTAGTCATGAATCCTTAGAATATTTTCATTTGACAAAAATCATTTTTCATTATAAATGCTACATGATTTAAATATAAACAAATGACTTTATTGATATTCTGAAGATTAATTAAAGAAATTTCATGTTTTAGGACTTATTTCCTAACAAAAATAAGCCATGTATGCTTAATGAAAAACCTCCCAATTCATCGGCCAAAAAATTAACTTTAGTATTATTCATCTGGCTTCGCAATGTCCTAGTTTCAAATTGCCACACAACATTTCGAATATATAAATGAAAGTAAAAATTAAGCATTATTGTTCATTTCAATCAACGTTACAAACTAACTATTAAGGGGCCGTTTGGTAAGGGGTAATCAAAGTAATGTGATTCCTAGAAAAGTTAAAAATAGTAATGTGATTCATAGGAAACATGTGTACATGTGTTTGGTTGTGCATGAGAATATTGTGTCAGATTCCTAAGAATGTTAGATAATTGTGTTTGGTTACACATGGAAAACCATTTTTTTTTTTCTTTTGAATGAATTTTTAATTGTTAAATATGATAGGACTCAATTTACTTCAATTGTTGAGTTTGCATTAGACATTCATACAAGTAATGTATAATGAAGACAACAAACATCAAATACAAAATCAATTTTCTTCAAAATTCTATGATTAATTTTCTTTCATATTTTTTTGTATAAAAAAAATTGTTGAACTAGTGATTAATTTTATTTCTATCTCTAAAATACTACTCCACATAACTGGATGTTAACGCTAAATTAAAAATAAAATTAAGTTAATATATTCTCACCCATATAAAATTTGTGACTATTTTTTTTCTTAAATAATGAACATCTAGTTTAGAATTTGAAATTTTTATTTTGATAGAAAAAGAACAGAATAAACAAAACAAATTGGATCAATCTGGACATGAACCAAGAGAATCTCCTTCACGTAGGAAGGGAAACTCCTCAAGCCAAACAAATTCATTATCATAAGAAAGAGCAATTGAAAAATATCATTAAAACATTAAAACCCAGAACAAACTCAAGCAATTGAAAAATATCATTGACTATATATGAAGCCAAAGCTTGACCTTGGGTCCGGAGATTAACAAAAACTTGATGAAATTGATCCAAGAAACTCCTAGACCAATCAAAGATTGAGGACTGCATAGCCTTGTTTCTGCGAAACCAAAATCGCCATAGAACCTATACAATACAAGCAAATTAAAGGAATGAAATTAGCTTCATCAACTAATTAACCACACAAAAAATAAATCCTTTAATTACTAATTAATTTAAAAACCTACAGATTTTTATGATTTAAAAACCTCCATTATCCGTTTGACGAAAGACCCAATCAAATATATTTTAATTTTTCTAAACTTTCTCACAAGCCAAACGACTGAGCTACTATTTAAACACCAGCCAAAAGACCCATCCGTTGCAGTTGTCTGTTGGGAATTTGGTTCCAAACATGAGAGGTTTGAGAGTCTCTTTGTTAGGGATTTGGATGAGTTTGGGAGAGTTTAGGGGCTTTCAAAATTTTTTTTTTAAAAATCCATGCTTTCAAAATCCAAATTTTTTTTTTGATGTGGTAGCTCTGTATTTGCATTCTTCCATCACCGAAAGATTTGGATCTGAAATCTTCCATTACCGTTTCTAAGAAAGTGAAAACAAAAAAGACAAAAGCTTGGGAGCTTTTTAACTGGAGTTTCTTGAGCTGGGTTTCGTTTCCTAGATTAAAAATTCAAACTTTTTAATTTTAGTTTTGCTTGTTTGTCTAGAGGTGTGAATTAAGGTAGGATTGGCGGTGTGGTGCTTTGTGCTGTGTTGGCAGTGGGATTGTGTTGTGTTGGAAGAGAGATGATGATCAGATGATTCACCTAATCGATCATTGATTCATCTTGCTTGCATGACTGCTTCAATGATTCATTAATTTCTATAAACAAATCCTAATCGTCTATAAATAAAGTTTAAATATTCTTTTAAAATCTTAAAAGTTTAGTACATATAATCCTAATAATCTTTACAATCATATAAATCCATAAAATCCATAAAATCCAAACATTCAAAAATTGTCTATTAAAATCTCAATTCAATACACTCTCCTAATTTACGGATACTAAAAGTGCTTTCAAACAACTTTTTAGAATTGATGGTATAATTAATTTTAAACTTTCAAGTCAAGTTGAATCTAGAATTATAAAAAAAAAATCTTTAATTTCAATTAAGAATTCTCATATGCAAATGATTAATAATGTGATTAAGAATGATTAATTATACCACTAACAATGCAATAAAACTTCTCCATTGACATTTATTTAGCACAACAATGTCCCATATTTGGGCGGTATATTTGGAAAGAAAAAAAAAACAAAAACAAAAGTAAAACTTCAACCATGAAGTAGACTTTTCACATGTGGACAAAAATATTGGCATAAATATGTAAAAAGGCAAAAAGCAATGACTTTCACATTCAAAACATCGCTCTATTGAATTAATTACATAACTTTTTTCTATCCAATCACAATCCTCTAATTATCCCAGCCATTTGTAACCTCTAACTGACCCTTCCCAGTGCCTATTATATATATATCTATCCCCCTCCCACCCTTATTTGCACAAAAACACTTATCTCTCATTGATCATCTCAACCCAGAATGGTGTCCTTTAATATGAAAAAAAGTCTACTTACGATCATATTCATAGCCGGAGTTCTTTCCGGAAGCGGAAAGGCTCAAAACTGTGGGTGTGCGGCTGACCTGTGTTGCAGCCGGTTTGGCTTTTGCGGAACCGGGGACGACTACTGTGGCACAGGATGCCAACAGGGACCCTGCAACCCTCCACCAGCCACCAACGACGTGTCGGTGCCCGATGTTGTGACAACAGAGTTCTTTAACGGTATAATTGACCAAGCAGCGGCCAGTTGCGTGGGGAAGAACTTTTACTCTCGATCAGCTTTTCTCGATGCCCTCGGTTCGTTTTCTCAATTTGGTAGAATTGGCTCCCAAGAAGATTCAAGGCGCGAAATTGCAGCTTTCTTTGCTCATGTAACGCATGAAACTGGACGTAAGATCTCTGCTCTCTCTTCCAAATTATTTATCAAATTCCATCTTTTTTATTCACCAACATTAATAATATAGGTATATCAAAAAAAAAAAACATTAATAAAATAGGTTATTTCATATCCTTTAGATTTTAATATAATTTGAACCAAAAAAATAAAACAATTAAAAACAGACAATATCTCTCTTGTAACGGTCCTGTATTGTTAATTTTCCTGTATATTAGCAAAACCCTTTTACATAAACCGCAAATTAATCTTGTTTTTAACATATTTGTGCAGATTTTTGTTATATTGAAGAGATAGATGGTGCTTCTAGAGACTATTGTGATGAGACAAACACTCAATTTCCATGCAGTCCCAACAAAGGCTACTACGGGCGGGGACCAATTCAATTGTCCTGGAATTTCAATTACGGACCAGCCGGAAACAGCATCGGTTTCGACGGATTGAACTCTCCTGAAACCGTGGCCAATGATCCCGTCATATCATTCAAGACTGCCTTGTGGTTTTGGACCAACAACGTTCAACCAGTGATGAGTCAGGGGTTTGGAGCAACCATTAGAGCCATCAATGGTGCACTTGAGTGTGATGGTGGCAACCCTGCTACAGTTCAATCACGTATTAGATATTTCAGAGACTATTGCAGCCAACTTGGTGTTGCTCCTGGGGATAATCTTGAATGTTAGGATGAATTATCTTGATTTTAAAAAATAAATTCTCTTATTGCACCCTATCAGAGGATATTTTAGTCTTATTAGCTAGTTGATTATGTAAATAAGATTAGTTTGTCAATTTTGTTGTAATGTGCCACGTTGTCATCTTATCTACTTGGCTATATATAGCCCATGTCACTCTTTCATTGAATAATAAGAAGTATTTTTTTCCTCTTCTCAATTCTTCTTTCATTTCTGTAATATGGTATCAGAGCAATTTTTTGCTCCGTTGTTCATCTAATCTTCTTCGTTCTTCTTCTCTGATCATGGCTCGTGGTGGTGCTACAGGAGCAGGTCATGGTAATTCTGGAGTTGTCGATGGAGGAGGAAATTGATTTATGAGTCTCGATCATTCCAATTTCGAGCGATCTCCAGCTAAAGATTCAATTAGTCCTTATTTTCTCAGCAATGGTGATCATCCTGGATTGTGTCTCGTTTCGCATCGATTAATTGGCGAGAATTACAATACCTGGAATCGAGCTATGATGATGGCTTTGACATCGAAGAACAAGCTTTCTTTCATCAATGGTACTCTATCTTGACCTAAATTCAATGATATGTTGTTTACTGCTTGGGCTAGGTGCAATAGTATATTCATTTCATGGATTCTTAATGCTGTGAATAAAGAGATTGCATATAGCTTAATGCACATATATAATGCTTTTGTTGTTTGGAATGATCTACATGACCGCTTCCATCAAAGCAATGGTCCTAGGGTTTTTCAGATCAAGCAAAATTTGAACAATTTAGCTTAAGGATCCATTGATGTTAGCACTTATTACACTAAATTGAAAATTCTTTAGGATGAACTTAAGGATTTTCGACTTATTCCTGTTTGTAATTGTGGAGGAATGAAAGCTTGGATGGATTATACTCAACAATAATTTGTCTTACAGTTTCTCATGAGCCTCAATGAGTCTTTTTCTTAGATTCGAGCTCAAATTTTGATGTTAGATCCTCTTCTTCCCATTACGAAGGTTTTCTCTCTTGTTTTGCAAGAAGAAAGACAGAAACGTATATATGCTACAGGTTTCTACACCTAATGATTCAGTTGCTTTTAGTGCCAATTCCAATTTTTCAGGCAATTCTTCAATGAATTCTTCTGGTAACTTCAGAAATAGGCATGAGAAACCTGTCTGTTCTCATTGTGGCCTTGTTGGTCATGTTGTTGATAAATGCTATAAGTTACATGGATATCCTCCTGGCTTCAAATTCAGAAATTGTGTCTCAGATGGCAAACCCGTGGTCAATCAAACCAATGCCAACTATTTCTAAGGACACTTCAGTTGTTCCTGCAGTCAACTTCAACAGACCACCACTACTCATTAGTCTATTGAAGATCAACAACCTATTATCTCTAACTTCACTGGTATACACTCTTACATTCCCATTGATGCCTGGATATTATATATAGGAGCAACTCATCATGTTTGTCACACTTTGCAATGTTTTGAATCTATTAGTTCAGGTTCTACTTCACATGTGATCTTGCCTAATGGTCAAACTGCTCCTATATCTCGAGTGGGAACTATTTGTTTGACATCTTATATTGTTCTGCATGATGTTCTCTTTGTTCCCAGCTTTAAATACAATCTGGTTTCAGTCAGTGAACTCACCAAGAATCTTACATGCACTCTCATGTTCACTGCTGATTCTTTTGTGATTCAGGACCTTACTCAGGGCATCAAGATTGAAATGGCTAAGAAACATGGAAATCTCTACTATCTGTAATTCGGTGATCATGTTTCTTCTTTTCCTCAATATAATAAAACTGTATACATTTCTCAATTGTTATCTCATGATGACTTGTGGCATTATAGGCTAAGTCATCCATCATTTGTAAGATTGCAAATGTTGAATAAGAAGTTGAAACTTACTTGTTATGGCATCTCTGGTTCTCATTGTTCTGTTTGCCATTATGCTAAATAGAAACGTTTACCTTTTGTTTGTCACAACTCATTATCCAAGTCAGCTTTTGATTTAGTTCATTATGATATATGTGGGCCATTTTCTACCATCACTGTTGAAGGTTTTAAGTATTTTTTTGACCATAGTAAATGATTGTTCTCGGGTTACTTGGATTTACCTCTTGCGTGCCAAATCAGATGCTCAAAAGATTATTCATGCTTTCTTTAATATGGTTCAAACTCAATTTGGGGTTTGCATTAAGGCTATCCAATCTGATAATGCTAAAGAGTTTTCCTTCTCGGATTTCTATCAATCTAAAGGGGTTATCCACTTTCGCTTTTGTGTTGAAAGGCCTGAACAGAATTCAGTGGTGGAAAGGAAGCACCAGCATCTGTTAAATGTTGCTCGAGTTTTGCCTTTTTAGTCAGGTGTTCCTCTTGTTTATTGGGGTGATTGCGTCTTAACTGCAACTTATTTGATTAATCGACTCCCCTCTCCTCTTCTTAAGAATAAATCTCCAATTGTGGTACTTCAACACCTTGTTCCCCTTTATTCTCATTTTAAAGATTTTTGTTGTTTATGTTATGTGTCCACATTGTTAAGCACTAGGAATAAGTTTTCTCCTAGGTCATGAGCCTGAATTTTTCTTGGTTATCCTTTTGGTATGAAAGGTTATAAATTGCTAGATTTAGAGTCTAATCAAATCTTTACTTCTAGAGATGTTATCTTTCATGAGAACATATTTCCTTTTCGTAATCAATCATCTCTTTCATCTTCTTCTGATTTCTTTAGTGATAGAGTTTTGCCGGTACCCATTTCAGATGTTGTTTCTCCCATCTTCTCTCCAACCTCATCTTCTTCCACTCCTCAATTTTCAGATTCTGAAACTTCTACTGTTCAGACTAGATCTTCAATTTCTTTATCTTCTGTTCAACTAGATTTTCTAGAAATATCAAAAGACCTTCTTATCTGCAAGACTATCATTGTTCTTCAGTTTCTCATACAAGGGATAGTTATTCTTCTGCCTCAGTTCAATACCCACTTTCTCAGGTGCTTGACTATCAAAGGTTGTCATCTTCTTTTCGGGCTGTTATTTGTTCAGTTTTTCAACCTGTTGAACCTCAGTTTTATGCTCAAGCTGCCGGTGTTCTTGAGTGGAAACAAGCCACGACAGATGAGATTAATGCTTTAGAGGCAAATAAAACTTGGTCTATTGTCAGCTTATCTCCAGGCAAACATGTTGTTGGTTGTCAGTGGGTTTATAAAACCAAACATAAAGTTGATGGATCTATAGAGAGGTACAATGCATGTTTGGTTGCTAAAGGTTACACTCAACAAGAGAGGTTGGATTACACAGATACTTTTGCTCCAGTGGCTAAACTTGTTACTGTCAAACTTCTACTTACTTTAGCCTCTGTTAATGGTTGGTTCTTGCAGTAACTAGATGTAAATAACATTTTTTTACATGGCGATTTGTTTAAAGAGGTGTATATGGCTATACCTTAAGGTTATAGCCCAAAGAGGGAGATTTTACCTATCAATCCTGTTTGTAGACTTCATAAGTCTTTATATGGTTTGAAACAAGCTTCTAGGAAATGGTATGCAAAGTTTTCAGCTGCTCTTTTAGAAGAAGGTTTTCATCAATCAGCTTCTATGAATTCCTTGTTTATTAAAGTTGAAGGCAAATTTTTCATTGCTTTACTTGTCATTATGGATGACATAATTTTAGCTAGCAATGACAAAATGGTTGTGGATTGTCTAAATAACTCATTGAACAAGAGGTTTAAGCTTAAAGATCTAGGTGATTTTCGTTTTTTTCTTGGTTTAGAAGTTGCAAGGTCTGCAAAAGGTATTTTTGTGTCTCAAAGGTCATATGCTTTGCAGTAACTTACAGATGTTGGTTTGTTGGCTAGTAAACCTGCTAAGACACTTATGGAACCAAATCTTAAACTAAGTCAAGATGAAGGTGAACTTCTTGAAGATCCCATAGTCTACAAAAGAATGATTGGAAAGTTGCTTTACTTAACTATAACCAGACCTGACTTGTCTTACTCAGTCAACAGGTTAAGTCAGTTTCTAGCTAAGCCTAGACAACCATACCTTCAAGCAGCTCAAAGAGTTCTTCAATACATCAAAATGACTCCAGGTCAAGGGATTTTGTTTCCATCAAATTCTGATATACAACTCAAGGCTTTTGCTGATTCAGATTGGACAGCTTGTCCTGACAATAGAAGATCCATTTCTGGCTTTTGTGTGTTCCTTGGCAATTCCTTGATATCCTGTAAATCAAAAAAACAACATACAGTATCCAGATCTTCTGCAGAAGCCAAGTATAGGGCTATGGCCAATGTTACTTATGAACTTACTTGGCTTTTGTCATTGATGAAAGATTTAAGAGTGTCTCATCCTAAACATGCCATGTTATATTGTGATAATCAAGCAGCATTGCATATAGCTGCAAATCTAGTTTTTGATGATCGACCCAAACACATCGAAATTGATTGTGACGTAGAACGGAAGTTCTAGGATCACAAGCGTAACCCTAACAGAACATAAACTGAAATCCACCAGAAAAAAAAAAACTGAAACCAAATTGTAAAATTTATTGAATACCTAGAAACTGATAACAAAAGCCTTAAATAGGCTCAGAAAACCCTAAAAACAGAAAAGACTAAAATATCCTCATCTAAATAAAAAAACGGAAAACAAATAAAAACACGAAAATCTTCGGATGCCCAATAACCTAACTTAAACAGCTCCGTTGAGGGAGTAAATGATGTCAACTGGGAAAGCCCGGGTTGTCCCGCTATGGAGCTCTAAAAACCCTTTCCGAAAACATATTGTAATAGGAAATCTGACAACCGAACGAAAAGTTATGCCCGTTTCTTTGAAACACCTCTTTTGGACAATTTCTTATCCATCTCTTCTTCAAAGTCCAAAGCCAATTGTCCTACATCAGATTGTCACCTTGTTAGAGAGAAGATTCAATCTGGTAGTTTAAAGACCTTTTATGTGCCTACAATGCATCAGATAGCTGACATGTTCACCAAAGCCTTGCATTCGACTCAGTTCCATTTTTAGTTGGCAAAATTGGACTTAATAACATATATAGTCCATCTTGAAGGGGAGTATCAAAGGTTATTTAGTCTTATTAGCTAGATGATTATATAAATAAGATTAGTTTGTCAATTTTATTGTAATGTGCCACGTCATCTTATCTGCTATATATATATATATATATATATATTTATAGCCCATGTCACTCTTTCATTAAATGATAAGAAGTATTTTTTTTCCTCTTCTCGATTCTTCTTTCATTTCTGTAATACACCCAAAATAAAATAAAATACTGAATTATCTTCATTTTAAGTAACATGTCTCTTTTTTTTTCTCGGGAAATTTGTTTTCCCGTTAACTATATACGTTGCACTTTCAAGGATTAAATAAAATAAATGAATTTGGATAAATACTATATATATATATATATATATATATATATATTCATTTTGTTATAACATATATAGCATTTTAATTTAAGTACGTAGAAACAATTTCTGTTCGTCTTGCTTGAGGGTTGGCTTAATATGGGTCAACACCTAATTTGTTTTTAAAATTTAAAGACTTGTCATCAATGTTCCAAAAAAAAAAAATTTATTAAAGACCATCCCAATAAAGTTTTATAAAACTTATAAAATGCCTCACAGGAAATGAAGTGGCAATTTCTTACAAGACCTGTGGATACAACATAGAAGTGATACAATTTTTAGCGATTTAAGTTGTGTGATTAATTTACTGGGATATGTTTGTGTTTGGATTGACACAAATATGTCGAAAAAATAATAAAATTTGACATGATTCATGATCGCGATACAATTAAAATCAAAGCGGTTTTAATTAATGGGTTAGGGCTATTAATTCGGGATCATGTATTTTTTTGAGAGCTTTCGCCATTAGTAGGATTCAAGCCGCTGACCTGAGAGTCATTTGCTTAAGTCTCAAACTCGTTCATCTACCAACTGAGCTACGTCCATGTTGGCGGTGTACTAGAATTAATTATGATGATATTAAACATTTCTATGATACATCAATTTGCGAAGATTGGTCTAATCTCTAATGCTTTCTCCATCCTCCACTTTACCTAATCCACTGCCAACAGAAATTAACTTTTTTTACCTAAGCATATTAATAACAATCTAAATTCCAATTAAGATATATTAATGTATTTGAAAGTGCTATATATATATTATATATATAATAATTTTCATATAAGTATGCACCGAAAGAATTATATAATGATATTGAATGTGAACCACTCATTTTATATATTTTGACTTGGTATGTATGTACTTATCAAAACTCTTTTATAAATGAGTGACTCACATTCAATGTCCTTATATAATTCTATCAGTGTGCATTGACAGGAAAATGACTAATTATATATATATATATATATTAAATAAATACTTTTGGATAAGTATTAACTTTTGAAAGAACTTCAAAGAGTAACTGAATCATGAAAAAAAATACAAAATCTTATAGAAGAAGATGAACTAAATACTTATTGTTTTTCACATATAAGGTTACTTTACAGTGTATATGGAACTATTTATACTAAGGCGTTGGCTCTTCACTAAACAGAATTAGACATAAATAACTGTCTCTAACAACTCCATTAATAGCATGGGACAATCCCTATAATTGAAGGACCTACATTTGTAAGTACTGACTGCTAACATGGATATAATGACTTGGCCACGTCAGCTATCTGAATTCTTCATGTTGGATGACGCAGAACGGAAGTTCTAGGATCACAAGCGTAACCCTAACAGAACATAAACTGGAATCCACCAGAAAAAAGAAACTGAAACCAAATTGTAAAATTTATTCAATACCTTGAAACTGATAACAAAAGCCTTAAATAGGCTTTGAAAACCCTAAAACAGAAAAGACTAAAATATCCTCATCTAAATAAAATAAAAACGGAAAACAAATAAAAACATAAAAAAACTTCGGATGCCCGATAACCTATCTTAAACAGCTCCGTTGAGGGAGTAAATGACGTCAACCGGGCAAGCCCGGGATGTACCGCTATGGAGCTTCGAAAACCCTTTCCGAAAACATATTATAATAGGAAATCTGTCAACCAAGCGAAAAGTTATGCCCGTTTCTTTGAAACACCTCTTTTGGACAATTTTCTATCCATCTCTTCTTCAAAGTCCAAAGCCAATTGTCCTACATTAGTCTCTCCCACCTGTGAAGAACTCGACCTCGAGTTATAATCTGGATAGAGCGGAACATCATCACAAAACTCATAAAGGTCAGCTACGTTGAAAGTTCGGGATATGTTCATATCAATAGGCAAGTCGATCACATAGGCATTATTGTTGATCTTTTTGACCACCTTGTACGGTCCATACTTCCTTGGCTTCAACTTATTATAGGTACCAACCGGGAACCTCTCCTTACGCAAAAACACCATAACCTGGTCTCCCTCAGCAAACAACTTCTCACGCCTTTTAACATCTGCTGCAGCCTTATACTTTGCATTCTTCTCCTCTAACCGTGCCTTCACTTCAGCCTGAACATCACGAACCTGCTCAGCCATAGCCTCAGCAGCAACACTCATACCAGTGACCTTGGGAAGTTTTGCCAGATCCAACGCGTGCTTAGGAGATTGTCGATACACTAAAGCGAATGGAGACTTACCCGTAGCAGTATGAACAGCATTGTTATATGCAAACTCAGCTTGTGCCAGAGCCACGTCCCACTGTTTTGGCTTATCCCCACAGATACTCCGAATTAAATTCCCCAGTGTTCGGTTTAGATTCTCTGTCTGTCCGTCAGTTTGTGGATGCGCAGTGCTACTGAACTTCAGAGTGGTATCCATCCGTCGCCACAATGTCACCCAAAAATGACTAAGAAACTTCGAGTCCCTATCAGATGTGATTGAATGGGGTACACCATGTAAACGAACTACCTCCCGAAAGAACAACTGAGCCACATGTGATGCATCAGATGTCTTCCGACAAGGAATAAAATGCCCCATTTTTGAGAACCTGTCAACCACAACAAACACGGAATCTACCCCACGCTGAGTTCGTGGAAGACCCAAAACGAAGTCCATTGCTAAATCCTCCCATATGGCATTCGGAACAGGTAGTGGCATGTACAATCCCGTATTTGAGCCTGTCCTTTAGAAGTTTGACAGACGTAACACTTGCGAACATAGTTACCGACATCGCGTTTCAACTGCGGCCAGTAATAACGTTCGGACACCCCACTAATAGTTTTGTCACGTCCCAAGTGACCACCCAAACCACCACCATGCAACTCTCGAATCAGTTTCTCTCTCAGAGAGCTCCGCGGGATACATAACTGATTGCCACAGAACAAATAGCCCTCGGTCATATGAAACTCCCCGTCAGTCTGTTTCAGAACACACTTTTCCCATATCTCTCCAAAATCCTCATCATCAGGATACAATTCTTTCAGAAACTCAAACCCAATAATCTCTTGCTGCATAGTCACCAATAAGCTTGCACGCCGACTCAGCGCGTCAGCCACCTTATTTAACAATCCAGACTTGTGCTTCAAAACAAACGGAAACTTCTGCAAGTAAGTTGCCCACCGAGCATGCATATTACTTAAGCTTCTCTGACTGTTCAAGTACTTCAGAGCTTGATGATCAGTGTAAAGAATAAACTCGCGCTGAATTAGGTAATGCTCCCAATTCTTTAGAGCACGAATAATTGCATAGAATTCCTGATCATAGGTACTCCATTTTCGCCGCGCATCACTTAGCTTTTCACTAAAAACGCCACTGGTTTCTTCTCTTGTGACAACACTGCTCCAATCCCGACTCCACTAGCGTCACATTCCACTTCAAATAACTTCTCAAAACTGGGTAGAGCAAGAACAGGAGTGGTGCATAGTTTTTCTTTGATGACTGCGAAGGCTGTTTCGGCTGCCTCACTCCACTGAAACTTTCCCTTTTTCAGACACTCTGTAATAGGGGGCCACAATACTACTAAAATCCCTCACAAATCGACGGTAAAACGTCGCCAACCCATGAAAACTCCTCACCTCTCCAACTGTCTTCGGTGTAGGCCAATCACGAATGGCTCTAATCTTTTCTTCATCCACCAAAATTCCGTCCGAACTGACCACATATCCAAGGAATAGTAACCGCGCTGTCATCCAACTGCATTTTTTAAAGTTGATAAACAATTTGTTGTTTAACAATACCTCTAACACAGCTCGCAGATGCTCCATGTGGTCTTCCTCACTACGGCTGTAAATCAATATATCGTCGAAATAAACGACTACATATTTTCCAATGAAAGGCCGCAACACCTGGTTCATAAGCCGCATGAAAGTGCTCGGCGCATTGGATAGTCCGAAAGGCATCACCAACCACTCATACAGCCCATCCTTAGTTTTGAAAGCTGTCTTCCATTCATCCCCAGGTTTGACCCGAATCTGATGATACCCGCTCCGCAGGTCGATTTTGGAGAATAATTTCGACCCCTCCAACATATCTAGCATGTCATCCAATCTCGGAATGGGAAAGCTGTACCTGACAGTTATCTTATTAATCGCACGACTATCCACGCACATCCTCCAACTGCCATCTTTCTTCGGAACAAGTAATGTGGGAACAGCGCATGGACTCATGCTCTCTCGAATGAATCCCTTCTTCATTAACTCCTCCACTTTTTCCTGTAAAATCTGATTCTCCTTGGGACTCATCCGATAGTGTGGTAAATTCGGTAAGCTTGCTCCCGGAACTAAATCAATCTGGTGCTGAATATCTCTCAACGGTGGGAGGTCATCCGGTAAGTCTTCTGTCACCAAATCACTAAATTCAGTAAGCAGGGTCTGCACCTTCTCGGGCACTACAATTCTTTGCTCTTCTCTGCTTTCTGTCACCAAAGCCCGCACCACTACAACATGTACCTCTTGTGCCTCCTTAATCTCAGCTTCTAAATCAGTTACAGACGTGATTAAAGTGACCAAAGACTGCTCATTTACCGTGGCTTTAGTTGAACTCCCTACTGGATTCCGTTTCGGAACCATCACAATTCTCCTGCCACCCCAATTGAAAACACAAACATTGTCACGTCCTCTGTAGGTTATGTCCACATCAAACTGCCAAGGACGTCCCAGTAAAACGTGACCAGCATCCATGTCGACTACATCACAAGCCACATCTTCCCCGGTAGTATTGCCCAATCGAAATAGGAACTTTGCACAACTCTGTCACATTCGCCTTGGGTCCCTTTTGAATCCACCCAATCGCATAAGGCTTGGGATGTTTCTCTGTACGCAGATTCAGATGTTCTACCAATTTTCTGGAAACAAAATTCTCACAACTCCCGCTATCGACAATCACATCACAAACCTTTCCTTGCACACTGCAGCAAGTCTTGAAAATACTGTTTCGTTGCGTTAAACCCTCCAATTTTGTTGCACACATGACTCGCTGAATCACACAGTTTACCGGCTCCCCTTGTTCCTCCGCAATTTCTGCACCTTCTAAGAACTCGTCCATGTTTCCCTCATCTTCAAAATTCTGTTCTTCTTCTTCTTCAGCATCTACGAATTCACCGATTTTCGGGCTGGGCATTCATTCGAACGGTGGCCAGGTTGGCCGCACCTGTAACACTTCATACCGCCTGGTCTACTGTATGGATTTGGCGCTCCTCGTGGGGTTTCTTTCGTACCCATTGCTGCTGCTGCAGTTGATCGTGTCCCTCCAAAATTGTTATTTGGCCCCAAACCCCTTTGATCTGCAGTATTTTTACCCTGACCCTGTCCATCACTTGGTGAAAATCTACTCATGTTCGCAGGCAGGTGTTGGGATGACTCACCCATGTCCTTCTTGTAATGAGAAAAATGATTGGGTGGTTTTTCCATTAACTCCGCTTTCAAGGCCATGTTGTGCGCCTCATCTACTGTCCACACGACTTGCAACCCCAATTTTATCTCGAATGGTCGACTTTAAACCCCCCAAATACCTCGAAACCTGCTGTCCTTCTGTCTCATTGAGGTTGTTACGAACTGAAAGTCTGGACCACTCCTCAGTATAATCCGTAACGGTTTTGTTACCCTGAACACAATTCTGATACTCTGAAAAATAAATGTTCATAGTCAGGAGGTAAAAACCTGCTCATCATAAGTTGTTTCATTCGCCTCCAGGATCGTATAGGAACTTTGCCTTGTCGCCGTCTATCCATCTGTAATTTCTCCCACCAAACAGCAGCCCCGCTTCTTAACTTGTACGCTACCAATTTGACTTGACGTTCTTCTGTTACCTCAGCAAACTCGAAGAATCTCTCAACCTCTGAAATCCAGTCCAAGAACTCTTCAATCTGCAACTTCCATGGAACAATGGTATGTCCTGCACGGATCCGATAACCAGGTTGATTTTGGTTCAATTCGATGATCTCCTTGGTAACCCACGAAATCCTCTTCAGAATCGTTATCGCTCCATTCTTCGAACTGCTCGTGTCTCGCAGCCCTAGGCGGTCGTCTACCTACAAGGCGGCCAAGGGCAACTCCCTCGACTCCTTCTCTGTTGGCAGGGGCAGGGGCAGGGGCGTTGGGATTAGGCTGCTGCGCCATCAGTTGCTGCATCATGGTCTCCAGCCTCGCCATCCGATTGTCGTTGTTCGTCAATCGCTGCCCATAAATTGTATCCCTTCGACCAGCGTCGTCAGGGTTAACTCTTCCGGCTTCGTTGTTGGCCATCGCACAAGGCAAATCCCTCTGCTCTGATACCAATTGACGCAGAACGGAAGTTCTAGGATCACAAGCGTAACCCTAACAGAACATAAACTGGAATCCCCAGAAAAAAGAAACTGAAACCAAATTGTAAATTTATTCAATACCTCGAAACTAATAACAAAAGCCTTAAATAGGCTTTGAAAACCCTAAAACAGAAAAGACTAAAATATCCTCATCTAAATCAAATAAAAACGGAAAACAAATAAAACATAAAAAAACTTCGGATGCCCGCTAACCTATCTTAAACGCACCGTTGAGGGAGGTAAATGACGTCAACCGGCAAGCCCAGGTTGTACAGCTATGGAGCTTCGAAAACCCTTTCCGAAAACAATTATAATAGGAAATCTGTCAACAGAGCGAAAAGTTAGGCCCGTTTCTTTGAAACACCTCTTTTGGACAATTTTCTATCCATCTCTTCTTCAAAGTCCAAAGCCATTGTCCTACATCATTGGATTCAGCAAAGGTGTTAGATACTTAGATGGTTGCAACAAAGTGTAGTGAAAAGTCCAGAGCTGAAGCTAAGTTTGCTTCACCTCCAAAGACTGCTCGTACCGGTGAGACCTGAGATTGTGAGCTTTCTTCCTTTGCATTAGCTACATTGGCACTAACAAATTTTAACGGTAATTAAAGCTATGTTTGGGATTGTTTTGCTTAAAAACTAATCTACTTATAGCTTAATTTAAGAAATAATTTACTTGATAAAAAAGTGGACAAATGTTTGGTAATCTAAATTTTAAAATTGCTTTGCTTTTGAAATGGTGGAAAATATATTTGGATGAAATGACACAAAATATACATCAATCAATTGGTATAGTAAATTTAAAATTAAATATAGTAAATATATAATATATTATAATATGTTTTAAAAAAAGAAATATAATTATATAAATATTAAAAAATTAAAAAAAATTGAAAAACCTAAATTCAAAGAAATTGATCCGGCGAGGGCGACGTCGACGTCGTCAGGCGTTTTGCCTCCTCCGGCGACGCTGAATCCCGATCTAGATCCACCGGCAAACAGAGACGACAATCTCTGGCAGCTTTCCAGGCATCCACGCTCTCTCCGGCAGCTTTCCAGGGGTCCACGCTCTCTCCGGCAGCTTTCCAAGTGTCCGAGCTCTTTCCGTCGTCAGCACTCGCTCTATCTCCGTCGTCGTCAGCTTTCTGGTTCGTCGTCCGGCGTCCTAAGTCGGGTTCGAATTGGGCGAACCGGTGTGGAAGAGACGAGGTTCATCTTTCCTTGCCTCTGCTTTCGCCGATGGATCTAGATCAGGCGTCGCCGGAGGCAGTCGATCCTCCTCAAGTGACAGAGAATTCCGGTGGTCCTGAGGTCGACGTCCGGCGGCCATAACTTTTATATTTTTTAGTTTTTTTGTTGAAGAGATAATTTTTAGTTTTTATTATATCATTATTAAATATAAGGGTAATATTGTCTTTTAATAAAATAGTGAGGATATTTTGGATATTTCTGAACTAAAAATTCAGCTTTGCTTCCAAAAGCAACCCCACCCAACTTATCAAAAGCTGATTATTGGAGGAGTAAATTCTGAAATAAGTTGCTTTTGGAAAATTTACCAAACATCTATTTGCTCAAACTTGAGAAATAATCACTTATTTCT
>CM065641.1:16841049-16861309 GCA_033220585.1 Dipteronia sinensis
ATTCGGTTATCTTGCCTTTTGATTAAAAATATATATCTCATATATATTCAAAAACAAAACCGAAAATCTATATTTGATTTTTAAAAACTTTACAAAGATATCTCATATCTTTTTTAAAATTAATTAAATATTTATTTTTGAATTCAAACATTTTAAATTCAATTTCAAATATTTAATTTAATAAAATAAAATAATCATATTATCTTATTTTATTCAAAATCAAATATCAACTAACACCCTCCATTTAGTGATTAACAACATAATTAAATAATCTTATTATTTAATTTATTTAATCACCATTATTCATTAATTAAATAATCTCATTATTCAATTAATTCCCGAATAAATACGTGTCACTTTCGTAACACAATTAATTGGACAATCCAATTAATTAACCGTGACCCTTGTTACCTAAATCGATCGAGCTAGCAAGGGGACCTAATGGACCCACAGTATTTTGAGCTCCAATAATCCTTAGAAATTATTAATTAAACTCTTTAATTAATATTTCATGATTATTAACTTCAGTGTTATTCCACTAAAAACCCGAAGCTGCACTCTCTCAACTGTAGACGTTTTTACACAAACCAATAACTCTCGGTGTCCATCGATATAGCCATTACATATAGTATAATCCTCCACAAGTAGTTCATAATTAGAGCTAGGTCATAATGTCTGTTATACCCCTCTAATCATATCTTTCCATTAAGTACCATTTATTCTCTAATGAACAATAAACCCTACATTCCTTACGGAATTAGGAGAGCGCTCATATTGTTCAAGCCCCGAATCAACCCTTAAGGGAACTACCATCTACTTCTCACAAGAAGGAGTGGATTCCACCATTGTATACAAACCTTCCCAGCCACAAGCCAAACCGCGATCCCAACATACGGAGTATATTGATCGGGAATGCAACTCCGACCTCACCCATGGTAATCAAAGACCACGATCTAACTTGAAGGAGTCGATAAGACACTCAGGATTAAGATCACCCACATATAGCCATCATTAGTTGATATATATGGAATCTCATCATTAACCGGATCTTAATGAGAGATTCATATAGATCATGGCCTAGTCCTATATGATCACATCATACAAGGTGCCTCCATTCTCATATCTACATATGAATGATCCAGGATAGGATCACCGTACACACGAAATGGACTGCAGCTGTAGATTAACCACAAATAAGTACCCAGCTTTATTTGCTATCTACAAACTCATTAGATTGCTCATTTCAACTGAATCCATCTATATATGACACTCATATACTCAATTTGAAATTACATCCGGCAATTTTGGATGTTAAGTGCACATGTTATATAAAGTATGACACAAAATGAATGAATATACTACTTCTTTTATTTATGGTCAAATTATATTTACATATTACAAGCTTTAGGGCAAAAACCCCAACACACCTAGCATAGCGGACGTCAGCGAGGGAAGTAAACCACGTCACGAGAAGAGAAACATATAGTAACATCTAGCAAAAGAAAGAAGGTTGACATTTTCCTGCCATTAATAAATATAGTCTACCTCATCAATCCTACCGAAATGGAAGCATTTACTTGATTCTGGGGGCAATTTCCAGCGCTTAAACACGGCCACCATCAATGCCAAAAGCAGTGTTTCTTTGATTGTAAATTGATTAACTAAATTAATGGAATGGACAGTGAGAATTGGAACTTTTAAATATTACGAAGCTCTCTCTCATGTGGGGCGAAGGAAGAAATCCACAGATCTATAAAAAAATACATACACCATCACCTGTTGAGCCAAGTTCTACTTATTGACTAGCACAAGTTTGCCATCGCCTACAGTGTCAAAAATAACTTCCCTGAATTCCCATTTTCAATGAGTTCTTGGGAGGTATTGTAAGCGCTCTAGAGCAATTTGTTGTAACAATTTGCCACTTTTGTAAGCTCCCCGGAGCATGCCTTACTCATTAATATATAAAGGCTGCTCTCTCCTCTCTCTCCTATGGATACTGCTTACCGATTTTTCATCATGTGATCACATGTGATGTTTTTTCCCTTTAGGTCAGTCCAATTATATCAAAAGAATTTTCATTCTCCCCTCTGTCTCCTTATTATGCATGTATGGAGCTAGGCTTCAGCCCTATTGGTCCTTGCTCTCTTATCCACCTATTTGTATGTCAAGTCACATATAAAAATAAAGGGGAAGACCTTCTCGACCTGCTAAAAAGGAGTCAAAGAGTCGAGAAGCTCCCCCGTACCTTTTCTATAGGAGCGAGCAGCCTTCTTAAGGATTTACCACCAAAACTAGCGGGGGCAAGGACAAATCTATGACAAAAACCAGAGGAGCCCAGCTAGACTCACTAAACAAACCTGCTCAAACACACCGTAGAAGAGCCATTGGACCATCTAGAAATACCGGGACAGATTACACCCCCGAACAGAAAAACTTTAACGCGAAGAATCACTACCGAGTGGTCTCATCCTTCATAACCATATCTATATCTTTGAGGAGCACGCATTCTATTTGGGTCGGGGAACTACAAAGGAGATGTAGAGAAGGGATAGAGTACCATGACTAGGTACAAAGACCAAGGTCATCTTTTCTCTTTATCCTCGAAGCCTCGATGGGCGGGTACTCGTACTCCTCCTCCTCCAAACCGTGAAGTTCCGACCTCGCGATCACATGTTGTAAGGAAAGCCTCCATGATAAATTTTTGGGTAACAGATTATTAGTTACTTTTATTCAATATAACGTTAGTCACATCAATCTTTATGCCGAACATTGAGATGTTTGTACACAAATTTGTGGTTTGTTAAAAGTCTTTAATATTGCTAGTAACAATTTATCTGGTGTTTATTGTCCTACAACTAATTTATTTACTATTGAAAGTGTTAATACTGTTGGGTGCATTTTCTCATTGTACATCCCACATAGAATTACAGAAGTTTGTTACTATTATAAGAACAAAATGGTTAAACTATTTGTTAACCAAAAAATCCACTCAAGGAGGAAAATTTCGATTAACACCCTACTCCACTATCGATAGGTGGTAGCAGGGGAGGTACCTTCGGTACCGAGGTCCTTCAGGCTATTAGAGATGAAGACGAACAAGAACAAAGGAACCAGAAGGAATATAAAAGGTACTATTTATTAAATAATTACTGTGTAAGAGTTACAACACTCTCTCTTCACTTTCTCTACCATAAAAATGGAGGATGGAGAATTCCGTTTATGTCGATAAGTGGCTACTATTCATCCAGTGATTGTCTTAAACTCTCACTGACTTCAGAGAACTCATAAGAAGTTTCTCTGAGTCTAGAAATCTCTCTTTTTCTGGTCCAATATACGATCTGGGGATCCCTCCTCTTTATCCTTTAAGGTCGTATGTATAGGTCTCCAATATCCCTCGGAATCTGGTTGCATTAATGAGGATTATTTTGAGTCCTATTTCAGGGGTTGAAAGGAGTTGAGTGAGGCTAAAGGCACGGGATTTGATCCCGTTAATTACTGTCATGTTTAAATTCTGATTCGGTTGACCGTTTGGTCTCATTTATGGCGTTTTAAATGGCAAAGGAGTCAACTTTCATAGCTTATGTTGCTTGGAGAGGTACACTGGTTCTACGCCCTGGTGGCGTAGTACACTGAGTACTATTTTGACTTACTGGTGTGGCACTTATTCTATCATGATGGTGGCTTCCTAGTGATATTCGGCCTGCTAGACATGCGAGTGGCCTGTCTTGGTTGGTTTCTAGCTGATGTCAGGGTGTTTTGGAACACCAGGTATGCGTCGTGGTACCAGGGTTCCAAGCATGAGGAACTTGGTACCTGCAAGGTACTAGGTCTGCGATATCGTGGTACCCCCTTTGTCAGGTGTCAGAATGGATGCCCGTCGTGGTACCTATTCTTCCTGGTTGAATGTCTCTGGTGCTTCATCTAGGTTGGTTGGTAGTCGAGGTTCTGGTTTTTACCAGGTATTAATTTCCTCTAGTTCATGGTATCGATCCCGATAGGTACCTGAGAGCTGAGATCGGTCCCTACCAGGTAGATGCTTCTGATGGAAAATTCTCCTTTGGACCCTTTCCAAAAAAACCCTGTTAACAGAAGTCCCCCCTGACTTAAACACCGGTGCCAGGTTGGGGTTGGAGTCAGGATTTAGAAGACTTGGATAATTTTTATAACCGTCTCGTCGAATGGAATCTTCCCTTTGCACACTAACTTTAATGGGTCCTCCACGTGGCTAGCTGGGGTAGGCCAATTCAAAAAAGATAATATCTTTGAGGTGCACGTTTCTCGAAATCGTTCCCCCTATGACGCACTCCGAGCGTACCTCTAAAACTACTGGTGATCTTAAAACTAAGTGAAATGAAAATAGAGTGCGGAGTCTAATAACCCTTCGCAAGTGTATGAATCACTGTCGAGTATAGCGGACACAAGTAAGGGTTTCGTTCCCACAAGGAACTCTAGAACGTTCTCTATTGTGATTGGTCTAATACAATTCAACTAAAGTTTAACTAGTGAGAGATTGCTTTCAATTGCTAAGTTTAAAGATTCTAAGATATGTTGAGGAAGTAGTGATGCAATATGTTAATGACAAATTTCACACCCAAAGTTCTAATCATAAACCATTTATATGTAAGAGTTTCAAGTGTAAACTACTTAAGATTGGTCAACCTAGAAATAGATCAACAATTCATGCACAAACAATCATGCTTGGTTGTTAAGTAATGTTCATACTCAACAATTAACATGTTGCATATATTAAGCATAAGTGTAAACTCAAAATAGATAAAGATAGACTTAGATTATTACTAAAGGTGTTCACATATATACAATCACTAAATCCTCAACAAAAGATTTAGCCTCTCAATTATCAAATAAAGAAAAGTAAAGTAAAGATAAAGATAAAGAAAGCTCATGGTGTTCTTGATGATCTCTTCTAGCTTGCTCCTCAAAACCTTTCTTGAATGACCAAGAGTAGATTCACTACTTCTAAGTTAAGAAACTAAAGTGTTTAATCTAAAAGTACAAGTACGTGATTCTTTGAAAAGAATGTTTTTAACTCTAGCTACAAATTTCTTATACTAATTTCTACTTTAACACTTTCACCTCACTATATCCCTCTCTCTCTTTCTTTGGCATGAAAAGAGTGTTGTTATACAGGGGGAAACTTTTGGCTGAAATCCACTTGCAGATAGACATGATGCCAGTTAAGTTTGAACCGGCATCAGAAAACCGGGACCGGAACCGGAAAAACCGGTTCCAGTTCCAGAATCGGAGCGGGATCCGGTCCGGACGGTCCCGGTTCCGGTTCCGGTTCGTTTTAGCGAGGAACTGACCGGTTCTAACCGGACCTGAATCGACAGTTCGGTTCCGGTTAGAACCGGCCGGTTCCTCCTTTTTAATTTTTTTTTAAACGAACCGTTGGGCCCAACTGCCTGCTGACGTCAGCAGACCGTTGGGCCTCCAACGGTTCACTTCTTTACTTTTTTTATTTTCTTTTTCATTTCTTTTTCTATAAATACCTACCCCTCAATTCATTTTTCCTCACCCCAATTTCCTCAATTCTCTCTAATTCTCAATTCTCAATTCTCTCTAAACTTTTAATTCTCCAACTCCAAGTCTCAAAGTTTCCAATTTATATTATTTGCAATTACTAAGTTAGTAAGTTTCCAATTTATTTTATTTACAATTACTAAGTTTCTAATTTATTTTATTTGCAATATTTCTTATTTCCAATTTATTTAATTTGCAATTAGTCAATAACTAAGTTTCCAATTTCATTTATTTACAATTTATTTTATTTGCAATTTATTTTATTTGCAATTACTAAGTTTCCAAATTCCAATTTATTTTATTTGCAATTTATCTTATATCCAATTTATTTTATTTGCAATTTATTTTATTTGCAAATTGCAATTACTAACTACTATCTAATTTTCTTCCAAATTTATTTCCAACCATTAATCATTTTTGAAATCAATTTTTTAACATTTTTTGTTCAAGGAATTTTACAATTCAATTTTTAAAAATGGCAAGTGGAAGTGGTGACGCTCCTAGACGTTTCATTTCGATGAAAGGTAAGGGTCGTATGACGGATAATCTTGGTCATGAGGACCGTGCCTATCACGAGTATCTACAACACCAAGTCTATGATGAAGACTTAGGCCTAAACTTTTCTCAATCTCATTCTCATCCCTCTCTTAGAATTTCTGAACCCGATCCCAATGTCACCCCCCCTTTTGACAAGCCAATCAGAAAATATGCCTAATCTTGGCCATGATGGTGATGAGCCTGATGGCTCTAATCCTAACCCACATCAAGATTTTGATTTTTATCCACAGATGGAAGAAAAGTTACCGAAGCAGGTCAAATCTGATCTCTTCGTACTCCATATGAAGAAAGTTACGTAAGAAGATGGAAGCACAGTAGTGATTTGCAATTACTGCAAAAATAGTATTTAAATGGCACAATCTGGAGGATATGGCACATATCGGAAGCATATAACGAACTCACATACAGATGCACATGCCAAATCGAGTTCACAAGCTCAAATTCCTAGGTACGCTACCCTTAACCAATAATTATTTAAATATAGTGATGCAAAAAATAGAGAAGAATTAGCTAGAATGGTTGCAATAGAACACTTATCATTTAGTTTTGGTGAAAAAGTTGGTTTTAATAATTATTGTCAACGAGCATTAAATCCTGCTGCATGTCGTGTTCCTAGAACCACCTCTCACAGAAGCACTTGAAAACATTTATGAAAAAAAAAAAGAAAATGATGGAAAATTTTTTAGAAAAATATAATGGCCGTTTTTCCGTATGTGCCGACATATGGAGTGATCATTGGCGAATGCATTCATACATAGGTGTCACTTGCCATTATATGGATAATGCATGGGCTATCCAAAAAAGAATTCTTGCATTTAGAGTTTTTGATGATAAACCACCTGCTGCTAATATTTTTAGACTGCTTAGAATTATTTTACAGAGTATAAAATTGAGAACAAAATTTTTGCAATTGGTTTGATAATGCTTCTAACAATACCGCTACTATTCCTGGTTTAATTGAATTATGCAAACCTTATCTTAGTGGTAAATTTTTTCATCAAAGATGTGCATGCCATGTTTTCAATTTATGTGTTCAAAAAGGATTAAAAACTCTTGAACAGTTTATTCAACCTATTAAAGATGCCTTCTATTTTTTGTGGAAACATCCTTCTGTAATGAAATCATGGGCAGCATATTGTAAACAAAATGGTAGGTGTGCCATTAGATTTCCTCGTGATGTTCCAACACGTTGGAATTCTACTTATAAATTGCTTGCTAGAAGTTATGAATATAGGGATTTATTAGTTACTGTTATTCAATATCATATTAGTCACATTAATCTTTATCAAAGTCATTGGGATGTTTGTAGCAATGTTTGTGGTTTGTTAAAAGTTTTTTATACTGCTACTAACAATTTATCTGGTGTTTATTATCCTACAACTAATTTATTTATTATTGAGAGTCTTAATATTGCTGGTGCATTTGCTCATTGTAAATTCGACTCACAATTACATGAGTTTGATACTGCTATGAAGGATAAATGGTTAGAATATTATAAGGAGTTTCCAAATATTTATTTGATTGCCTTGTGTTTTGATCCACATTGTAGATTAGAAAGTTTGCCTGATTATCTTTCTGTTTATTATGAACAAGGTTTAAAAATAGATTATGATGTTGATATGTGTTGTGCTAGGGTTAAGACATTATTGTTTGAATTATATGATGATTATCTTAGAGTTTACGGTCCATCACTGAACATAGATGTTCCACAAACTCAAAATGTATCTTGTTCATCATCATCATCCTCTGGATTTTTTAATTTAGGGTATAATCTTTTATCAAAAAAAAACCAAAAAATTACGAGGTTCTTCATCATCATGCTCCACCACATATTCTGAGCTTGAATCTTATCTAAATACCTCTTTTAAGTTCATAGAAGACACTGAAGATAAAAAATTTGATATCCTACACTGGTGGAATGAGCATGAAAGGTACTTTCCAATCTTGGCTATGATAGCCAAACAAATCCTTTCAACACCAGTTTCTACGGTGGCGGTAGAACAACAGTTCAGTGCCGGTGGGAATATTTTAGACCCAAAATGTTCTCTTATGAATCCGAAATCACTTCAGATACAAGCTTCTATTGAATATTGGACGAAGGCTCAATATAGACAACAAGAAATCGATCAAGAGGAACCCATATGATTTCTTTAAAGATGATCAACAGGCTGAAAGTCAAACGGATGATCATGGCAATGATTAGTCCACGACTCCACGCCAAATCACCAATCGCCATCTCCAAAGTCCAATCTACAATAAAGGTAAGAGAACTACGTGGCCTTTGATTCTTCAAAATCCATAGGAGGATACGTAGGCAACTTAATTGTGGTAAAAATTAGTGCAAGGCCAATTTTATATTTTTTGGTTTTATTTTATTTTATTTTATTTTTTAATTTGTCATTTATTTATTTAATTTAATTTTGTGGATGACCCAATAAAATACATTTACCAATTACATTTTTACATGACTAATTTTTTTATGAAATATGATTTTTTTTTTTTAAAAGGGGGGGCCGGTTAGGGTTCGGAACCGGACCGGAACCGGAGGAACTGGAACTGGAAACGGCGTCATGTCTACTTGCAGAGTGATGTGTAAAGTCTTCTGTGATCATGTACTACAACTTGGAACTCGCAGTTAAGTCGGCTCTTCATTTGCTAGGTTAGTCTGCGGGTTGTATCTCACAGATAGTCTTTCTTGGTTTCTCTGCGACTTAAGTCTGCTAGTTATAAGTCGCAGCCTATGCTCTCAGTGTCTTCTGGAGCTATTCTGTATGATGATTTTTACGAGGTTGAACTAGCAGATTGTTCTTGCAATCTTTTATGGAACTGAACTACTAGATAGAAACCGATGTAGGTTGTCGTAGAAAACTACCTGGTTTGGCTACGACCTACCTATTCTAGTTCTGATTCGCAGTTATAACTCACAATGGCTTTTGCATTTGATCTGCCTCTTGTTTCTGCAAGGTTGAACTCACAGAATTAACTCGCAGTATCTTCTGCCTTGATCATCTCGCAGCCATTCATCGCAGACTATTCTAGACATGATCTACGACTTAGTTCTGCGAGGTTGAACTCGCAGATTATCCAAACTTGCCATTTTACTTTGTTTTTCTCCCCGAATCTTCATCAAGTCCCAATATTTCACTTGAATATCAACATTACCTACAAAGGACTCAAAGAGATAGTTAAAACACACAAATGTCCGATAAACGGACACAAAAGAGATGAATTAAATGCTCAAATATGTACCATTTGTGAGCAATCAAAACCCCCAAACCTAATCTTTGCTCGTCCTCGAGCAAAACTACTAAATAATTTAACAACACTTTACTCCTAAAATGTTACGAGGGCCAATGTTTCAAAGATTTTTACTGTAATACATGTGAAATGAAGAGATCAAGGGAAAAAGTACAGAGTAGAGAATAACAAGATATCATTCAATACAAAATTGCACTCAACTGAATCCCACACTCTAATTTCGAAGTTTTAAAGACTCTGAATTGAATGTACGGATACAATTCGCCTTGGCTCTGATCCTCACTAGATTTCGATCGATTTTTCTCCCATAATCCTAGGCTCACTCTTTATCAACATATGCAAATTTGAATATATGTGAGAATGTATTCGCATAAGATATATTTTTCATGGAAGCACATGTCAATAAAAATTGGATCTCATGAATGAGTTTGAAAAAACCAAGAACGTGGAAAGAGCATGCATCAATGAGTATTCCCAAGTAAGACATCCTAAAAATCAATTAGGACTTCTCTTGATTCCAACTAGTAAATTGAAAATCGGTGAAGTTTGTCTTTGCCCATATTAAGTTTTCATCTTGTAGTACTTTGGCAATTTCTAGTATTTCTATTATTACTCAAACTTTTTCCATAGCGTCTAGGCTATAATTCCTTTTCCTTGTGCTAAGATTTCACTTATGTTTTGAGTGACATACATATGATGGAACAAGGGTTTCAAGTGCTCATTATTTTAGGCACTTATTCATCTTGATATTACCCTTATTTGCACAATTTCACAGGATGCCTAAGTACACGCTACCCCTCACGTTTGTGAGATAAGACTGTGCTTATGAATATACTGGATAAAGCTTGTGTTTGGACCTTTGCAATTTTCTTTGCTTTGGGGGTATGTGTTTGGAATATGTGGAAATTAAGAGTACACACTACTTAAAATCATATTCAAAAGTATATCTAAAGTGGGAATACAAATTTTAGTAAGCAGTCCACAACATGTTCAATGGCATTCGATATGTATATGCTTAATGAGATCAACATAAGCATAAAACATTTTAGAACACAGTTTGTAAGAATAGAATTAAACCCTCAAAAATAAGAAACTTAGGCACAAATTCTCACTTTGGTAACCTCCATTATAGATCCTAACATTTTCGTGCAAAATTTCTTTCTCTAAGTCATAAAGAGAAAATGAACTAACTCAAATTGTGTGATCAATCATAGATTGATAAAAATTTTCCAAAACTTAGAACTAGTGCAATGCACGATACTCCTCAATGCTCAAATATCTCATTCAAAATTTATTTTTGTTCATGAAAGGCTCAAATCGTAACACTATGCCCACACCCCCAAACCTAAACTCAACATTGCCCCCAATGTTTTAAAACAATAACGATAATGGGCAAGAGATTATAAGTTTGGTTGTACAGACAACAAAAACATTACCTATACATATGTACAATTACATCCTATCCACTAATCACAATGCAATCACACCCTTAGACTAATCAATATATAAATACAAACGTAAATAATAAGTAGTATATATAAAATAGAGTGTACCTAGGTGGTTTGCCTTTCCATCAAGCGTTGCATTGGAACTCTCCGGCTCCGTAAGTTCAATTTGCTCTATCACTCGTGCTTCTCCAATGTGTTGCAAATATGGCTTCACTCTATGACCATTTAATTTGAAAGTGTCCCCACTTCTCAAATCTTCTAGAACCACTGCTCCATAGGGAAAAATTTCCTTGATTTGATATGGACCGAACCATCTGGATTTCAACTTCCCCGGAAACATCTTCACCGAGAGTTGAAAAGTAATGCCAACATATCTGGATGCAAGTCTTTCCTAATGATCATCTTGTCATGTACCCTTTTTGATCTCTTCTTGTAGAGCTTTGCATTCTCATATGCTTCATCACGTATTACCTCTGGTTCATTTAATTGTAACTTCTGTAGCTCTCCCGCTTTGTCTAAATCAAAATTGAGTGACTGTATCACCCAATATGCATGGTGCTCTAATTCCATGGGTAAGTGACATGTCTTTCCAAAAATCAACCAGAATGGAGTCATACCGATTGGAGTTTTGAAAGAGGTCATATATGCCCATAATGCATCATTTAACTTGGAAGCCCAATCTCTTCAGTTTGGCTTGACCGTCTTCTCTAGAATCTGCTTGATATATCAATTATTGACTTCTACTTGGCCCGAAGTCTGAAGATGATATGGAGTCGCCACCTTGTGCCTCACATTCTATTGCTTCATCAATGTGGCAAATAATCTATTACAAAAATTGCTTCCTCCATCACTGATCATACACATAGGGGTCTCGAACCTTGTCAAAATATGTTCCTTCATAATCTTTACAACAACTTTGTTATCGTTCGTTTGGTGGCTTTTGCTTCTACCCACTTGGATACATAGTCCACAGCCACTAAAATATACAAGTTGCCCTCTGAAGGTGGGAATGGTCCCATGAAGTCGATTCCCCAACAGTCAAATATTTCTACCGCCATGTTAATTGCTTGCGGCATCTCATTCCTCTTTCCAATATTCCCCGTCCTTTGGCATCTATCACAATTTATACAAAAATGATAGGAATCATTAAAAATAGAAGGCCAATAAAAACCTAATTGAAGAACCTTCATAGCCATAGTTCTTGCACTAAAATGGCCTCCACAACTCAACTCATGACAAAGCTTCAAGATGTCCACTTGCTCACTTTCTGGAATACACCGTCTAATATTCTGATCCGCTCCAAGTTTGAACAAATAGGGGTCATTACACAAATACTGTCTTGCTTGCCATCTAAACCTCTTCTTGCTTTGGTAAGACAAATCTAAGGGTATGATGTCATTTGTCAAGAAATTGACAATATTCGCACAACATAGATCTTCATTCGCAATGGCTAATAACTTCTCATCCGGAAAGTCATCTCTCAAAGGAAATGAGTCTTCCCTTTCTTAGGATTCATACATCAACCTACTCAAATGATCTGCCACCACATTCTCGCTTCCCTTCTTGACTCGAATCTAGAGATCAAATTCTTGCAACAAAAGTATCCATCAGATAAGTCATGGCTTGGCGTCTTTCTTCTGAAGGAGATCGTGGAGTGCCGAATGATCTGTGAATACAAATATCCTTGCCCCTATCAAATATGATCTAAATTTTTCCAAGGCAAAGATTACCGCTAGCAACCTCCATTTCTGTGGTTGAGTAGTTGAGCTGAGCATCGTTCAATGTACGAGATGCACAATAGATGGCATGCAGAATCTTCTCTACTCGTTGCCCAAGCACTGCTCCTATTGCATATTCCGATGCATCGCACATAAGTTCAAAAGGTAGGTCCCAATCTGGTGGTCTCATTACCGGAGCCGATGTCAATAGTGTTTTAAGCTTCTCAAAAGCTTATAAACACTTATCGTCGAAGTCGAAGTCGATATCTTTTTGCAATAACCTACACAAGGGTCTTGAGATTTTGGAGAAATCCCTAATAAATCTTCTATAAAATCCAGCATGCCCCAAGAATGAACGTACTTCCCTCACCGTTCTAGGGGGTTGCAATCTCTTCATCTCATCAATCTTCGCCTTATCTACCTCTATTCCTTTCTCCAAAATGATGTGCCTCAAAAACTATCCTTTAACGCACCATAAAATGGCTCTTCTTCCCCAATTCAACACAAGGTTGGCTTCATTGCACCTTTTCCACACTAAAATGAGGTTGAGAAAATAATCATCAAATGAGCTCCCCATTACCGAAAAATCATCCATGAAAACTTCTATAACTCCTTCCACCATGACCTAAAATATTGAATTCATACGTCGTTGAAAATTTCCAGGTGCATTGCACAACCTAAATGGCATATGTCAATACGCAAATGTCCCTAAATGGACATGTAAAGGTAGTCTTCTCTTGATCTTCCGGGTCGATGGCTATCTGATTGTACCATGAATATCCATCCAAGAAACAGTAATGGCTATGTCCTGCAAGGTGCTCCAACATCTGATCTATGAAAGGCAAAGGATTGTGATCCTTGCGAGTGACATTGTTAAGCTTCCGGTAGTCTATGCAAACTCTCCAACCGGTTTGAGCTCTTTGAGGTACAAATTTGTTGTCCTCATTCTCAATGACTGTAATTCCGGACTTCTTTGGTACCACATGTGCAGGACTATTCCATTTACTATCCGAAATTGGATAGATGATACTGTTCTTGAGTAGCTTAAGAACTTCTTTCTTGACCACCTACTTCATAATTGGGTTGAGTTTTCGTTGAGCTTCTATTGATGGTTTGACTCCCTCCTGTAGAAGTATTTTATGCACGCAAGTGGTAGGAGCAATTCCCATTAGATCATCACAACTTCATCCAATTGCTCCTTTAAAATTCCTCAAGACTCCTATGAGCTTTGTTTCTTCCGGTGGACTCAATTCTGATGCTACAATTACCGGTAGTGACTTCTTCTCCCCAAGAAAAACATACTTCAATGAAGACGGAAGAGGTTTCAATTCTATAGTTGAAGTAAAACTAGGACTTGGAATTGATCTCTTAATAGGAATCTCTTCATTGCCTTCTTCTAATGCATTTGAACCACTTGCCCATACTAAGCTCTCAATCCAATCGTCTTCTAGATCTATTTCTGTATCTATTTCTTTATTCACAAATGTTCCCATCAAACAAAGTTGTTCAAAATCAGACATTTCTCCTTCTGAGAATTCTTCCATTCTCCTACAAACAAAACATATTGAGTCAAAAGAGTGTAAACATAATTATCTTTGTACAATTATGAGCTAACATAAGTAAAGGAAATTATTAGTGCAAGTTTTTAGAGAATTAACATTCTATACTTCCTTCATGAACAAGATAACAATTCAAAGTGATAAAGGAAATTATGATGAAGACTTAAAAGAGAAAGAAAAAATTTGGGTTTAAGAGTTACCTTTGATAAGATGAAAGTAGATACTTCTGAGAAAAAGAGTTACCAATTGGACTTAGAAGCTGAAATGAGGCAGTTCCTTATTTTAAGGGGATATTTTTGCAAATCTGTGAGTTAGAACTCGCATTTCCAAGTCGAAGAAAACTTACATGGCTTCTGATCAGACCTAAAATATCTTCTTGGGAACTGTGCTGAGAACATTCTGCGACTTCTTTTCTCGCAGTCCTATCTCACAGAAGGTATCCAGTGCTACCTGCGACTTCATATTGTGACCTATTACTAGCAGTTTATCTCACAGATTCTTCCCATACTATGTCTATGACTTATACCTCGTAGTTCTTTGTCGCAAATCCTTCTCCAAAATTACATGCGAGTTACTTCTTCTTATCTGCGAGTTCCTTCTCACAGTTTGTACTAGCAAACTTGTGCACTGCGACTTCAATGTCGCAGCCCATACTCGTAAAGTTTCCTCAGAACTTGCTGTGACTTCGTGCTCCTTCAGCTGCGAGTTTCCTCTCACAGAACTAACTCACAGAGCATCTCCAGATCTACCTACGACTTCACACTGCGAGCTCTTACTCGCAGAATAAAATCGCAGTTGCTACTTTTTCTCCTCGTGACAACTTTTCCTAATTTTCTTGCTGCAACTAACCTACACAAACAAAAATATTTACAATTACCATGGCTTTTCCAGCCATCCAACACTACTTTCATTCCAAAATTGTGCTTGCGTGTCAAACGACTTCTTATCTGCACATAAACAAAACCAATCAAAATGTTCTTGTACACAATGATAGAGTAACTCCACTGGTGCTTCCATGGTGCCTTACAGTAGGGTGATTAGACAAATCAAGGGTTTCCCTTCTTTTCAATATGTACACCTTTGGAGAAGGTGTTGACTTTATTGTGACTAAAGAAGTCCCCTTGGGTTGTTCACATGTATCCTTCTGGATCCATATAAGTGTGTTCCTTACTTGGATTTCAAAGATGTTTCCTGTCTTTTCTTTCGTCGATTAATGTATTCATCGCATTGGGTCTTTTTGTGATCCTTCTCATGATAGAAAAAGCATTTAAATGGAAAAAAACGGAACATTACCCTTTTTCTTTCGTGGATATGTTCTATTGTTGCTTGCCTTGGTGGATTTTGGAGATGGGGATCTCTTCCCTCCTTTCTGTCTCCTTTATCAAGACCATGATAGCATGTTCGGCTTCCCCGAGTTCTACTAACAAATCACACTCCTTGATTTTAGAAATTGTGCATGCATGTTCTTTTGCGGCTAAAGTATCCTTTAGCTCTTGGTGTTCCTTATCTCTTATTTCCACCTCCAAACACATCTTTCCCATTCTTTGTGAAAACTCCTCCTCTTGTCTCTTGACAACTTGTGCCAATTCTTCATTCTTCTTGAGGGCTTCGTCTCTCTCCTTTATCAATGTATCAATCCTCAAGGTGAGGTTGATATCTATTTCATCTAGCTTCTCATCCTTCTTGATGATATCCTTCTCTAGTTTTTCCTTCGTCTCTTCTTCAAGCATCAGTACTTCATCCTGAAATGCTTGAAGAAATCTTCCAACTCATCCACTTGTTCTTCGATTTTTTCCTTGGTTTCTTTGGTTGTGACGTTGAAGCAAGTGTTCAACTCCTTCTTCTTCTCTTTTCTTTCAAACATGTTGAACTCAACCTTTTCTCCCAAAACTGTCATAGTTAGCTTCCCGTGATGAACATCAACGGTAGTTCTTGCCGTAGCCATGAATGCCCATCCTAGAAGTATAAGTTGCTCTCTTCCGGTGCGTTTTTCTCCAACGTCAAGGATAACAAAATCTGTTGGAATAATTAGCTTATCTACCTCCAAAAGCACATCTTCGACAATCCCAAAAGGGTGTCGTGAAGATTAGTCTGCCAAAATCAATGATATGGAGGTGTTCTTGAGTTCTCCCAATTTCAATTGCTCATAGACCAAGGATGGCATCAAATTGATTCCCGATCCCAAATCTAACATGGCTTTCTCCTTTGAAGTACCTCAAACAGATATATCAACCGTGAAACTTCCAGGATCCTTAAGCCTTGGAGGGAGACCTTGTTGAATAATCATGCTGATATTGCCTCCCAAATATTCTTGGTGGTTAGGTCCCATTTCTTGTTCCATTTTACTAACTTCTTTACTCATCTTGAGCTTTTCTTTTTATTAACAGAAATTTTTTTCAAGACGAGAAATCTCAGTTAGCACCCTCGAGACCACTACCACGTAGGTGGTGGCCAAGGTTGAACGTATGTGTAACAGTGCCTGATAAAATGACAAGGAACAATGATACTATTCAGCACCCAAAAGAATTAAAAAGAAAAATACTCTCTTTATTGATAATGTATGATATATAAATCTCTCTCAAATTGCTCTCAATTTTCTCTAGGGTGTAGTCGGTACTTGTCGTATGCCTCTCGAAAAGTAGTTTTTCCTTCAGAAGGTTCAAGTTCTTCTTTTATACATTGTCTTCATAGGTCAAACTAATTGATTCCCCCCCCCCCCTTGATTTTCTCCATCCCTTCCCTCCTTATCGGACGGGATTTTACATTTCAATGTTATTGACTTTGAGTTAATTGCTGATTCGAGGATATCTTGGTGGAAATCAATTTGTTTCCTACTTGGACTCTATTACTTGTTCTGTACATATATAACGTCTTAAGACGTGATCCTGTGTATCTTCAGGTCTAGCATGTTCTCCTATAGGGGTCGTCGAATAAGGTATGTAGTGTGGTGAGGTACATCAGATAGCGAGGTCGATCAGATAACTTTCTCTCATAGACTTTCTCTCAAGCCTATATTTTTCTTCATTCCTCATCCTCACCTACTTCATCATATCGAAAACCAGTCACGATTCCGTTGATTCCATGGTTGACGGCGAGGATGTCCTTAGCCTTGCTTCTGGGAAATAGGAAAGGAGAAGCTTAGACAGTGATGATTCCAATCCACAACGTCGGCGGTCGAACAGAAATGTGTCCATTGGGACCGGGTTTTTCTAACCATCCTGATCATCCTTTGGATATAGCTGATGAAGACTCTGATAAAGAGGTGGGCGGCGACGCCGCGGACGAACATCGAGTCTCGGCTTCTGGCCCCCCTTTGGAGAGGCTCCCTCCCTATAACTTTAGGGTTGTCCCTGATTCCATCGATGATCCAGTCGTGATTGATCGTTTGAGGTCAAAGTACGGCATTCCTGACAACGTTTCCATCTCGGTGCCCCCCAAGGGTTATGAGTTCTTCAACCCCCCTAAAGGCGTGCTTCCAATTCATGTGGCGGCTCTCGAGAATGGGGTTAGGCTTCCCCTTCATCCGACTCTTCGGCGAGCTCTCAAAGCCATCCAGCTTGCTCCCATCCAGTTGACGCCCGGCTTCTAGAGGCATTTGATTGGCTTTCTCATGATATGGAGGGAACAATGTCAGCAGAGCAAGATGATGAGAGAGCCTGAAGTAGAGGATCATGCCTATCTTTTCAAGATCGGGAGCCTATCTGACGCTCCTCGAGGTCAGTTTTATGCTAAGGCCAAGAACAAGCTCAACTTTGTTATTTCCGGCACTTCGAATAAGGACCCCGCCTGAAGGAAGAATGGATCCTTATGGGGGATGATTGGGGGAGCTCAATTTTTCATTGGGGGGCATGAGTTTGAGGTTCCCACAGCTTTCAGTGACAAACCATCATGTGACCGGGACTCTCTGCCTTCTGAATCTGAGACTATTTTGAAGGCTATTCTAGACAGGAACTACTTGAACCTGAAGTTCCCAACCGCTAAAGCCTTCGATCCTCGTAGGCTAAATCAATACCTGCGGATCTCAGACGCTACTCCTCGTAAGTATGGTTGAATTGCCTTGCCTTGTCTTGTTGATTAGCTTGGTTCTGACATTTTCCTTTTTGATTTGTTTACTCACAGTTTTTGTTGTTGAACCAGCTTCCCACGACGTCCAACGTTCTCTTCAGGCTAGAACTCATCTTCCCCTTATTGGGGTCACATCGGCTCTTGCTCAATCTACCTCCCAGCTGGGTCTAAGATGGCCAACCTTGCGTCGCGGGCTTTTCGGGCTTTAGGTAAAGCTCCTCAGGCTGTTTGGTCTGACTGCTTCTGCTCCGTCTGTTGTAGTCGCTAAAGTCACTACTCCCTCGATTCGCCCTTCTGATTTCGCTGCACTTCCAACCCCCCGAGCTTTAGAGGACTTTAAAAGGGGTGTAGCAAGGATTCCTCCTAGCTATTCCCGCCCTCAGTCGAGCTCTACGGGGCAGGACGAAGTCTTGGAACAATTTATCGCATCCTGTCCAGGCGGTGGGATTTCCAGGATGGCTTTAATGCTCGTGGATGTCTTGCTCACCAAGGGGTCTACTGTCTTAGCTGAGGTAATTGTATTTCCTTTGTATTGCTTCCGCCAACTTGTTCAATTTCTAACCATGGCTATGTATTTTATAGCCCTTCAAGTTTAATGTTGCTATGGGCCACCAGGTAACCCTCCTTCATGACTGGGCTGCTAAGGCGGAAGCCGAGGGCCGAAAAAGCCATGGGATTACTCAAGCAGGCTCAGACCTTAGTTGAAGAGATGACCTCCAACCAAGGAAAAATCGAGATCGAGCTGGCCGAGCTTCGTTGTGATCATGAAAGGACGAAGCAGTCTTATGATCAAGAGCGTCTCCAATCTACCCGGCGAGCCAGGCAAAGGGATTCTTGGAAATCTGAGGCTAAGAAGTTGGACCTCGAGAATCAGGCTTTAATTGCTCAGGTGACCAAGCTACAAGCTGATGTGGAGACCTCTTTTAGCGATGGATACTTCTACGTTTCTTTTAAGGTTGCAGAGGCTCTCCCTCTTCCCTTTGACTTGTCATCCATTGCCGGTTGGGATAGACAGGAGATAATGACCAAGGCTGCTGAGTTATCTCGCCCTGATGATGATGAGGCGGTTCCTTCGAGCCAGGTAGGGGCTAGTAAACAGCCCGTTCAGGTAGATCCTCCAATCCTCCTCCTATCTTTACCGCTTCAGGTCCCAGAGAGTCTTCAAGTAAGGTTCTATCTCTCGATCTGAGGGAGACCAGCCAGAAGCGGGGGAAAAAGCTAGGAGCCGTCTGAGGAGCCCTTATAATGGAGATGGAGGTCGACCTGAGCCAGATGGGGTCCATGGCTGCCCTTCTCGATGCGGCTATCCCGCCTGAGGTTATGGCAGTGATTAATGAAGTCCTGGAGGAAGATCCTGCTGATGAACAGGATGAGCCTCTGAATGGAGGGATAGTTAGCGAGGATAACCAAGGTGGGCAACTACCTGAAGGGGGGGTTGATGGCGAGGATCAGCGTGAGGGAGGAGGATCAGCAGAGGAAAACCAAGAGAGTTCCAAAGCTTGAAGCGGTCTTGTTTATGATTTGTCTTGATCGCCCAGAAAAAGGGGTGGGCACCCAGTTTTGCTTTTGAATAGTTTAGCTATTATTATTTTTTTATAGCCCGTACTCGGGGGTTCCCCGCTGGATAGATGTAGCCTTACTGGGGGATAGGCTCCCCTTGTCTTTAATGAGAAACCGATTCTCTTTGAGAAATTCTTGTTTTACTCCTGCTCTTGACTAGGAACCAGAACTGCATTCGTAATGATAATTTGTTCATACTTCATTCAAACTTTGGGAGAATTCTTATTATGATGATCTTGATCCTGCACACAAAAACAAATTTTTATATTTAAATTCGTATTAGGAGAGGTAGCCCGATCGAGGCGTTAGGAGGGCTGTTTAGCTATTTCTGGTCTCGAGGTCTGATGGCAACCTTCTTGGGGGTGGTAGCCCGACCAAGGCATCAGGAGGGCTGTTTAGCTATTTCCTGGTCTCGAGATCTGGATGGCAACTATGCTTTTACATTTAGACCCTTCTTGAGGGTGGTAGCCGACCAGGCATCAGAGGGCTGTTTAGCTATTTCCTGGTCTCGAGATCTGGATGGCAACTATGCTCTTACACTCAACCCTTCTTG
>CM065641.1:16861409-16891773 GCA_033220585.1 Dipteronia sinensis
TCCTGTCTTGACATTAATATCATTGATTTACAATAATATTAGTGTAGTGGAATACATCTTAGAAACATTATTAGACTGAACCTCACATGTAGGGATGACAAAATTATCCACGGATACGGATATCCATAAGAATCCGTTCCATTTAAAATGGGGATGGATACTATTATTTCAAGGACTGGGCGGAGATGAATGTTATCCTAATATCCATTTTATTTTCAGGGCTGGGGATGGGGATGGAGATGGATATCGTCTATAGATATACATCACCAGATGGATCCATTATATATTTTAATATTTTAAAAATATAAGAATTGATTATGTAATTATTAATTCTAATTATATAAGTTATTATTAAATTTTATATTTCTCTTTAAAATTTAAATAGGATAAAATGTACCGTTACATATGTTAGTTATATATTTTTTTCTTGTAAACTATAAAAATTTAAGGTTTTTTCATCGGATACGGATATAAACGGAGAATGGATGAATATCTCTATCTTAATTAGAGGATTATCCAAATCCGCCTCACTTACTTAGAAATTGGGGATGGATTGCCGGGATGTAGATATATATATCTCAAACGGATATTGGGATGGATATTTGGGTATCCATACCCAATCCGATCCATTATCATCCCTACACACATGTGACTTTTTTTCCTTTGTTATTTTTTTAATTTTAATTTTTTATCATTTTCTTTTCAATCTTTATCGATTATCAAAGTTGTACATTTCAAATTTTCAACTCCAACTCTATCTTGCTATCCAACTCTCTTTTCATCTTCTTCATTTATTTTGTTTCTCTGCACCTGGGTTTTGTTCTCTGGCGTCTCCTGAAGCTTCTGGTTGAGATGGTGACAAACCACTCATTGGCGGCGGCAACTATGGCGAACAACGGTGACGGTTTACCGGTGAAGCGACTTCCGTCGGCAGCGAGTCTTGGCAACCACTAGGCCAAATCGGCCGATTTTCTTCCGACTGCCTAATATGGCCGATTTGGCTGAATCGGGACGGTCGGTGTTCGCCTAGCGCATAGGCAGCACCTAGGAGGATGATTTTTCCATTTTTTCGAACACGGGTTTTTAGTTTAGCCCCCTATAGTCAGAAATCCTGGCTACGTCACTGGTTACATGTGGTTATAATAGAATAGAAACACCTTAATAGTTAGTTTGTAACGTTGATTGAAATGAACAATAATACTTACTTTTAAATTTGTTTTATATATACGAAATGTTGTGTGGTAATTTGAAACTGAGGCATTGCGAGGCAATTTGAAACTCGGGCATTGCGAGGCCAGATGAATAATACTAAAATTAATTTTTGAGCTGATGAATTTGGAAGGTTTTTTATTAAGCATACATGACTTATTTTTGTTTGGAGATATGTCATAAAACATGCATGAAAATTTCTGTAATTAATCTTTAGAATATCAATAAAGTCATGTGTTTATATTTAAATCATGTAGCATTTATAATGAAAAATGATTTATGTCAAATGAAAATATTCTAAGGATCCATGACTAAAAGTGAATAAAGAATTATTTACATAAATTTGTTAGGTGTGGTTGACATAATTTTTTATCTAGTATAAGATTATTCACAACTTAAGATAAGAGGTTGAGCACCCTATCTTGATAAAGTTGTAGGTTCTTTTTGTTTCAAATGGGAGTGACGAGTCTAGATTCATCAAAGTTACCATTAATAGAATAATATATTCACAATTATAGTAATAAGGATGTCTATCATAATTCTGAAATAAATAATAAACTTATGATTATGAATTATAATATTTGAGTTGTCAATAAATACGATTATTTCATAAAAGTTTATTTCTCTACAATTTGATATTATTAATTTATTTATCATAGTGAATATATATTTATAGATATGAACATTGTGGATCTTATTATAAATAAGAGTAAATACTGAAAATATCGACAAGGTTATACTAAAAAACCTTGGTGAGCATACAAATTAACCTTTTACATGATTGTTATGAGAAAACAATCAACACATGTACCCTCAATTCACCACCCTTAGTCTACAAAACATATAACAAGAGACGGTGTATCTTATAAAAAAATATGTTCAATGCAAATCAAATTTCACAAATTGTACTTTGAATAATACAATGTAAATTCACTAAGTGGAACTTTACAATTTGATATAGAATATCACAAGATACAATGTTCAAACAATTACAAAGATACATGAGACAAATTTTGATTCAACAAATAATGTGTGCACCTCTTTCTCTACAAAATCTTGTTTACAAAGATGTGGAGAAATGAAGATCTTAAACAAGATATATTGATCATACGTACAAATAGAAAGAGATAGAGATATAGACATTTGACTCATCGTTTTAACCTGGTAAAACCCCCGAAAAGGAAACATCCATGGGTTGAATACAACCGTCGGGTACTTTTATTATTGGAAAGTAGATAAGAAATTCTTCAAAAGTGACCAACAAATGACACACTCCATATTGGACTCTATGTCTACCCAATCTCTATTGGTAGATTGGAAATTCCTCAAGAGTGATCAACCCATTGAAACACTTTCTATTGGACTCCACTTCTGCACAACACCATTGAGAGGTTGGAAATTCCTCAAGAGTGATCAACCCATTGAAACACTCTCTATTGGACTCCATGTCAACTCAATATCCCAAGTCTACCAATAATGTAGTCTACTTTCTATCCAAAGCACTCTTGCCTTTAGAAAGTCTCCCTTGCATAGCTATTCGGATCTCTCCGATCCTAGCCATGACTTCTTGCTTAACTATCCGGATCTCCCTGATCTTAGTCAAGACTTCTTGCTAAGCTATTCAGACCACTTATCCTAGCCAAGACTTCCACCTTGTGCAAGGCAAATGATCCAAGTGATGCAAATGATGCAAACACAAGCACTCAACATAGAATATGAGATCAATACATTATGTGGGAACTAGACATAAGCATGTGAGTTCATAAATAAAAATTATCTATTACATGAACAAATTCTAGAACATGTGAAATAAACACATTCAATTCCTAGAATCATGCATGCAACTAAAACTTGAATCAATCATATACATTAAGCACACATTCAAGGTTTTAGTAACAAACATAAACATGCTAGATTCATAAAATATGATCAATGAACATTCTAGCAAATATTTAGATCATGTATTTATGCACAAATCAATTAAATCCTAATTAGCACTAAATATGAAATCAAATGTGCTAATCCTAGATATGTTCAACTAATGAGTCCTAGCACATGATAAGGCTATCAATCATGAAAATAAAGTCAATCAAAGAACAAATAGCCCTATATAATATGCTAATCCCAATACAACTCACGAATATGTGAAAACCTAGATTTAAAGAAAAACTAGTTCACATTCAAGTCTCTAATTAGACAAGATTAGCCTATAATTGAAACTCTACTTCTCAAATGCATTTTTCCAAGTAACACATACATATAGAAGAAGAAAACCCAAGGTAATTGAAGACTTTAAAGATCAAAACACAAAGAATAGAGCAATACCTTGTAATTTCGTGCAGTTTCGATTTTGAGTGTAGAACCACCACAAAACTTGAACAAATGGCTGCAAACTAACTTGGAGAAGGTAGGGAACTTCAATAAAAAGATTCTCCAGCTTGAATCACTCAAATCGGATAAGAAATGAGAGAGATATGGTGTTTGGAAGATGAGAAAATTGGAAAGAAAATTCTGCATTTGTTTTTTTTTTTCAAATTTTCTTCTTAGAATTAAATGAGAGGGAAAGAGATATTTAAAAGAGAGGGAAAAATGATAAATTGTATGCCAATGGCCACGCGCCACCTTAGCTCCCTGAGTAGGCACGTGGCCATCTCGGGGGCAGGAAGCCTCTCTCCCTGAGATGGCCATGCGTCTCCTCGGGGATGGGTGGCAAATGACCTTTGGCCGTTTGCTTCCTCTCTCACTCTCATTCGCGTTCTCCGATCGTTCTCCGGTATCCGAACTCTAAATTCGAATCCATTATTTGATTACGAACCGTGACTCTCTCACGCACATGGATGACTAATAAACTTTGACCAGAAAATAAGAATTTGACTCGATATACGAAGACGAAGACAATGCATAGTAACTGACCGGAAAGTTTCAGAACTTCCTACTCGGAACTCGAAAACTAATGAATGAATAACCGAAATGACCGAAACTCAATAAGGAATAATATTAGATCACATTCAAGTCCGAAGTCCATAAAACATAAATAAACAAACACATGAACACACAAGAATGCCATTTCCTAGATATAGTCCTAGAACATGCAATTTACAAATTTGTCAATTTAAATCTAATGCATGAGCATTCAATATCAAGTGTGTGAATGTGTTATACCAATTGAGTACAACGATGCATAGACAATACCTTTGTGTGTGTGCACCTTAACGCCTTGCAATAGGATAGAGGTTTTAAAATACCTTTGTAGACAATAACGTTTTCTCCTCTTAAAGACTTTACTTTGCTTGAAGAGTTGTTCAACTTCCTTGAAGCTTGATAAACCGTGAATCCTAGACAACTAAACAATACAAAGGAAATGTCGTTTTGATATAGAATAATGCCAACATAACTCAAAATCCTAACAATCTCCTCCTTTGGCAAATTCTATGTCAAAACACCTATACAAGATACTAAAACATACAACATGAAGATTGGTCACAAAACTCACCCTCACATTACAATGAGTTAATACACCTAGACTAATCTTCAACAAGTCTTGAAATTCTTCACTTGAGCTTCTCTTGATATCACCTAAAATAAACTTGAAAGCACAAGAATAGCCAAGAGAATATATGGCAATATACTTCACAAGAATATGGCATTTGAGTTCAATATGGAATATGACAATTAAGTTTAAAATGGATGCATGTATGCTCCCCCTAAATACTTGCATATCCATTAAAGATATCTTATCCAAGATATTACATACCATATGAAGTTCAATACTTGGCAAATACATAAAGAAAATATGCTAAAACAATATCATATCCCCCTCAATAAAGCCAAAAGGAAAAGAGAAAAAGATGTTTCGAGATCACAAAAGCTTTGCTAGTCACTTGTGCTACCAAAGAACGTTGAACGATTTGTTGATCTCACATAATGTTTGGAGATGGATGCCTTGCTTGAAGAATTGGTTTCTTTCAAGCTCTTGACTTTGCATCTAGATCCGCTATCTTCTCCCTTGATTATTGTTTGCTCTTTTATGTTAACCTAGTAAAGGTTATTCTAATCTATACACCACAACAAACTCATCAAGGTATAATGAATCACAAATGCATAAATTTTACTCTTAAGCACATAGGTCATTTCTACCAAGTTCAACAATTGCATTAATAATCATATCAACCACAAATATGAAGGAATTGGTATCAACAACAATCATATCGACCTCAAACAAGAAGAGATTTGATTACAACCACAACTACTATCACCCTAAGCAAGGAGGAATTTTTTGCAACTACAAGCAATTGAATTGATCACAACCACAATTATTATCACCCTAAGCAAGGAGGAATTTTTTGCAACTACAATCAATTGAATAAATTACAACCACAATTACTATCAACCCTAAACAAAGAGGAACTCATTGCAACTACACTCAATTGAATTGATTACAACCACAATTACTATCGATCCCACACAAAGAGGAACTCATTGCAACTATACTCATATCAACCTCAAGAATGAAGGAATTGATTGCAATCTCAACTACTATACTACCCCAAACAAGGAGAAGTTGATTGCAAACACAATCATACAATTATCAAAAAAAAAATTATGCATTATTTGTGATAAAAAATACAAAGGCATATAACATTATGAAGATGCATATCAAGGTATATGAAACTGCTTCTGCAAGAATCATCATATAGAACAAACAATATGCCAACAAATATCAACTTGAAACATGTGAACATATCATAAAAGAGAAAAAAGTCTAGCATACTATGCTCCCCTTTGATAAGTGATCTATCTAAGATCAAGATAGGATAATGTTCACAATGAAATTCACATAATCACACATTCAAGCAATTTTAAAGAAATCCAACAAATAAGCATCACAAACTATGAGAGATACACCAAGATTTTCAATCTCTCTCATAATTCTTCTAAAATTGCTAGAATATCAACATACTTATAAACAAAGTGTGTGTGTGAATATTGCTTCAAGCATATGTAAAGAAGTGATTTGATAATCAACATGCAAACCATATTAACATCTATTCATCTTAAGCTTTTCCATAAAAGGTCAAACCGATTATCATTCAGAATTTTTTGCTTTTAAGAGAATATATTTCAACATATGAGCGTGTGTGTGCATGTGTCTCATTATCCCATTTCTATTTGACAACCTGAGCAATTCTTGATTTTCAACTATACTCATTCAAGCCTTTTTTTTATTTAGGCTTTGAATCAAAGATTTTCTTTCTATTGATTCTTTTCAACACTTCTTTGATTTTTCTAACATAAACATATACTCTTCATGATGGCTTTCTCATCACAATAGTGTAGCCCTTTCCTACATTCGGCAGCTGCACAACCAAGGTATGTAGCCCTTTTCATAAAGGTGCTCGTTGAGTTTCTATGTAGTTGTCGAAGCAAAATGGATACTAACCATAAGTCATCTTTAATGTACTAGTCATAGGAATTCAAGGTGTATCAACAACTGACATATATCCAAACTCAACTTACTCAACTAAACATATAAGAGAAGCAAATTGTGGACTTTTGAAAACCAAGTTTTAAGGTTTAAAAGTGCATGATCTAAAAGCAATACAAAGAGACTTACTTAAGATCATTACTTCTCATGAGAGTAGCTTTCAAAGAAAATGAAGCTCATATTTTTCAAAAGTATGTCACTCATCATTCAAACAAGCATTTCATGCATCATGTATAAGATCGTTGTGAACACATCACTAAAAGATAAATATAGAACAAATGTCAATAAGAACCATATGAATGCTATACTATTTCTCTAATGTGACATGCTACATGATGTAATGCAATCTTACAGTCGAAAGATGAAAAGCTAGAAAGCAAGCATTAGGATATATAAATATCTTACCAAGCCTTTTCATCAAATGCAAAACCTTCGCTCTTTTTTTGAGTTCTCTTGGTTTGTTTGTCCTCATGACAACAAGTTGTTGGTGTGTCTTCCCAAGAGAATAAAGACTAAACACTTCAACTCAAACACATATAAAAATGACTTTCTCTAAAAGTCTTAACAAAATTCATTACCATATAGATTTCAAGATACAACTTCTCTAAAGTTCAATCAATAAATTTTGACTCATAGTGATATTTGTGAGATAGCTAAGTTCATGTCAAAGTCATGAGCATTCAATATCAAGTGTGAGAATGTGTTATACCAACTGAGTACAATGATGTAGGGACACATATGGATGCAATGTGTGTGTATGCCTTAACACCTTGCAAGAGGATAGAGGTCTTAAAATACCTTTGTAGATAATAACGTTCTCTACTCTTAAAGGCTTCACTTTGCATGAAGAGTTGTCCAACTTCCTTGAAGCTTGATAAACCGTGAATCCTAGACAATTAAACAATACAAAGGAAATGTCATTTTGATATGGAATAATACCAACATAACTCAAAATCCTAACAAATACTACCTTATGAGTCTTACGGGGTATTAGATAATAAATCTCAATGTTGAGTATTCAATAATAGTTATTGAGTCAAGGTTTCTTGATAAATCAAATTATCCATTAAACGTAAGGACAATTCTAAGTTATAAAATAATTGGAAGGGGAAAATGGTCATTTAATTGTATTTTCAATTATTGGTAATTTTCTTAAGGATACACTTTCCATAAAATCGTTAAGGGTTTAAATATATTAATTAATAGATTATGTATTTATTTTATATTCAAGAGTGCAATTTTAGTTTTTTAGTGGGATAAACTAAAATTAATAGATTGAGTTCAATTGATTAAGAGTTAATTGGTATTGAGCCAAGTATATTATATCTTGAATTAAAATAGCTCACTCGATCCTCAATATTCACGAAATTGTTTGGATTGTCTAACTTGGATCAAAAGGCCCAAGAGTTAGGCTCAAGGGAACAAACAAGAGTCTAGTTGGACTCTTGCTTAAAAGTAGATTCGGTCACCTTTGAATAAGTTGGGCCGAATCCACCTTGATGGATAAGGTGGACGGTTATTATACTTATGTGGAGTGCCACCCAAGTCTACTTCTTATAGATGATTTCTTGTGTAGGAAAGTTAGTTTCCTAATGTAACAAGAAAAGCAATCATCTAGAATGTTTAGTTTCCTTGAATGAACATATTCATATTTACATATTAGGAAATAGAAATGAAAAAGAATAAAAATATGAGATATTAATTATGATAGTCATAATTAAATAAAGATTTAATTAAATACAATTTTAATAAGGTTAAAATATTGAATCATAGTAGGAATATGATTGTGTATCCAATAAGGATTCAAACTTCATCTTTTGAATGCTATCAATAGATGGCATTAGTTGAAGAATAATAAGCTAATTATTCTTATCAGCGTGATACATACACAAAAGTAAATCAATTATTCTTTTCTTGACATCTAATCCTTTTCTTAAGAGCTTGGAGGAATATTGATTCAAGGAATAAGAAGGCCACACTTCTAGGCAATTCACATTCGTACAAAGATCGGAAGATCAAGTGGTTGACATACACAAAGACCTGTGCAGAACATCCAACTTGCAGAGGCTATAACTTCTTCAACAAATTGAAATGGGTTGTGATCCACATATATTCGGAAAGCCATGGAAGTCTAGTATTCGAAAAACTTTATGGTTCGTGATTCTGAATTTTCAAGAGAAAGTTATATCTTTTTTAGTACCTGGCGGTCAGATAAAAAAAAAAACTGTGCGAGTTGAAGCCGATAGCACTGTTGCGGACCTGGTGCAAGTTTTGGAAGATCAAGAGGTTGATACACACATTAAAGGTACCAATGAGGGTGTATTCGATTAGGATTCTTGAGGATATTTAAAGACATTTTTTAAGTAATAGATTTTTATGGATTTCTATAGACTTTTATAAATCCACACGGACTTTCAATGATTTGTTTAGACATCTACCTCAGACTTTTATGAATTTGTTTAGACATCTATCTCAAACTTTCATAGATTTGTTATCTCAGACTTCTATTATAGATAGATGAATTATACTAGTATATGGCACAATCAGTCAGCCGAAGAGAAACTCCACTTCAAAGCTAAATTTTCACAAAGATCTCAACTTTCATGGTAAACCCAAAAAATTAACATATGAATACATAAAACTTCACGTCTGAATAAACGTTGCACACCAAAGAAAATAATGACAATAATTTCCACTCAATTACTAAAATCAATCACAAATGAAAGAAAGTGACATAGTTTATAACAATTTTGAGAGCAAAATTAAAAGGAAAATACTCAATGTTGATGGTGATTTTTGGTCTACGTAAAGTTGATCACGCGTCCAACAAGATTTTGCAAATTAATAATGTAATTAGGAAACAACAAGGGAAATCGAGCATTCAAGATACACAACTTTACTTGGTAAAACCTCAAGGCGGGAAAACGTCTACGGTTGCCGATGACGGAGAGAAGAATGGTCCACTATGAATATAATAATTACACACTCAATCTCTCTTACTTTTTTTTACATAGTACTGCACTAACTGTTACAATGGCGTTTTAGGGTCTATTTATATATGTATTGAACCCTAATCCTTGATATACATGTAAGGAGAGTTGATGATGTTTAATGAGACTCTAACTTATCAGAGTCATGTTTATCCTCTTTCCTGTTTTACACCCTTTTGCATACTAAACGCATTAGATTTCTTGCCTGATCTAGACTTTGGTATCTTTAAGGAAGTTCGTTTCCTTATCATAGTGTGCTTCAAGACACTTTGTTTGAGTAAGACTCTTTCTCTGCTTGTTTGAGTCATAGTTGTATTGAATTCAACGTCATCCACGTGTCGCTCAACCGAATGGCTCTCTAACCCACCAAACCTTATTCACCCTGATCGGTTATTCGATCCTGACCGGATGTCTTGACCCGATTGGCCTAGTGTACCTAATCGGACCACCTCCACCGGATCAATCTAATCACCCCGATCTAGTTATTTCCACCTAATCGTCTGGATAAACCTGACCGGGTCATGTGAGGTCATCTTTGGTCAATCAGGGTTGGTCTAGTCTATTTGATTTTTGATGACATTGCATCTCTGACTGCTGCGTATCTCGGTAATCATGCTGACTTGTCATCCTACCAGATCTTACCAATAACAAAAAGTCTTATCGTGATTATCAAATGTTAACAGAAAAGGAGGAAGTGTCCATTAGTACGGGGTCGACAAATTTGAAAAGAGTGGCGATAATGTCACATTTCAAAAACTGTATCTACGCCTCTTTCGTAATTACACCCATCAAAAATTTTAAAAAATCTCTTATTTGTAAATAAACCCCATTTAATGCCAAAAATACCCGTTCTTTAATTTTACTGTATTGTATTTTTGTAAGTATACACCACCTATAACTATTATTATGTTATTTAATCAACTTTATTATTATTTCCAATTTTGCTGTTATCTTTAATTCTCTTACCATTCTTTCTATTCCCTATTTATTTTCTCTTCTCGGTTTTTTCAAAATCAAACTCCATTTATTTATTTATTTTTCATTAAAAATCCATTTTAAGATTTTTTTTTATTGGAGAACCACTTTTACTTTGAGAGAGTTGTAGGGATGCAAGATTTGTGTCATGTCCCAATTGATGTGAAGCTAGATAGATGGTAAATGATATTTCAAAAAAAAAAACACAGGCGTTTCATGAAATTGCAGAGCATCTGATATATATTTATCAGTGTTCTAGTAAGCGCTTGGCACTAGTTGGACAAAGACCTAACGCCTAGCGCCTAGGCCGATTAATCGGGGATTAATTAGAAAACACAATTACAAATAAATTCCAATTATAACTCTAAAGAAAATTCTTTCCAACAAATTCTTTCCAAATCCAATCATAAACCAATCCAAATCCCCAATTATCAAATCCAAAGAAATTCTTTCCAAATCCACAAATGCCAAATTACTAATCAAAGTCCAATAATAAACCAATCCAAATACCCAAGCACCCATCTAATTACTGTAATTCAAACCAATTAAAGTTTTGAAATCCAAATTTCTTTTTTGAACAATAATACTTTATTAAAAGGCCAAAACGTGGCCAACTAAATAACACAGAACAGACAATAAGCAAGGCAACAACCAGCCCATATTCACCAAACCGAACTACAGCCGGCAAAACAACCAACCTCACGTCTGGCCATTAGAGGAACGGAAGCCAGAGACAACAAGCAGACCAGTTGAAGTAACAAGGGCAACAACACATTCCCTAAAAAAACAACAAAACAGAACAAACTAAAAGTAAAATAGAGAAGTAAAAGAAAACCCACGCCAACATAGCACCCCAGCCTAGAAAAGAAACAAGACCAAAAACTAGGAGTCTCCCCACTCAATGATTTCCCTACTCGAATTGAATCCACAACACAAACCACAAGGAACACCCAAACCCACCAAAGCTCCTACAAAAAACAGTGAAACACCCAACAAGAACTAAAAACAGAGAGCAAAAAGTTTAAAAATATAAACAGAAACAAGACCGGAAAGTAGATGATTTATATAAGAGACATGAAAACAAAAGAGATGAGAGGGTACAAGACAGAAGACGGTGACGAAAGACAGTAGCTTTCAACGATCTCTGCTGAATGGTGGTAGGCGGCAGGAATCTACTTTGGGCAATGGGCGATCTGGTTTAGGTTTGTAAGCTATTTGGTCGAAGATGAAGGGAACAAATGGTTTAGGTTTGTAAGTTGGAAGGCGTTGAAAAATTGAAAAATATGTCGTTTTTGTTTTCTTGTTTTTAATTTTTAATTCTTTTAAACAGGCTAGGCAGGGTCAACGACTTTGATCCCTCCTAGCCGACTAGCTGATTAGTCACTGCCTTTCACGATTAGTCGGAGACCGTGGAATGTGGTCGATTTTGACCTTTTTGCCTCAGTAACCCGCCAACTAGCTGAATTGAAGCTATTAATCGGCCTAGGCGGCCGATTTCTAGAGCACTGATATTTATAAGAAAGGACATCTAAAAGTATAAAGTGTGTTTGAAAGAAATAAAAAAATATAGATAATATAGTTAATTTAAAAGTCTATTTATATGCATAACGATTTTGTTCTTTGAAAAAAAAAAAATTAAAACTTACTTTTTCATATCCAAATTTATCTTATGATTTTGATTCATTTTTCACGCATAACAATCAATTTGTATTTCCTTAAAACAGATTGAAAATATATTTGAAAGAGAATCTAGGGTTTATTAAAATGAAAAGAGTTTTTATGATATATGTTAATATCAAACCATAAATAGGAAAAAAATTACAAAAGATTTAAATTGTAATCTAATTAATAATTATTTGTGGGTGTACTAACAAACAATTAGTCCTCTTAGTCATTTTACTTAAGGGTATTGTTGAATTTTTTTAAGCTTACTAATTTTGGTGTATATATAGTTTTTAAAGGGTGCAAATATCGTCACTCACTTGAAAATTCATATTTATTTTTTAATTTGGATAAAAAAAAATTAATACAATTTAAATGTAAAACCAAGCCCTTCAAGTTAAAACTTTGAGGTATAAGTGGCTTGATTCGATATGACAAGCTTACGAAAGATCTGGCCTACTAATTTGGTTATTATTCATTGTGCAAACGTGCTTTAGGCTATGTTTGGGATTGCTGTTACTCGAGAAATAAGTGATTATTTCTCAAGTTTTGAGCAAATAGATGTTTGGTAAATTTTCCAAAAGCAACTTATTTCAGAATTTACTCCTCCAATAATCAGCTTTTGATAAGTTGGGTGGGGTTGCTTTTGGAAGCAAAAGCTGAATTTTTAGTTCAGAAATATCCAAAATATCCTCACTATTTTATTAAAAGACAATATTACCCTTATATTTAATAATGATATAATAAAAACTAAAAATTATCTCTTCAACAAAAAAACTAAAAAATATAAAAGTTATGGCCGCCGGACGTCGACCTCGGAGGACCACCGGAATTCTCTGTCACTTGAGGAGGATCGACTGCCTCCGGCGACGCCTGATCTAGATCCATCGGCGAAAGCAGAGGCAAGGAAAGATGAACCTCGTCTCTTCCACACCGGGTCGCCCAATTCGAACCCGACTTAGGACGCCGGACGACGAACCAGAAAGCTGACGACGACGGAGATAGAGCGAGTGCTGACGACGGAAAGAGCTCGGACACCTGGAAAGCTGCCGGAGAGAGCGTGGACCCCTGGAAAGCTGCCGGAGAGAGCGTGGATGCCTGGAAAGTTGCCAGAGATTGTCGTCTCTGTTTGCCGGTGGATCTAGATCGGGATTCAGCGTCGCCGGAGGAGGCAAAACGCCTGACGACGTCGACGTCGCCCTCGCCGGATCAATTTCTTTGAATTTAGGTTTTTCAATTTTATTTTAATTTTTTAATATTTATTATAATTATATTTCTTTTTTTAAAACATATTATAATTATATTATATATTTACTATATTTAATTTTTAAATTTACTATACCAATTGATTGATGTATATTTTTGTCATTTCATCAAATATATTTTCCACCATTTCAAAAGCAAAGCAATTTTAAAATTTAGATTACCAAACATTTGTCCACTTTTTTTATCAAGTAAATTATTTCTTAAATTAAGCTATAAGTAGATTAGTTTTTAAGCAAAACAATCCCAAACATAGCTTTAATTACCGTTAAAATTTGTTAGTGCCAATGTAGCTAATGCAAAGGAAGAAAGCTCACAATCTCAGGTCTCACCGGTACGAGCAGTCTTTGGAGGTGAAGCAAACTTAGCTTCAGCTCTGGACTTTTCACATACACTTTGTTGCAACCATCTAAGTATCTAACACCTTTGCTGATCCAATGATGTAGGACAATTGGCTTTGGACTTTGAAGAAGAGATGGATAGAAAATTGTCCAAAAGAGGTGTTTCAAAGAAACGGGCATAACTTTTCGCTCGGTTGACAGATTTCCTATTATAATATGTTTTCGGAAAGGGTTTTCGAAGCTCCATAGCTGTACAACCTGGGCTTGCCCGGTTGACGTCATTTACTCCCTCAACGGAGCTGTTTAAGATAGGTTATCGGGCATCCGAAGTTTTTTTATGTTTTTATTTGTTTTCCGTTTTTATTTTATTTAGATGAGGATATTTTAGTCTTTTCTGTTTTAGGGTTTTCAAAGCCTATTTAAGGCTTTTGTTATCAGTTTCGAGGTATTGAATAAATTTTACAATTTGGTTTCAGTTTCTTTTTTCTGGTGGATTCCAGTTTATGTTCTGTTAGGGTTACGCTTGTGATCCTAGAACTTCCGTTCTGCGTCAATTGGTATCAGAGCATAGGGATTTGCCTTGTGCGATGGCCAACAACGAAGCCGGAAGAGTTAACCCTGACGACGCTGGTCGAAGGGATACCGATTTATGGGCAGCGATTGACGAACAACGACAATCGATGGCGAGGCTGGAGACCATGATGCAGCAACTGATGGCGCAGCAGCCTAATCCCAACGCCCCTGCCCCTGCCCCTGCCAACAGAGAAGGAGTCGAGGGAGTTGCCCTTGGCCGCCTTGTAGGTAGACGACCGCCTAGGGCTGCGAGACACGAGCAGTTCGAAGAATGGAGCGATAACGATTCTGAAGAGGATTTCGTGGGTTACCAAGGAGATCATCGATTGAACCAAAATCAACCTGGTTATCGGATCCGTGCAGACATACCATTGTTCCATGGAAAGTTGCAGATTGAAGAGTTCTTGGACAGGATTTCAGAGGTTGAGAGATTCTTCGAGTTTGCTGAGGTAACAGAAGAACGTCAAGTCAAATTGGTAGCGTACAAGTTAAGAAGCGGGGCTGCTGTTTGGTGGGAGAAATTACAGATGGATAGACGGCGACAAGGCAAAGTTCCTATACGATCCTGGAGGCGAATGAAACAACTTATGATGAGCAGGTTTTTACCTCCTGACTATGAACAATTTATTTTTCAGAGTTATCAGAATTGTGTTCAGGGTAACAAAACCGTTACGGATTATACTGAGGACTGGTCCAGACTTTCAGTTCGTAACAACCTCAATGAAACAGAAGGACAGCAGGTTTCGAGGTATTTGGGGGGTTTAAAGTCGACCATTCGAGATAAAATTGGGTTGCAAGTCGTGTGGACAGTAGATGAGGCGCACAACATGGCCTTGAAAGCGGAGTTAATGGAAAAACCACCCAATGATTTTTCTCATTACAAGAAGGACATGGGTGAGTCATCCAACACTGCCGCGAACATGAGTAGATTTTCACCAAGTGATGGACAGGGTCAGGGTAAAAATACTGCAGATCAAAGGGGTTTGGGGCCAAATAACAATTTTGGAGGGACACGATCAACTGCAGCAGCAGCAATGGGTACGAAAGAAACCCCACGAGGAGCGCCAAATCCATACAGTAGACCAGGCGGTATGAAGTGTTACAGGTGCGGCCAACCTGGCCACCGTTCGAATGAATGCCCAGCCCGAAAATCGGTGAATTTCGTAGATGCTGAAGAAGAAGAAGAACAGAATTTTGAAGATGAGGGAAACATGGACGAGTTCTTAGAAGGTGCAGAAATTGCGGAGGAACAAGGGGAGCCGGTAAACTGTGTGATTCAGCGAGTCATGTGTGCAACAAAATTGGAGGGTTTAACGCAACGAAACAGTATTTTCAAGACTTGCTGCAGTGTGCAAGGAAAGGTTTGTGATGTGATTGTCGATAGCGGGAGTTGTGAGAATTTTGTTTCCAGAAAATTGGTAGAACATCTGAATCTGCGTACAGAGAAACATCCCAAGCCTTATGCGATTGGGTGGATTCAAAAGGGACCCAAGGCGAATGTGACAGAGTTGTGCAAAGTTCCTATTTCGATTGGGCAATACTACCGGGAAGATGTGGCTTGTGATGTAGTCGACATGGATGCTGGTCACGTTTTACTGGGACGTCCTTGGCAGTTTGATGTGGACATAACCTACAGAGGACGTGACAATGTTTGTGTTTTCAATTGGGGTGGCAGGAGAATTGCGATGGTTCCGAAACGGAATCCAGTAGGGAGTTCAACTAAAGCCACGGTAAATGAGCAGTCTTTGGTCACTTTAATCACGTCTGTAACTGATTTAGAAGCTGAGATTAAGGAGGCACAAGAGGTACATGTTGTAGTGGTGCGGGCTTTGGTGACAGAAAGCAGAGAAGAGCAAAGAATTGTAGTGCCCGAGAAGGTGCAGACCCTGCTTACTGAATTTAGTGATTTGGTGACAGAAGACTTACCGGATGACCTCCCACCGTTGAGAGATATTCAGCACCAGATTGATTTAGTTCCGGGAGCAAGCTTACCGAATTTACCACACTATCGGATGAGTCCCAAGGAGAATCAGATTTTATAGGAAAAAGTGGAGGAGTTAATGAAGAAGGGATTCATTCGAGAGAGCATGAGTCCATGCGCTGTTCCCACATTACTTGTTCCGAAGAAAGATGGCAGTTGGAGGATGTGCGTGGATAGTCGTGCAATTAATAAGATAACTGTCAGGTACAGCTTTCCCATTCCGAGATTGGATGACATGCTAGATATGTTGGAGGGGTCGAAATTATTCTCCAAAATCGACCTGCGGAGCGGGTATCATCAGATTCGGGTCAAACCTGGGGATGAATGGAAGATAGCTTTCAAAACTAAGGATGGGCTGTATGAGTGGTTGGTGATGCCTTTCGGACTATCCAATGCGCCGAGCACTTTCATGCGGCTTATGAACCAGGTGTTGCGGCCTTTCATTGGAAAATATGTAGTCGTTTATTTCGACGATATATTGATTTACAGCCGTAGTGAGGAAGACCACATGGAGCATCTGCGAGCTGTGTTAGAGGTATTGTTAAACAACAAATTGTTTATCAACTTTAAAAAATGCAGTTGGATGACAGCGCGGTTACTATTCCTTGGATATGTGGTCAGTTCGGACGGAATTTTGGTGGATGAAGAAAAGATTAGAGCCATTCGTGATTGGCCTACACCGAAGACAGTTGGAGAGGTGAGGAGTTTTCATGGGTTGGCGACGTTTTACCGTCGATTTGTGAGGGATTTTAGTAGTATTGTGGCCCCTATTACAGAGTGTCTGAAAAAGGGAAAGTTTCAGTGGAGTGAGGCAGCCGAAACAGCCTTCGCAGTCATCAAAGAAAAACTATGCACCACTCCTGTTCTTGCTCTACCCAGTTTTGAGAAGTTATTTGAAGTGGAATGTGACGCTAGTGGAGTCGGGATTGGAGCAGTGTTGTCACAAGAGAAGAAACCAGTGGCGTTTTTTAGTGAAAAGCTGAGTGATGCGCGGCGAAAATGGAGTACCTATGATCAGGAATTTTATGCAATTATTCGTGCTCAAAAGAATTGGGAGCATTACCTAATTCAGCGCGAGTTTATTCTTTACACTGATCATCAAGCTCTGAAGTACTTGAACAGTCAGAGAAGCTTAAGTAATATGCATGCTCGGTGGGCAACTTACTTGCAGAAGTTTCCGTTTGTTTTGAAGCACAAGTCTGGATTGTTAAATAAGGTGGCTGACGCGCTGAGTCGGCGTGCAAGCTTATTGGTGACTATGCAGCAAGAGATTATTGGGTTTGAGTTTCTGAAAGAATTGTATCCTGATGATGAGGATTTTGGAGAGATATGGGAAAAGTGTGTTCTGAAACAGACTGACGGGGAGTTTCATATGACCGAGGGCTATTTGTTCTGTGGCAATCAGTTATGTATCCCGCGGAGCTCTCTGAGAGAGAAACTGATTCGAGAGTTGCATGGTGGTGGTTTGGGTGGTCACTTGGGACGTGACAAAACTATTAGTGGGGTGTCCGAACGTTATTACTGGCCGCAGTTGAAACGCGATGTCGGTAACTATGTTCGCAAGTGTTACGTCTGTCAAACTTCTAAAGGACAGGCTCAAAATACGGGATTGTACATGCCACTACCTGTTCCGAATGCCATATGGGAGGATTTAGCAATGGACTTCGTTTTGGGTCTTCCACGAACTCAGCGTGGGGTAGATTCCGTGTTTGTTGTGGTTGACAGGTTCTCAAAAATGGGGCATTTTATTCCTTGTCGGAAGACATCTGATGCATCACATGTGGCTCAGTTGTTCTTTCGGGAGGTAGTTCGTTTACATGGTGTACCCCATTCAATCACATCTGATAGGGACTCGAAGTTTCTTAGTCATTTTTGGGTGACATTGTGGCGACGGATGGATACCACTCTGAAGTTCAGTAGCACTGCGCATCCACAAACTGACGGACAGACAGAGAATCTAAACCGAACACTGGGGAATTTAATTCGGAGTATCTGTGGGGATAAGCCAAAACAGTGGGACGTGGCTCTGGCACAAGCTGAGTTTGCATATAACAATGCTGTTCATACTGCTACGGGTAAGTCTCCATTCGCTTTAGTGTATCGACAATCTCCTAAGCACGCGTTGGATCTGGCAAAACTTCCCAAGGTCACTGGTATGAGTGTTGCTGCTGAGGCTATGGCTGAGCAGGTTCGTGATGTTCAGGCTGAAGTGAAGGCACGGTTAGAGGAGAAGAATGCAAAGTATAAGGCTGCAGCAGATGTTAAAAGGCGTGAGAAGTTGTTTGCTGAGGGAGACCAGGTTATGGTGTTTTTGCGTAAGGAGAGGTTCCCGGTTGGTACCTATAATAAGTTGAAGCCAAGAAGTATGGACCGTACAAGGTGGTCAAAAAGATCAACAATAATGCCTATGTGATCGACTTGCCTATTGATATGAACATATCCCGAACTTTCAACGTAGCTGACCTTTATGAGTTTTGTGATGATGTTCCGCTCTATCCAGATTATAACTCGAGGTCGAGTTCTTCACAGGTGGGAGAGACTAATGTAGGACAATTGGCTTTGGACTTTGAAGAAGAGATGGATAGAAAATTGTCCAAAAGAGGTGTTTCAAAGAAACGGGCATAACTTTTCGCTCGGTTGACAGATTTCCCATTATAATATGTTTTCGGAAAGGGTTTTCGAAGCTCCATAGCGGTACAACCCGGGCTTGCCCGGTTGACGTCATTTACTCCCTCAACGGAGCTGTTTAAGATAGGTTATCGGGCATCCGAAGTTTTTTTATGTTTTTATTTGTTTTCCGTTTTTATTTTATTTAGATGAGGATATTTTAGTCTTTTCTGTTTTAGGGTTTTCAAAGCCTATTTAAGGCTTTTGTTATCAGTTTCGAGGTATTGAATAAATTTTACAATTTGGTTTCAGTTTCTTTTTTCTGGTGGATTCCAGTTTATGTTCTGTTAGGGTTACGCTTGTGATCCTAGAACTTCCGTTCTGCGTCATCCAACATGAAGAATTCAGATAGCTGACATGGCCAAGTCATTATATCCATGTTAGCAGTCAGTACTTACAAATGTAGGTCCTTCAATTATAGGGATTGTCCCATGCTATTAATGGAGTTGTTAGAGACAGTTATTTATGTCTAATTCTGTTTAGTGAAGAGCCAACGCCTTAGTATAAATAGTTCCATATACACTGTAAAGTAACCTTATATGTGAAAAACAATAAGTATTTAGTTCATCTTCTTCTATAAGATTTTGTATTTTTTTTCATGATTCAGTTACTCTTTGAAGTTCTTTCAAAAGTTAATACTTATCCAAAAGTATTTATTTAATATATATATATATATATAATTAGTCATTTTCCTGTCAATGCACACTGATAGAATTATATAAGGACATTGAATGTGAGTCACTCATTTATAAAAGAGTTTTGATAAGTACATACATACCAAGTCAAAATATATAAAATGAGTGGTTCACATTCAATATCATTATATAATTCTTTCGGTGCATACTTATATGAAAATTATTATATATATAATATATATATAGCACTTTCAAATACATTAATATATCTTAATTGGAATTTAGATTGTTATTAATATGCTTAGGTAAAAAAAGTTAATTTCTGTTGGCAGTGGATTAGGTAAAGTGGAGGATGGAGAAAGCATTAGAGATTAGACCAATCTTCGCAAATTGATGTATCATAGAAATGTTTAATATCATCATAATTAATTCTAGTACACCGCCAACATGGACGTAGCTCAGTTGGTAGATGAACGAGTTTGAGACTTAAGCAAATGACTCTCAGGTCAGCGGCTTGAATCCTACCAATGGCGAAAGCTCTCAAAAAAATACATGATCCCGAATTAATAGCCCTAACCTATTAATTAAAACCGCTTTGATTTTAATTGTATCGCGATCATGAATCATGTCAAATTTTATTATTTTTTCGACATATTTGTGTCAATCCAAACACAAACATATCCCAGTAAATTAATCACACAACTTAAATCGCTAAAAATTGTATCACTTCTATGTTGTATCCACAGGTCTTGTAAGAAATTGCCACTTCATTTCCTGTGAGGCATTTTATAAGTTTTATAAAACTTTATTGGGATGGTCTTTAATAAATTATTTTTTTTTGGAACATTGATGACAAGTCTTTAAATTTTAAAAACAAATTAGGTGTTGACCCATATTAAGCCAACCCTCAAGCAAGACGAACAGAAATTGTTTCTACGTACTTAAATTAAAATGCTATATATGTTATAACAAAATGAATATATATATATATATATATATATATATATATAGTATTTATCCAAATTCATTTATTTTATTTAATCCTTGAAAGTGCAACGTACATAGTTAACGGGAAAAACAAATTTCCCGAGAAAAAAAAGAGAGACATGTTACTTAAAATGAAGATAATTCAGTATTTTATTTTATTTTGGGTGTATTACAGAAATGAAAGAAGAATCGAGAAGAGGAAAAAAAATACTTCTTATCATTTAATGAAAGAGTGACATGGGCTATATATATATATATATATATATATATATATATATATAGCAGATAAGATGACGTGGCACATTACAATAAAATTGACAAACTAATCTTATTTACATAATCATCTAGCTAATAAGACTAAATAACCTTTGATACTCCCCCTCAAGATGGACTATATATGTTATTAAGTCCAATTTTGCCAACTAAAAATGGAACTGAGTCGAATGCAAGGCTTTGGTGAACATGTCAGCTATCTGATGCATTGTAGGCACATAAAAGGTCTTTAAACTACCAGATTGAATCTTCTCTCTAACAAGGTGACAATCTGATGTAGGACAATTGGCTTTGGACTTTGAAGAAAAGATGGATAAGAAATTGTCCAAAAGAGGTGTTTCAAAGAAACGGGCATAACTTTTCGTTCGGTTGTCAGATTTCCTATTACAATATGTTTTCGGAAAGGGTTTTTAGAGCTCCATAGCGGGACAACCCGGGCTTTCCCAGTTGACATCATTTACTCCCTCAACGGAGCTGTTTAAGTTAGGTTATTGGGCATCCGAAGATTTTCGTGTTTTTATTTGTTTTCCGTTTTTTTATTTAGATGAGGATATTTTAGTCTTTTCTGTTTTTAGGGTTTTCTGAGCCTAATTAAGGCTTTTGTTATCAGTTTCTAGGTATTCAATAAATTTTACAATTTGGTTTCAGTTTTTTTTTTTCTGGTGGATTTCAGTTTATGTTCTGTTAGGGTTACGCTTGTGATCCTAGAACTTCCGTTCTACGTCACAATCAATTTCGATGTGTTTGGGTCGATCATCAAAAACTAGATTTGCAGCTATATGCAATGCTGCTTGATTATCACAATATAACATGGCATGTTTAGGATGAGACACTCTTAAATCTTTCATCAATGACAAAAGCCAAGTAAGTTCATAAGTAACATTGGCCATAGCCCTATACTTGGCTTCTGCAGAAGATCTGGATACTGTATGTTGTTTTTTTGATTTACAGGATATCAAGGAATTGCCAAGGAACACACAAAAGCCAGAAATGGATCTTCTATTGTCAGGACAAGCTGTCCAATCTGAATCAGCAAAAGCCTTGAGTTGTATATCAGAATTTGATGGAAACAAAATCCCTTGACCTGGAGTCATTTTGATGTATTGAAGAACTCTTTGAGCTGCTTGAAGGTATGGTTGTCTAGGCTTAGCTAGAAACTGACTTAACCTGTTGACTGAGTAAGACAAGTCAGGTCTGGTTATAGTTAAGTAAAGCAACTTTCCAATCATTCTTTTGTAGACTATGGGATCTTCAAGAAGTTCACCTTCATCTTGACTTAGTTTAAGATTTAGTTCCATAAGTGTCTTAGCAGGTTTACTAGCCAACAAACCAACATCTGTAAGTTACTGCAAAGCATATGACCTTTGAGACACAAAAATACCTTTTGCAGACCTTGCAACTTCTAAACCAAGAAAAAAACGAAAATCACCTAGATCTTTAAGCTTAAACCTCTTGTTCAATGAGTTATTTAGACAATCCACAACCATTTTGTCATTGCTAGCTAAAATTATGTCATCCATAATGACAAGTAAAGCAATGAAAAATTTGCCTTCAACTTTAATAAACAAGGAATTCATAGAAGCTGATTGATGAAAACCTTCTTCTAAAAGAGCAGCTGAAAACTTTGCATACCATTTCCTAGAAGCTTGTTTCAAACCATATAAAGACTTATGAAGTCTACAAACAGGATTGATAGGTAAAATCTCCCTCTTTGGGCTATAACCTTAAGGTATAGCCATATACACCTCTTTAAACAAATCGCCATGTAAAAAAACGTTATTTACATCTAGTTACTGCAAGAACCAACCATTAACAGAGGCTAAAGTAAGTAGAAGTTTGACAGTAACAAGTTTAGCCACTGGAGCAAAAGTATCTGTGTAATCCAACCTCTCTTGTTGAGTGTAACCTTTAGCAACCAAACATGCATTGTACCTCTCTATAGATCCATCAACTTTATGTTTGGTTTTATAAACCCACTGACAACCAACAACATGTTTGCCTGGAGATAAGCTGACAATAGACCAAGTTTTATTTGCCTCTAAAGCATTAATCTCATCTGTCGTGGCTTGTTTCCACTCAAGAACACCGGCAGCTTGAGCATAAAACTGAGGTTCAACAGGTTGAAAAACTGAACAAATAACAGCCCGAAAAGAAGATGACAACCTTTGATAGTCAAGCACCTGAGAAAGTGGGTATTGAACTGAGGCAGAAGAATAACTATCCATTGTATGAGAAACTGAAGAACAATGATAGTCTTGCAGATAAGAAGGTCTTTTGATATTTCTAGAAAATCTAGTTGAACAGAAGATAAAGAAATTGAAGATCTAGTCTGAACAGTAGAAGTTTCAGAATCTGAAAATTGAGGAGTGGAAGAAGATGAGGTTGGAGAGAAGATGGGAGAAACAACATCTGAAATGGGTACCGGCAAAACTCTATCACTAAAGAAATCAGAAGAAGATGAAAGAGATGATTGATTACGAAAAGGAAATATGTTCTCATGAAAGATAACATCTCTAGAAGTAAAGATTTGATTAGACTCTAAATCTAGCAATTTATAACCTTTCATACCAAAAGGATAACCAAGAAAAATTCAGGCTCATGACCTAGGAGAAAACTTATTCCTAGTGCTTAACAATGTGGACACATAACATAAACAACAAAAATATTTAAAATGAGAATAAAGGGGAACAAGGTGTTGAAGTACCACAATTGGAGATTTATTCTTAAGAAGAGAAGAGGGGAGTCGATTAATCAAATAAGTTGCAGTTAAGACGCAATCACCCCAATAAACAAGAGGAACACCTGACTAAAAAGGCAAAACTCGAGCAACATTTAACAGATGCTGGTGCTTCCTTTCCACCACTGAATTCTGTTCAGGCCTTTCAACACAAAAGCGAAAGTGGATAACCCCTTTAGATTGATAGAAATCCGAGAAGGAAAACTCTTTAGCATTATCAGATTGGATAGCCTTAATGCAAACCCCAAATTGAGTTTGAACCATATTAAAGAAAGCATGAATAATCTTTTGAGCATCTGATTTGGCACGCAAGAGGTAAATCCAAGTAACCCGAGAACAATCATTTACTATGGTCAAAAAAATACTTAAAACCTTCAACAGTGATGGTAGAAAATGGCCCACATATATCATAATGAACTAAATCAAAAGCTGACTTGGATAATGAGTTGTGAGAAACAAAAGGTAAACGTTTCTATTTAGCATAATGGCAAACAAAACAATGAGAACCAGAGATGCCATAACAAGTAAGTTTCAACTTCTTATTCAACATTTGCAATCTTACAAATGATGGATGACTTAGCCTATAATGCCACAAGTCATCATGAGATAACAATTGAGAAATGTATACAGTTTTATTATATTGAGGAAAAGAAGAAACATGATCACCGAATTACAGATAGTAGAGATTTCCATGTTTCTTAGCCATTTCAATCTTGATGCCCTGAGTAAGGTCCTGAATCACAAAAGAATCAGCAGTGAATATGAGAGTGCATGTAAGATTCTTGGTGAGTTCACTGACTGAAACCAGATTGTATTTAAAGCTGGGAACAAAGAGAACATCATGCAGAACAATATAAGATGTCAAACAAATAGTTCCCACTCGAGATATAGGAGCAGTTTGACCATTAGGCAAGATCACATGTGAAGTAGAACCTGAACTAATAGATTCAAAACATTGCAAAGTGTGACAAACATGATGAGTTGCTCCTATATATAATATCCAGGCATCAATGGGAATGTAAGAGTGTATACCAGTGAAGTTAGAGATAATAGGTTGTTGATCTTCAATAGACTAATGAGTAGTGGTGGTCTGTTGAAGTTGACTGCAGGAACAACTGAAGTGTCCTTAGAAATAGTTGGCATTGGTTTGATTGACCACGGGTTTGCCATCTGAGACACAATTTCTGAATTTGAAGCCAGGAGGATATCCATGTAACTTATAGCATTTATCAACAACATGACCAACAAGGCCACAATGAGAACAGACAGGTTTCTCATGCCTATTTCTGAAGTTACCAGAAGAATTCATTGAAGAATTGCCTGAAAAATTGGAATTGGCACTAAAAGCAACTGAATCATTAGGTGTAGAAACTTGTAGCATATATACGTTTCTGTCTTTCTTCTTGCAAAACAAGAGAGAAAACCTTCGTAATGGGAAGAAGAGGATCTAACATCAAAATTTGAGCTCGAATCTAAGAAAAAGACTCATTGAGGCTCATGAGAAACTGTAAGACAAATTATTGTTGAGTATAATCCATCCAAGCTTTCATTCCTCCACAATTACAAACAGGAATAGGTCGAAAATCCTTAAGTTCATCCTAAAGAATTTTCAATTTAGTGTAATAAGTGCTAACATCAATGGATCCTTAAGCTAAATTGTTCAAATTTTGCTTGATCTGAAAAACCCTAGGACCATTGCTTTGATGGAAGCGGTCATGTAGATCATTCCAAACAACAAAAGCATTATATATGTGCATTAAGCTATATGCAATCTCTTTATTCACAGTATTAAGAATCCATGAAATGAATATACTATTGCACCTAGCCCAAGCAGTAAACAACATATCATTGAATTTAGGTCAAGATAGAGTACCATTGATGAAAGAAAGCTTGTTCTTCGATGTCAAAGCCATCATCATAGCTCGATTCCAGGTATTGTAATTCTCGCCAATTAATCGATGCGAAACGAGACACAATCCAGGATGATCACCATTGCTGAGAAAATAAGGACTAATTGAATCTTTAGCTGGAGATCGCTCGAAATTGGAATGATCGAGACTCATAAATCAATTTCCTCCTCCATCGACAACTCCAGAATTTGCAGCACTCCTGCCGCCATTACCATGACCTGCTCCTGTAGCACCACCACGAGCCATGATCAGAGAAGAAGAACGAAGAAGATTAGATGAACAACGGAGCAAAAAATTGCTCTGATACCATATTACAGAAATGAAAGAAGAATTGAGAAGAGGAAAAAAATACTTCTTATTATTCAATGAAAGAGTGACATGGGCTATATATAGCCAAGTAGATAAGATGACAACGTGGCACATTACAACAAAATTGACAAACTAATCTTATTTACATAATCAACTAGCTAATAAGACTAAAATATCCTCTGATAGGGTGCAATAAGAGAATTTATTTTTTAAAATCAAGATAATTCATCCTAACATTCAAGATTATCCCCAGGAGCAACACCAAGTTGGCTGCAATAGTCTCTGAAATATCTAATACGTGATTGAACTGTAGCAGGGTTGCCACCATCACACTCAAGTGCACCATTGATGGCTCTAATGGTTGCTCCAAACCCCTGACTCATCACTGGTTGAACGTTGTTGGTCCAAAACCACAAGGCAGTCTTGAATGATATGACGGGATCATTGGCCACGGTTTCAGGAGAGTTCAATCCGTCGAAACCGATGCTGTTTCCGGCTGGTCCGTAATTGAAATTCCAGGACAATTGAATTGGTCCCCGCCCGTAGTAGCCTTTGTTGGGACTGCATGGAAATTGAGTGTTTGTCTCATCACAATAGTCTCTAGAAGCACCATCTATCTCTTCAATATAACAAAAATCTGCACAAATATGTTAAAAACAAGATTAATTTGCGGTTTATGTAAAAGGGTTTTGCTAATATACAGGAAAATTAACAATACAGGACCGTTACAAGAGAGATATTGTCTGTTTTTAATTGTTTTATTTTTTTGGTTCAAATTATATTAAAATCTAAAGGATATGAAATAACCTATTTTATTAATGTTTTTTTTTTTTGATATACCTATATTATTAATGTTGGTGAATAAAAAAGATGGAATTTGATAAATAATTTGGAAGAGAGAGCAGAGATCTTACGTCCAGTTTCATGCGTTACATGAGCAAAGAAAGCTGCAATTTCGCGCCTTGAATCTTCTTGGGAGCCAATTCTACCAAATTGAGAAAACGAACCGAGGGCATCGAGGAAAAGCTGATCGAGAGTAAAAGTTCTTCCCCACGCAACTGGCCGCTGCTTGGTCAATTATACCGTTAAAGAACTCTGTTGTCACAACATCGGGCACCGACACGTCGTTGGTGGCTGGTGGAGGGTTGCAGGGTCCCTGTTGGCATCCTGTGCCACAGTAGTCGTCCCCGGTTCCGCAAAAGCCAAACCGGCTGCAACACAGGTCAGCCGCACACCCACAGTTTTGAGCCTTTCCGCTTCCGGAAAGAACTCCGGCTATGAATATGATCGTAAGTAGACTTTTTTTCATATTAAAGGACACCATTCTGGGTTGAGATGATCAATGAGAGATAAGTGTTTTTGTGCAAATAAGGGTGGGAGGGGGATAGATATATATATAATAGGCACTGGGAAGGGTCAGTTAGAGGTTACAAATGGCTGGGATAATTAGAGGATTGTGATTGGATAGAAAAAAGTTATGTAATTAATTCAATAGAGCGATGTTTTGAATGTGAAAGTCAATTTAAACATGCAGGTTTTTTTTTTTTTTTTCTTTCTAGATGGCGTGTGGGGACTGGAAATCCGAGGGAGACTTTTGAATCATTAATGGACATGGGTCATTGCTTTTTGCCTTTTTACATATTTATGCCAATATTTTTGTCCACATGTGAAAAGTCTACTTCATGGTTGAAGTTTTACTTTTGTTTTTGTTTTTTTTTTCTTTCCAAATATACCGCCCAAATATGGGACATTGTTGTGCTAAATAAATGTCAATGGAGAAGTTTTATTGCATTGTTAGTGGTATAATTAATCATTCTTAATCACATTATTAATCATTTGCATATGAGAATTCTTAATTGAAATTAAAGATTTTTTTTTTTTATAATTCTAGATTCAACTTGACTTGAAAGTTTAAAATTAATTATACCATCAATTCTAAAGAGTTGTTTGAAAGCACTTTTAGTATCCGTAAATTAGGAGAGTGTATTGAATTGAGATTTTAATAGACAATTTTTGAATGTTTGGATTTTATGGATTTATATGATTGTAAAGATTATTAGGATTATATGTACTAAACTTTTAAGATTTTAAAAGAATATTTAAACTTTATTTATAGACGATTAGGATTTGTTTATAGAAATTAATGAATCATTGAAGCAGTCATGCAAGCAAGATGAATCAATGATGATTAGGTGAATCATCTGATCATCATCTCTCTTCCAACACAACACAATCCCACTGCCAACACAGCACAAAGCACCACACCGCCAATCCTACCTTAATTCACACCTCTAGACAAACAAGCAAAACTAAAATTAAAAAGTTTGAATTTTTAATCTAGGAAACGAAACCCAGCTCAAGAAACTCCAGTTAAAAAGCTCCCAAGCTTTTGTCTTTTTTGTTTTCACTTTCTTAGAAACGGTAATGGAAGATTTCAGATCCAAATCTTTCGGTGATGGAAGAATGCAAATACAGAGCTACCACATCAAAAAAAAAATTTGGATTTTGAAAGCATGGATTTTTAAAAAAAAAATTTTGAAAGCCCCTAAACTCTCCCAAACTCATCCAAATCCCTAACAAAGAGACTCTCAAACCTCTCATGTTTGGAACCAAATTCCCAACAGACAACTGCAACGGATGGGTCTTTTGGCTGGTGTTTAAATAGTAGCTCAGTCGTTTGGCTTGTGAGAAAGTTTAGAAAAATTAAAATATATTTGATTGGGTCTTTCGTCAAACGGATAATGGAGGTTTTTAAATCATAAAAATCTGTAGGTTTTTAAATTAATTAGTAATTAAAGGATTTATTTTTTGTGTGGTTAATTAGTTGATGAAGCTAATTTCATTCCTTTAATTTGCTTGTATTGTATAGGTTCTATGGCGATTTTGGTTTCGCAGAAACAAGGCTATGCAGTCCTCAGTCTTTGATTGGTCTAGGAGTTTCTTGGATCAATTTCATCAAGTTTTTGTTAATCTCCGGACCCAAGGTCAAGCTTTGGCTTCATATATAGTCAATGATATTTTTCAATTGCTTGAGTTTGTTCTGGGTTTTAATGTTTTAATGATATTTTTCAATTGCTCTTTCTTATGATAATGAATTTGTTTGGCTTGAGGAGTTTCCCTTCCTACGTGAAGGAGATTCTCTTGGTTCATGTCCAGATTGATCCAATTTGTTTTGTTTATTCTGTTCTTTTTCTATCAAAATAAAAATTTCAAATTCGAACTAGATGTTCATTATTTAAGAAAAAAAATAGTCACAAATTTTATATGGGTGAGAATATATTAACTTAATTTTATTTTTAATTTAGCGTTAACATCCAGTTATGTGGAGTAGTATTTTAGAGATAGAAATAAAATTAATCACTAGTTCAACAATTTTTTTTATACAAAAAATATGAAAGAAAATTAATCATAGAATTTTGAAGAAATTGATTTTGTATTTGATGTTTGTTGTCTTCATTATACATTACTTGTATGAATGTCTAATGCAAACTCAACAATTGAAGTAAATTGAGTCCTATCATATTTAACAATTAAAAATTCATTCAAAAGAAAAAAAAAATGGTTTTCCATGTGTAACCAAACACAATTATCTAACATTCTTAGGAATCTGACACAATATTCTCATGCACAACCAACACATGTACACATGTTTCCTATGAATCACATTACTATTTTTAACTTTTCTAGGAATCACATTACTTTGATTACCCCTTACCAAACGGCCCCTTAATAGTTAGTTTGTAACGTTGATTGAAATGAACAATAATGCTTAATTTTTACTTTCATTTATATATTCGAAATGTTGTGTGGCAATTGAAACTAGGACATTGCGAAGCCAGATGAATAATACTAAAGTTAATTTTTTGGCCGATGAATTGGGAGGTTTTTCATTAAGCATACATGGCTTATTTTTGTTAGGAAATAAGTCCTAAAACATGAAATTTCTTTAATTAATCTTCAGAATATCAATAAAGTCATTTGTTTATATTTAAATCATGTAGCATTTATAATGAAAAATGATTTTTGTCAAATGAAAATATTCTAAGGATTCATGGACTAAAGCGAAATAAAGAATTATTCACATAAGGTTGTTAGGTGTGGTTGATATAATTGTTTATCTAGTATAACATTATTCACAACTTAAGACAGGGTTATGCACCCTATCTTGATAAAGTTGTAGGTTCCTTTTATTTCAAATGGGAGTGACGGAGTCTAGATCATCAAAGTGGAGACTTTGACAAAGGACTTAGTACATGATCTATATTGAATTGGATCGTGTAAATAATATAATTATATTTACCATTATGTAATAATAAAGCTCACAATTCTAGAAATTGGGATGTCTATATATCTTAATCTTGAAATAA